>PVKZ01001110.1:0-484191 GCA_004027375.1 Macroglossus sobrinus
AAAGAAAGAAAGAAAAAAAGAAAGAAAGAAAAAAAGAAAGAAAGAAAAAAAGAAAGACAAAAAGAAAAAGAAAGGGTGGGTTGGAGCCAGGGAGTGGGAGCCACTAAAGCCCAGGTGAGGCACTTAGACCACATGTCATATGCCCTTGGGGCGCTACCGCAGCTTTGCACATGGCTAGGAGAAATGCGGAGTTGTAAAGAAGATATGACTAATGGTAAGAAGAAGGGAGGAAAGGAGCAGAAAACCAGAGTTAGGAGGCTTTACTAATTGTTCCAGGTGATGCTATAGGGAGGTTAAAGTGGGAAGGAAAAGGAAAAAATTAATTTGAGGGGCAGTGTGAAAGATACATATACTTACACCTAGTTTTGCTCTCAATTAAAATCTAGAAAATGGTCATTTGCAATCATTGTCAAAGAACTACTTATGAAATGCTAAGGATTCTTATGTTGATTGGAAGGTAAATTGTCATTATTATGATCAAACACATAAGAGGGCATGAAAATTCTAATCGTTGATAAAGTCATTTTAAAAGAATCTTTGATTAAGCTTAACAGAGCCTTGGAAAAATAAGATTTTGATATAAGTAAAAATTATATTTAAGGAGACCATGATTGGTTGCAAGGTAATGAGTACTTATAAATTTCTAAAATAATTAACTGCTGATTTTAGCAAGGCAGTAATAATGACTTATATGACTGACAGGTCTATCTTCTCTACTTTTGCAAATCTACTTATTTACTTTCACAGATCTATTTTTCTCTATTTTCTCAGATCATTATTGCAAACCTACTATTAATCAACAGTTAGTTGTTTTTTTTTTTTTACAAATATACCTATGAGTGAAACTTTGAAACATTACAGGTGATACCAGCTAAATCATCTATTTTTTTAGTGTATATGCTAACTTTGCTTCTATTCTCACTTACTTAATACATTTTTATAGGGCCTTACTCCATTATAAGTATTGTATTGGTGCTGGGTGTTCAATGAAGAATATAACAGACATGGCATGTCCTCATGACAGCACACAGCATAATGGAAAAGACAGACAGTAATTTTAAAAAATCCAAATATGTAATTAAAATGTGATAAGCACCATGAAAAAAATTACTGTGTGCTATGAGAATGGATAACAGGGAGGCTAAACCAAGCCTGGGTCTGGGAAGGTTTTTTAAAGAAAAATGTCTTTGAGTTGAAATTTATAAGTACATAACAGAATGAAATAGGAAAAACAGTAGAGAATAGAAAACTAGATTTTTAAAAATGAGCATAAGGAAAGGATTGCATAAAATAAAGTGAAAATATTCTCTAACCTGTTGGGTAATAGTGTCCCATGGTCCCTGCTGCAGCCGTGTCTTATAGCACTCATTTACTCCTTCCCAAATGTCCTTCAGAGCTAAAGGTCTTCCATCTGTTAAAATGTAAGGTAAAGACTGTCAGCAATCCATGTGACATAATGGTGTTTGATGTCTATTTAGAACAGAAGAATATTATGATTTTTTCATAAACTTACTAATACACATACTATTCATATATCAAAAGAGTGCTATATGAACTAATATTTTCTTCCTGAAGGAAATTTAAACATCCAAGCTTCTCTCCTTTATATCCATCTAGCAGTTAAATTATCTGCTCATTCAATGCCTCTATGAATAAATAATAAAATAAATAAAATAAAATCCCAATGTGTTTGAGAGAGAAGTAATAGATACAAGCATAGGCAAAAGACTAGCTAGACTGATACCCATATTAACAAGGTGCATCATGGATATCTCTGAAGTCTTAATACTTCCTGTAGTCCTTAAAATCAGAGACCCTACACATACTTCTTTCACTCTCTTACTGACTATCTATAATTTTTAAATCACTCTGTTAGATATAATAGGGAACAGAGAGAAAGAAAACAATTTCTCCTAGTAAGGAGCCTGCCATCTACTAGGAGAACCATGAGAAGTATATCAATAGTACAGTATATCAACAATTAAAATACTGGGAAGAAAGAAAGTGGTTGCTGCCAGAGGAAAACTGCAGTTCTCTGTCAGTCCAGATGAGGGACACATAAACAGCCAGTTGTGTCCCATGGAGAAAGGGATGTTAGGGGTGCAGGGACGTGAGCAGGGATTGTCATGAAGAGATTAACAAAAACTCTAGTGAACAATAATTCTTTTTATCTTTGTTTAAACAGCTTCAATTATTCTTAAGCACTCAAATAACGTATTTTATAAGACCGCTATGGCAGAAGATAAGTAAAGTGGAAAAATAGATATCTAAGTTCAGAAAAGAAAGCAGAAAGGAGATACCTAGCAACTTTTAAACCATACCTAGCAACTTTTAACCATACGCTACTAGAAAAAAATGGTCTAACTGCTAGAATTTAGTGCTACTTGGCCCATTCCAAGCTATCATGTCCTCAAGAATTGCGGGTGTGCTGGGGTTTTTTTGCAAGTGGACAATATAAAAAAAAAACTTATCAGTATATTAAATCACTAAATACAAAGAGGTATTTGGTCATCAAATGCAACAAAACTTGGGGAAATAACCAACTCAAACCCCTCCCCCCAAAACCAAAATGCACTGTATTCAGACTTATAGAGTATAAGCAGAGATGAGGGGCCCATAGGAAAAAGAGCACTAGATTATAAGATTATAATAGATACAATATTACAAGTGCTAAATAAATATTAGGAGTCTCCTCACAGCCCCCATTGCACTATTCCACTAATGCTCATACCTCAAAGCGAACACATTCATTTATAGACTGTTACTTCTTAGAATTTTCTCATGTTTCTTTACCATGCACATTGTGTTTGATATAGTAATATACTATTACCACAGGCAGAGCATTTCTCATGTTTGACCTGAAAAGTTGAACTTTTCCTCAACCTTTATTTTCAATAAATAGCAATAGAATATTTTGATACATTTTCAGTAAGTGTCTTCATCTTGGCATTAATCTGGCAGCAGGAGACCATTATCTTGTGATAAATAGTTTTATTCCATTGACATTTCCATGTCTGTAAAATGAACAAGATTTATTCATCCAATTAACATTTGAATGTCATGTTTAGCTACAAGTTAAAAACAAGCTGCCTTCAGTTTCTGTGTTATATTGTTTTCTGAACACATTTACAGAGTAGAGCCAAACTTTGCCCTTAAGATAAGTACTACATATCTTCAAAATATGCATATGCACACATGTGTGTGCATACGTGTGTGTGTGTTGGTGCTAGAAAAGGAGAATAGGATCTTAAGTACTTCAGTGTCAAATAGCAAACTAATAATCAAATGGTAAAAAAAATGAAATGCTTTTAAAATAATTTAAAGTTGTCAAAGTTAGAAGAAATCAAGTTATAAAAAATAATAGAGCTAGTATAATATCTAACTTTATAAATAAGGCAACCATGTATATTATGAAATTTACATCTACTAGAAATATGCAACCATGTATATTATGAAATATACAGAAATAGGCAACCATGTATATTATGAAATATACATCTACCAAATATATGCAGCTGGAGCTCGAACTCAAGTCTCAGGACTCATAATTCAGTGCTCTTCCTACTAGTCCATGCTGCCTCTCAGGACAGAGACTGTGTCTATCCCTTCACCACTATAGTCCCGCTGCATAGTGCTAGGCCTCACTCACATGCTGAGTAATGATGGATGAAAGAATGTCTTTCTAAAATTTACTTCCTCTACAACAGGGGAAGGCTTTGCAGACCTAGAGAAGAATCCTGGGTTTAATATCTGGTAATCAGTAATGATTTTAATTTTATTCCTGATAATATTTCAGCCAACAATCTAAAGATGGAGTACATGGTTTAGATATTACCACCATCAAAAACCTGCATACTCTGCGGGAAACATTCATACAAAACATAATAATCAACAGCATAGCAACAATGTGGAGAGACCCAGAACAAATGTGATAGATCATCAGATTTAATGCTAGAATTGAGGGTATGTGCCATAAATTGTCAAACAACATCAAATTTTGAGAAAAAAAATATTTAACACCTTCAAATAGAAGAATTAAAAAATATCTGGTCAACTTAGAATAACAGACCATCACAAGAAGTTAAAAACAAATTCAAAATATAAAAAGATGCATGATACTCCTATTTGCACATTTATAAGAGTGCTACCATTTATTATAAAGAGAAGAGTGTATCTTAAGTGAATGGATGTAAGTTTATTCTCTAATGCACTGATAGAACTGTTTAAAACAAATGTATTAATAATAGTTAAACAAATGCTTGTGAAACCTCGCTTGACAAGAGTGTCAGTCTCTCCAGTTTCTGCTGACCATTTACACTACAGAAGATCTGGGTAATATAGCTTTGTCTCTCACATATAGATATTGTAATAATGATTTACTAAAGTATTATGTGGGTTCTTTTCCCAAGCCTTTATCATTAGTTTGCCTAGTCATAGCTCACACCTTCATGATCAAAATCTTACAAAAGTTAGTTCTGTGATCCTTTATACAAAAGAAACAAGAAAAAAAAATGACCTAATCAGCAACACCTTCATCTGTGCCATACACTATCAACACTATTGACACCTAAAATATGTTCAAATATGATTGTGACTAATTATTCCCCCCCCAAAAAAAAGGAGCTTTCAGAAATCCCATTGAAATTACTGAACTGAGATAGTCAAATATATAAAGACCCACATCACAAAAAACAGACTTATATATGGCAGGCCCTTGAACAATTTTCTAATTTTGTGTATACTTATTTTTGAAAACTGAAGACATAAACTCTAGCTTAAAATTAAAAGGTGGGCATCAACAAATACTTGGTTAAGTTCATGTAACACACCATGTGCCTTTATGTTCAGTTCAAGGTATCTTCAGTCAAGAAACCTTAAGCTCTGTTAAGAGAGTCCATTTTTTTCTGTCTACTTCACTCAGAGGAGACATAAGCGTATGCCAATGGAACATGCTTAGAAATCTCAATAATCACACTGAGGTTGAGAAGCTCAGTAAAATCCCCTGCATACTTGAAAAAGTGAAGTAGAAGCCGAAACAATTTCCGCAGCAATCCACAAAGTGATCATGGCCAATTAAGGTCATTTATTTAACAAGTGTTTATCGAGTGCCTACTATGTATGTGTCTCTATCACCTGAAATGATAACATACATTTGAAGTAAAGGAATATTCTGCCAGCAACCTAAAATGTCAATGACAAAAAAAAAGAGACATTGGATGAAAAACAGAATAATTAAAAAGTACAATCTTTAGCAACTGCCAGTAGCATTTAATTTAACATTTTCATATAAAATCTCTCAATTGAATAATTACCTACATGTCAAGGAATCTATATATTACTCAAAATATGCAGCTTTCTAAATTAAATTTCTCAAGGCTATTAGTTTTCATGAACCAAATAACAGCGTGAGATATTTCAGTAGTACTACCTAACTCTAGTGCAAGCACACTGAAGTCACCTTTATCCTATTGTGCATAGTTTCACTAAAATTTCATAACTCTTAGAATGAAGATTAGAAGAAGAATAAATTATTTAGAATAAGTTTAAGAATAATGTTCTGAAAATGGTCACCAAGAAGAAAAATAAAAGAGTGGATTTTTCAAAATGAAATTTGTCATTATTCAATATGTCTTCAAGAGAGCTTGAAAGATATAAAAATTCATGTCATACTCCACAGTAAGGCAGAGCTGATGCTCCACCAAAGGGGAAAATTCATTTTTGCTTCAGTGAGAAAATTACATTATGATATGAAATGAGTGTTAATTGTTCATGTGCATTCATATCAGCTAGTATGCTGGCTAATTCTGCAATTTTTATTTATCCCTACATACAATTGTAACATTTTGTATCTCTCTTAAGCTCAGGAAATCTGAATGAAAATTCTCCAAATACAGATTCTTTTTACTTACATATGACATCAATTAATTAACTCATATGTTCTTTAAGTTTTAGTTGTTATTTGAATGACAGCATCAAGCAGTAAAAAAAAAAAAAAAAAAAAAAAAAAAAAAAACAGGCTATGGAGTTTGAGCCTCAGCTCCTTAGTTTTCTATGTACCTTTGAATAAATCATTTAACCCCTCTGCACATTCAATTTTCACACCTGTGCATGTGGATAATAACAGTTCCTACCTCACAATGTTATTGTGGGGAATCAAGATATATAACTCAGCTAGCATTGTTGAAAGGTACCATGTGTCAAGCCACATTTCATATATTAGCTCACAATCTTCAAAACTCTATGAAGTTGGTCTTATTATTTTGATTTTTTTTTCAGATGATGAAAGAAAGGAAACAAGAAGTTCCAATATCTTCTCCAAGGTCATACAGTTAGTTAAGTAGCAGAGCTAAAAATCAGAATCAAAGTTTTCTAGCTCCAGACCCTGCATGTCTCTTTATCCAGGAGCTCTTTGTAAACTATGAAGTGAATCACACATATTAGTTGTATTGTTGTTATTGTTGTCGCCACTAGTAATCTCCACTAACACTGCCTAGAGCATCTAGAATTTTGCCTTTTCTGATTTTCTTACTATGCCTGGCTTGCCCTTTTCCTCATCACTGCAAGGACAAATCCCAAGTCCAACATGATCTCTCGTGGTTACTCCAGCTAAAGGTAATCTCTGCCCTCTAAATCCTAGTGGCAACTTTTTTACTCAGCTTTATTCAGCTCTAATGAACATATAACATTGAGAAGTTTAAGGTGTACAACACGATAATCTGATATATGTATATATTGGGAAATGATGACCATAATAAGGTTAGTTAACACAGCTACCACCTCACAGTTACCCTTTGTGTGTGTGTGTGTTTAAAATCTCTCTTAGGAACTTTAAAGTATATACATACAGTATTGTTAACTATAGTCACCATGCTATATATTAGATCTTCAGAATTTATTAATCTTAGAACTAAAAATTTGTGCTCTTTAACAAACATGTCACCATTTCCTCCACCACCACCACCCCCCCCCCCCCCCCCGCCAGCCCCTGGTAAACACCAATTTATGCTCTGCCTAGTATAAATGTTTACCTTTATACAGTCCTTAACATATTGTACTTGTTACCCTGAATTTATCTCATTTATTTGCCTTGCTATATATACTGTAAGGTCCTTGAGGGCATCATCCATCTTTGATTTCCTTTATTCATCTCTGCATCCCAGAAACATATTCATGCCTTGTGTATAAATACTTCCCAGTAGTTGGATAGATAAATATTCAATATGAGAAATTAGCACAATTATTACTAAGGATAAAGACTAAACAATCATGATAAAAATTTCATTAGTCAAATGTTTCATAGGTATATTTTTAAAACCTCATACTTACATATAAATCAATAGTATTAAGTAGATTTAGATACAGTGGATATTTTATTTTTCAGTACCCAAACATATTTTCAGTTTGGGAAAGTCCAAAATAAGTGGAAAGTGGGGTCTCGTTTCACACCACTAAGGCCCAAGGGAAGCACTCTCTCATCTTGTCATTCTCTCGCCTTTGGTTGACTCTATGATCTACTTTTCCAATAAGTTCAATTCTGATTATCATGGTCAAGTTCAATTATTTGCAACCAAGTATATCTAACTAATACAGCCCGAATAAACTGTTTAAAAATCTTGCTTAATAATTATCCAATTTCAAAATTACAAGCTGAAAAATTTTAAATGTCATACATTTATCTGATAATTTTGAGCAGAAAATAAATGTAAAATGTCTTTTAATTACATGAGAAAGCTTATGTATGTTACAATATATTTTTTATGAGAAAGATGTTCAACAGATAGAAAAAAGAGAAGTAGTTTTGACTCACTTTAAACTGTCCACACAGTCTTAAGAAACAAAATAATGCAAGTAATGCTCTAACCTTTCATTTAAATTAAGTTAAACACTTAATCTAGGAGAAGTACATACAAGGCATTTTTGAAGGATCCTTTAGTCATAAAATGTCCCGCTGGAAGCAATATTAGGTCCACAAGATTGCCTGAGACATCAACTCTGAGATACCACTATTTATCAGAACTCTGAGGACCATACCTCTAGATAAATATCAACATTGGGTCTGCCGGTCTAAAGCAGACGACACTCTACTTTCAGTCCTACCCAAGGTATTCTGAGGTTTTAATTCCAACTTCTTGATCTGATATCCCTGTACTCAGCATTCTGGCTCTCTTAAAATCTCCTTACTCCCAGAACATGGACCTATTATCCCTGTAGCAGCACCTTGACTAACTTTATTCCACCATCTGACTTGGTCTCCTTCCCACGAAGAATGAAGTCTCCACCTTTTCAGCATAGCACCTAGTATATGAACTTGAAGAACTCTATGACTTTAAAGAAGAAAAAAAGCAATAAACTAATTTCAAGCTGTGCAGTGATTTTTTTTTCAGCATATTGTAAAATTAGGCTAATGAGTTTTTCGCTATACACACAGTAGGCATTCATGTATATTTTAATAGATGTTTCAAACAGGGCTAATTTGCCAAGAGTAAACAAAGAAATGTTTTTCCTTCTGGACCATAACACAGACATTCACATGTGCATGAAAGCTAAGCTATAATCTCTTGCAAGTAAGAAAATAAATCATCTGCCTTTACTGGCTTCTCGATCCACTTAAAATCTGTTGCTTTTTGTACTAATACAAATAAACTTTTGACTAGTTAGTGTCTTGCGTGTTTTGTACTAATACAAATAAACTTTTGACTAGTTAGTGTCTTGCAGTTTTGTATCACATTTTCTAACACTTTTTCTTTAATACACTTTTAAATCAAGGCTTGATTTATCAATGAGATTCTTTTCTCATCACATGTTCTAACCTAGCATCCTACTTCTACCCTAAAGTTTCAGACATTTACATGGTTCAACAAATAATTCTCATTAAATTTCCTCTATTATTTGGACTTTTTAGTTTGAATATATTTGTTGTAGTTAAATAATTTTTCATTATTTTTCTTAATAACTTTCACTGTTTGCTCTTCAAATTTCATTTCAATTCCTAGAATCTCTTTTTAATCTCCCAAAATTCATGTTCCGTTTCATTATTATGACTTTTGCTAGATTTATTGTTTACATAAATAAAAGTGGCATATATGAACTTTCTTAAAGAATCTCTACAATCAAATAAGAATCTAAATTAAATTATCTGTCAAACCATTTTCTAGTTCCTGCTTATTATAATTAACTAGAATCATTTTCGCCTCAGTCTTTAAGTATCTCTCTAACCCACTCTTTTTCCCTGTTCAGCAAACTGCTTTAACTCTCACTCTACTAGCAAAAGTAATTTTTCCCTGAAAGATGTTTTCCCAGCTCATTTTCTCTAAGAGGTTATTATTAAACATTTTTTATAATGCTATTAATACAAAAAAGCCAAATTCCTTTTCCTAAAATTTCATTCTTCATGATTTCTTCTCATCCTTCATTTATTCCTCTGTTTTACTCAGTCATAATTTCTGCTCTAGGAAATCCCTCCACTGGTCCCACTCACTTCTGCTCATTTTCTTTCACCTTTTCTTTATATCCTCCAATCCCTTTCTATCCATTATCTCTCCCATAATTTGACCTCAATGTATTTTTTCAAGCTTTTCCTCCATAATTCATCTTAACAAAACTCCTACTCCAAACTGGCCTCTCACTGTTCCCCAAATATGCCATGACTTCTCCACCTTTCTGCTTGGCAATCACACTTCTTTCTCCTTCTCTCCAAAGGTTTTCCCAGACTCTTCTGAAAAGTCAACAGATTACCTTCTCTTACAAACTGTTGAACAGAACTATGGATATTTTACTTTTATTCTCCAATTTTATCCAAATCTCATCTTTCCTGCATTCCTACCATTTTTTGCACTCTAAAGATCCTCTTGTTCCAGGCCATGGACAAGCCTCTTCCTCTTCCTCCTGGATGAGTCAAACACTGTTCTAATTCCAAACCTTCCATTATTCTTCCTTTATCTGGCCTTTATCTTGGTTTGGTTTATGTTGCCTTCAAGAAGGAATCATTCATTGGCTATATCATTTGCCTTGTTCCTCTATAAGCAAGCAAGCATTCTTCAGACATATAACAGGTGTAAAAATATTCCAAATGAAATATCTGGGTTACATTTTTGATTCTATACTCTTACACCCTGGGACAAAAATAAAAGGGATCTAAGAAAAAATGGATGTTCTGTTACTGAATGGAAGAAACATTTCCTTCCCTATTCAAAAGCAGCCCATCTGACTAATTAAAGAAATATGTCAAAACGATTCCCAAGAGAAACCCATATGTCAGCCAAAAAATTAAATATTTTGAAAATGAGAAGAACCACTTGGTCTGTTTTTCAATAGAGATTGAGAACAAAGGAAGAAAGAAGGGACAGAGAAGAAATTAATCAGAATTCCAGTTGAAATATTAAATACTGAAGTCTCTAGTTATATCAATGAAAGGGGAAAATATATAAGCTTAGGACTCTGATGAAGGCAAAACCATTATGTGCATGCCTAAGGTTTTTATGACATTTCTGATATTTCCATCCGCTTTTGACCAAAGCCAAGCCCCCCCAAAGGGAAGAGGGACATAAAAAGGTGATGGAATGGTGGAGGGCTAGAAGCTTTTCATAAGGTATAAATAATTTCTTAACATAGTGTGTTTCAAAAATAGAAGGAAAAAAAAAAAAACAGTGGGCACTTTAAGATATCCATGCTTTGTGAGGATGGACTTCACAAACTACAAAGCACTAGTCAAATATGGCTATTTATTATCTGACAGAAATTCAATTGTCTCTCACCCACTGCTGGGTATCATATGTCATATACCACTCAAATGGTAAGAGTAGTTAGGGAAATAGAGAACACTAGAAAGGACTTACGTCTTCTCTTAAATCCATCTTACCCACTAGGGAACTGAGCTCCTGTAAGCCCAAACAGTAGAAGTGCAAGGCACTCAGGAGCAAATCTGTTTCCATGTGGCTGTCTGTCTTCAAGGATCAAATAAAAATATGTGTTATCAGAAGTAGAGCAGCTGCTCAGTTAGTTTGGATGCCCACCTTTGAGTCTTCAGTACTTTCCATTTTCCTGAGTCAACTACTCCTATAGTCTCTGAGAAGTACCAAACTAAAGAGTGAAGATATATAGATGGTTGGAGTCCTGAATCTCCTGGAGACAATAGCATTACTTACTTCCTTATAACTCATCACAGCAATTTAAATAGGACACCATCACAAAGTTTCCATTTGGGGGCTGTATTCAGAAATGGTTAGAAATTCTTCACTGTTTCATTCAACAAATACTTGCTGATACTGTGCCACAGCTGATACTATGGGTATTAAAATAAGTAAAACTACACACACACACACACACACACACACACACACACACACACACATGTCATATCTGTATCTGTGTGTGTGTGTGTATATATACATATATATGTCATATCTGTATCTCTCTCTCTGTCTCACACACACACACACACGTATATATATGTCATATCTGTATCTCTGTGTGTGTATTTTTATATACACACACATATATATACATATCTGTGTCATATCTATATCTCTCTCTCACATACACACACACACACACAACCATAAATAAAGTTTATCACTTTGGAGGTTGTAGGTACTCAATATGAACTTCCTTCTTCCCTCTCTTTACCTTAAAGTCCTACCTGCTAACTTTTCACAGGGACAAGTAAACAAATAATTCTGTCAAAATGCAACTTGTGATATAATATATGATATGATGTGGTGTAATATGATATGTGTGGTATATGACACATGATACAATATGACATGAGAGTGACAAGATTGAGTGGTATGTTAGCTGAGTCTTAGGCAGTAGTTAACCTGGTGGATATTGAACAATACAGAGGAATAAGAAATCATTACAGTCCAATGGATTTGCAGTTCAAAGACAGAATAAAGATTTCTTCTGGAATCTAAGCCAGTTGAGAAAAGAAATAGTAGTGACAATTGAAATGGGAATTAGTATTTACTTTTCCTAAAAAAAAAAAAAAAAAAAAAAAAAAAAAAAAAAAAAAAAAAAAAAAAAAAAAAAAAAAAAAAAAGAAGTACTGGAAAAAATTTCAGAGCAAACCAGAGAAACTAATTTTTACTAGCAATCAAATGCAAAAGAAATTCAAAATATCTGTCAAAAACAAGGCTAAGTGAACTATTTTTGACGCAACAAAAAGACCCCTGGGCAAGAAATTTTATAGTCATCCACTTTTCTAGGTCGGAACTCTCTTAGAATGAGACAAAGAAAAATCTGGACCTGGAATAAGAGGAAGATGTTAGGAATCTATTTGCCACGCTGACAGATTTGTTTAACAAACAGATGAAAAGCCAGATAAATCAGATATTACAGAAAAAGAGAATGGATTGAGGGGAATAAACAAAAAATTATTACCCCAGAGTAAAGGGTGATACATTTTTAGAAGACCCATTAAGTCAAGTTAGGTGGAAAATAGAAAAGAAATAATTAGAATATAATAAAGGACAAGAACCATTTTTCATGTTTCACCATAAGAAAACATTCAGTATGCTCTGCAAAGATTAAATTTGATATTTTAATGTACCTGAACAAGCACTAAATGAATTCTGGAATTAAAAAATTTCTAACACTCATTCTATATAACACAGAATGAGGAAGAGTAAGAACAAGAAATTCTTCAACACAAAATCGATGACTTGTTTTAGTTTTTCTTATTAAGCATAAATAAAATAAATCTTAAAAGTATATAAATAGAATCCAAAGATGCTAACTTTTTTTAAAGATAGAGAAAACCAAGGAAAGATCTTAGGAAGTATACAAATTTCATTAAAATATAATAGGACTTGCAGGAACAATTACTGTGCTGTACTGTAAGGGGAGCTGTTGGCACATAAGAGCAAAGCACACGTATGAGCTCATCCAGCAGCCTGGGCAAGACCCACTTCCAGCTAGAAGCAGTCATGTTTCAACACCTCCAATTCCCTAATGCTGACAAGCTAAACAACTTGTTTTGTCTCTGGGAGCTCTTCTCTGGTGATTAACTGCTTATGGTGAATACTAATTATATGAAAGTACAGTATTGAAGAAGTAGTGTCCTATTTCCTCTACCCGCAGCTTCAACATGTCTTTGAATCCAGAAGGTTCTAGGTAGAGCCATTGCAAACTTGAACCAAAAGAGACATTTTCCTCACCCCTGGTAAATAAACATTTCTTTTCCTACTTTTTTAGTATAATACAGCTCAATGACAAGAAGCCTCCTTTAACCTCTGGGCTCCAAACCAAACAGAATTACAATAAAGTGAGTGTTTTAAAAGCCCGTAATAATCATATGGATAAATCTGCAACGAGAGTTTGTGAATTAGTGAACCTTCAGTGTCCTCAATTCCCTATGTCCCATGTAGAAAATTTACCCCAAATTGTCAGTTCTTAGGAACTGCACCTCAGATTAAAATCTTCTCACCAGGGAGTCTATGAGAATTTGTTCTTGTGTTTTAAATCCTAAGTGCTTTGTTAAACCGCCAACACCGCAAAATTAGAGACCATTAAACAATATAAGGCAGCAAGTGATTAAATCTACCAAATACACATTCAAAACAGCTTAAGCTACTTTTTAATTAAAAATAAAATATCACTGGCTAAATTCAGATGTCTTAGCTCTCCAGACAAAGTTAGAAGGCTGCTCAAAATGCAAAATGCTGCTGATAAGGCCAGATTGAAAAGAGAAACAGGCTCGGGGGTGGGCTGGGGAAATGGCTTTTGCTGCCCCTGGGCCCTGGACCCGTAAGGCCTTAAAACGCTGACCCCGTTTTGTTGGAGGACATGGAGGGGGAAGTCATGGCTGCACTGCAGGGGAGGACTCCACGTGGTTGCTGATTAAATAAGCTTTATTAGCGAAGGCCTCCAAGGAGACAGGGTGTTCCACCTCCTTGGCAAGGTGGATGAGTTGAGTAACAGCATTGCAGGAAGCGAAGGCATAGGAGATGTATAGATGGCCAAAGGAAATATTAGTGCTATATTTAAGTATAGCTTAAACTAATTGATAAACGATTCTTGAAATAATTATTAGCATTTGGGGAAGACATGGGGGCTTTTTGTTAATGGGATGACTTGAAATTGAAAGAAATTTTTACTGTAAAGTTATAAGTAAATAAACATTGTAGCTTTAAGTTGTTCCTACTTGTTTAAAGTAAAGAAAAAAAGGGCCAGGGGGGCTTAGTCAGTGTTGGGCAGGAGGCCAAGAATCTGAAGATCAGACTTAAGGCTGGGATGATATCATTCACTCTGAAGTCTTGATACTGTTTCTAAAGCATAAGAAAATTTACTGGTAAAACCTTACCTCACCCACAGTTTTCTAATTTTTAACTCTATTTTTTTTTTCTCAAGAATTTTCCAAATCTGCTTTCTGCCTTAATATGTAAACATTTGAATTTACATTGTTTCCAACAAGGGCTTACCTAAAAAGCTTGCCCTAAAGTAAAGCACAGGCACTTGGTAGCTACAGGAATATAAGACATGATACTCATATTTAACCACTTCAGTTGCTGCTGCGGTCTCAGTCACTTCAAAATCATCCAGCGGTAACTCTAAAGCCTCCTGAAAAAAAAGCAAAAACAAAAACAAAATGTGTTTGTCAATTTTTTTAAAAAAGGTACACTAATGTAAAGAAAGACAGGTTTTCTTCTTGCAGAATAACAGTTAAATAAATATAGGGCTATGAGGTAAGGAAAAGGGAGTTTCCCACATTAATGTTTAACATTTGAGACTTGGGTAAATAGTAAAACCAGAAAACATTAGCATTAACTATTTCCAGATTGTTTTTGAGAGACAAGGCAGCTGTGGGTAAAGAAACAGGAAGAAAACAAAAAGCAAAAAGATCTATTGCAACAGCAACTCTGAAAAATCTTTGCTGTTCAATTTTAGCAACAAGATGATGGCTATACAAGCTTCCTTCTTCCTTACCTGTGAAAGCTAAAAACATCCTAACAATTGAACAAGAGGCTGTGAAATGTCCCTAAAGATTCTATTGTACTTGCCAAAAGATGATTCATTGTGTGCTGAACAATTCCCAGTTCCATTTTGAATAAGAAAGTTATTTTGCAAGAGGTTGAGTTTGTTAGGTATATTTCAAAATCTGAGCTGAAGCTGTTTTCTTTATTATTGTGCTATCTTTGGCATATTCTACAATACATCTTTATTTAGAATAGAGTAGAAGGCAAGTAATAATGTCAACTTAAACAGGGTTTTGTAAGCAAAGATGGTTATATAGCTAGTTCACGTCTCACCTAATCATTCCTTACCGGTTGATTTTTTTAAATGATGTGTGGGGGTTTCTTAATGTTTAGAAGCAATTAAATGGACATGTTGAGTCAGAATCTGGTTCCACCCACATTCACTTATTTGAGTTGAAGAACTTCCTTTGAAATTAATTTAGTATAAGGAAAGAAGCAAGTTGGTTTGGCTCATTTCTACCTTTCATTAAAATAGTAACAATGACAATGAACAATCAGAAAGAGCTATAGGAAAGATTTCAGACTTTATCAATATAAAATAAGGTTTCCTGTAGAGATAAGTAAAGCCACAGATGATTCTTCAGATCTGTATCTGCTTTACTAATTCCCCACTCACTGTCAATTCATTGGGGGAGATATACTAGATACATTACAACTGGAGGTAGTTACAAAATAGTTTTTCACTGAACTCCAGTAAATACTATCAATTAAACACAATAAATAAAATAATCAGAGAGAAATCAATGAAATAAATATTCCAGTACAAAAAATAAATATAGTAGCAAGAAAGAGGTTTTTCTGTTTGTTTATTTAAGTTCACATTTGGCAATGGTTATCTATACCATCTTTTAGGGCAATTCTTTTAACCACATTCTTTCTTTCTGGTCAGTGATTGGGTTGTTTAGCATTTATAATTTCCTTTTCTTCCTTACCATTATAAAACATTACATCTTTGTGATAAAAAAAAAAAACAATTGCAAACTCTTCATAGTTACATAAAATAAGTGAAATTCCCATCAACCCAGCAGTTCTAATACCTCAGATTTGCACAATTTTTAATAAGTCGGTGTACATTTTTCCAGCCTTTTTAAATTTCTTGGCCTACAGATACATCTACCCACCCACCCACTTATCACCAGTGAAATCATGCTGTATATACATATGTTCCTTGATGTGATTTTTCACTTCTGGATATCCTACCATGTGCTGCCATGTCAGTGCTGTAGATTTTGCTCCTTTTAATGGTTTCACTGTATTCTACTGTATCACTATGCCAAAGGGTTTAAAATTTTTTTTTTTACATGGCTAGATACTTGAGATAGATTATAATTTTCTGCTACTACAACTAATGCTGCGATGAATATTTTAGCACATATATCCTTATACACCTCTATTTTTCTATGGTGTAGATTCCTAAAAGAAGCATTACTATACGAAAGGGTATGTGTATTTTAAATTTTGATACTGCCAATCTGTTCTCAGAAAAAAAAGCTGTATCAATTTATATTCTTAGCAAAAATGTATGAAAATGTCCTTCCTCATATCCCATAAATACTGTTTTTTTAAAAAAAATTGCCTATTTGATGAATTTTTAAATGTCCATTTTTTGTTTAATCTCTAGTTTCTTGACTATTAGTAAAAGTGAACATCTATCTATTCATATTTATTGGTAATTTATATTCTTCTGTGATTTGCTTATACTTATTTTTTGCTTATTTAGTTTGCATTTTCCTTATTGCATTATACAGATTATTTGTGTATTAGAAGTAATAACTTAATTGGAGAAAAACAGGTGTGTAAGACCATGTGATATGTATATGTACATATGTGTATAAACATTTTCAGTTTTCTTTTAACTTTGCTTATTTGCCATTTTATCATATTCTTTTTTAACTTTTCATGTAGTTAAATCTATGCATTTTCTGTTTGCAGCTTCTGAGTCACCTATCTTCATTAAAAGACCTCCTGCTATGTCCTACCTCATTCCTAAAAATTATAAAATGTTTAACTCCTTCATTATACACACACATGCTCTCACACACATTTTTAAATTTACTTTTAGCTCATAATCCATCTGAATTTTGTTTGTGTGTATGGCATGAGGTAGGGATTTTTCCCAGATGATTTCTGATACTGTTTTTTTCCCATTGACCTTACTGTCACCTTTACCATAAATTAGATGTGTGTGTGTGTGTGTGTGTGTGTGTGTGTGTGTGTGTGTGTGTGTGTGCGCGCGCTTATTCCCTATCCTTCCCTATTGAGATATTTCTCTTCTTAGACCATTACTGTCCAATTTTTAAATAACTACTAAATTGGGTCATTAATTTCTGCAGAAAACTACAGAAATGGACTGCCTATTCAGTCCTGCTAGGGAGGATAAAATTCCTGGAAAGAATGAAAGTCCTTTAACCAAACACAAATTAAGAACTCAGGTATATGCTAGGGTCAACACTAGGGTGATCAATTATACATACACATAGATCTAGATTCTCAGGAACAATTCAGAAGCCCAAAAAATAAGAGAGAGGGAACAGAACAAGCTTCTCGAAGAACCTATTATCAGTCTCACTCCAATCTTCTCATTGGCACCTGAGTGCCTTTGTGGGATTTGAAGGTTGGAGTGAGATTTGGAGGCATAGAGATAATTGGGAGTGTTGTTGTGTCACTCAGCCCCTTGCTCTGGAAAGTCATCTTTAGGAAAAGACATTTTTGCACACTTAACTCATATTAAATGACTTTGAATCCTTGGCATGTGTCTGCTCTTTCCGTCCTTTGAAATCATGCAATTTGGAAATCACAGACTTCAATATATTTTTGACCTCCCTTTCCAAAGGGATAGTTTTAGAACTTCAAGACTAAGGTTCTTGTCTCATTCATCTTTGTATTCCCAGAGACTGTATCTAACACAGAGCTGAGAACCAGAGTAAGGAATATGTTCTACTTTAGCAGCAGATCTGTTTCCTCCCATCTAAGTATACTATATAACACATGTCAAAGGTAATTGGCCAGAAACTCCACCCCCAACCCAAATTTGAAAAAAGGTAAATGAAGGAGTAAAAATGCAAAAGATCATCAAAGATGATATACAAGTGACAAATAAGAATATGAAGATGTTCAACATCATTAGCCATCAGTGAAATGCAAATTAAAATGACAATGAGATAGCACTAATATCTATCAGAATGGCTAAAATAACAAATAGCGACACCTTCAAATATTGGTGAAGATGTAGAGAAATTAGATCATTCACACATGCTACTTGGAATATAAAACCACATGGCAGTTTCTTTAAAAATTAAACATGTACTTACCATACAATCAAACAATTACACTCCTAGGTATTTATCCAAGAGAATGAAAGCTCTGTACATAAATGTTCATAGCAGTTTTATTCAGAATAGCTAAAAACTTGAAACAGGTCAGCTGACCTTCAACAGGTTATGGTTAGACAAACCTGGTACATCATTCCATACTGCTCAGCAATTGAAAGAGCAAATCTGACACACACAACCACCTGGGTGAATCTCCCAGGAATTCCAAAAATAATAAAATACCTAGAAAAAAAATTTAACCAAAGAGGTAAAAGACCTGTCCTTGGAAAACTGCAAGACACTGAAGAAAAAAACTGAAAAAGATATAAGTAAATGGAAGGCTATACCATGCTCATAGGAAGAATTAACATTGTTAAAATGGCCATATTACCCAAAGCAATCTATAGATTCAATGCAATCCTTATGAAAACACCAATGGCATCTTTCACAGGACTAAAATAAATAGTCTTAAAATTTATATGTAACCACAAAAGGCCCCAAATAGCCAAAGCAATACTGAGAAAGAATGATATCAGGTATCACACTACCTGATATCAAACAAACTATAAGGCTATAGTAACCAAAACAGCATGTTATTGGCATAAAAACTAACACAGAGATCAATGGAACAGAATAGAGAGCCCAGAAATAAGTCCATACCTATACTGTCAACTAATCTATGACAAAAGAGGAAAGACTACAAGAAGAATATGCAATCTCTTCAATAAATGATGTTGGGAAAACTGGACAGATACATGCAAAAAAGTAAAACTAGATCATTTTCTTACATCGTATATAAGAATTAACTCAAAATGGATTAAAGATTTAAATGTCAGACCTGAAACCACAAAACCCCTAGAAGAAAACATAGGCAGTGAAATCTTTAACGTTTCTCTTAGCAATATTTTTTAGATATGTCCCCCCCCCAGACAAGGGAAGCAAAACAAAAAGTAAATAAATAAGACTACATCAAACTAAAAAGATTGTGTATAGATTTTTTAAAAAATCAACAAAATGAAAAGACAATCTACTAAAAATGGGAGAAGATATTCAGAAAAAAAGTTATCCAAAAAAATACAAGGAACTCATACAACTGAACATCAAAAAAACAATCTGATTAAAAAATAAGCAGAGCACCAGAATATACATTTCTCCAAAGAGGACATAACAGATGGTCAATAGACATATGGAAAGATGCTCAACATCACTAATCATCAGGGAAATACAAATTAAAACCACAATGAGATATCACTTCACACCTGTCAGAATGGCTATCATCAATAAATTAACAAGTGTAGGTGAAGACATGGAGAAAAGGGAACTCTTGTGCATTGTTGATGGGATTGTAAATTGGTGCAGTCACTATGAAAAATAGTATATAGGTTCCTCAAAAAATTAAAATAGAACTATTGTATGACACAACAATTCTACTTCTGGGTATTTATCTAAAGAAATCCAAAACACTAATTCGAAAGATATATGCACCCCTTTGTTCACTATAGCATTATTTGCAATAGCCAAGATATGGCAGCAACCTAAATGTCCATTGATAGATGAATGGATAAAGAAGATGTGGTAGATATATTCAATGGAATATTGCTCAGCCATAAAAAAAAAAAAAATGAAATCTTGCTATTTTCGAGAACATGGGTGGACCTAGAGGGTATTACGTTAAGTGAAGTCAGACAGAGAAAGACAAGTGTCATATGATTTCATTTATATGTAGAATCTAAAATAAAATTAAATTAAAATTAAATAAACAAACAAAACAGAAACAAACTCATAGATACAGAGAACAAATTGGTGGTCAACAGATGGAAAGCAGGTTGGGAGGAATGGGTAGAAAAGGTAAAGGAGATTAAGAAGTACAAATTGCCAGTTATGAAAATAGTCATAGGGATGTTAAGTATAGCTTAGGGAATATAGTTAATAACATTGTAATAACTGTGCGTGGTATCAGATAGTACTAGACTTATCGAGGTGATCACTTCATAAGGTATATACATGTATAATCACTATGTTGTACATCTGAAACCAATATAATACTATATGTCAACTATAATTGAAAAATAAATTAAAATAAAATCTCTTGGAATTCAAAAGAAAGGTTACAGGCCATATGGTTCCATTTATACAACATTTTTGAAACAACAAATTTTAGAAATGAAGAACAGAGAGTTTAGTGTTGGGAGGGTGCAGAGCGAAGTGGCTATGGTTACAAAAGGGCAACATGAGGAATCCTCCTGTATGGTGATAGAACTGTTCCGTATTTTGACTGTGGTGGTGAATACCTGAACCTACACATGTGATACAGCCGTATAGAACCAAACACACACACACACACACACACACACACACACACACACACAAAGTACGAGTAAAACTGGGAAAATCTGAATCAGATCAGTGAATTCTATCAATGACAACATTCTGGTTGTGATATTATACTACAGTTTTGCAAGATATTATCACTGGGGGAAATTGGGTAAAGTGTACAAGGGATCTTTCTAATTATTTCTTATTAATGCATGTAAATCTTCAGTTATCTCAAAATTTTTAATTAAAAAATGAAAAGGAAAGAAACAGTGAAGCAATTTGAGGCTTGTTAAAAAGCAAAATAGAATTTCTAAAACCTCAAGTGCTAACATTACAGATGGCAAAGGAATTATGTTGATAAAGAGCATCTAAGTTTTGGGGTTTGCTTTACAGTAAACCCAGGAGAGGGCCTGGTGGGTGGAGGTGTGGGAGGGGCATAACTGGTCATGGAGTGATGATGATTGAGGTTGCTTGATGAGTCCATGGGCAATATAATTAACATTTTGGGTAAGGTTGATGATGTTTTATTATTTTTATTCTTTTATTATGTTTTAAAAATGGATTTGGGTATATTTAATTTCATATTAAGAGTTACAATAAAAAGTTACATGAATATTTATTTACCTCAAAATGTTGCTATCTCATTGAATGAGAAGATACCTGTGTTTAGAAAATTTCATTTATACAGGAGCTAAAAGATTAAGTGGTTCACATTAATTATAGAAACCTTGATTTTATTGAATTCAATTAACAATAAGTTGACAGTGATCTCTCACTTAGAAAATCTGATATGAATTAAGCTTTATAACTAAATCCCATTAAACAGGGATCATGCTGGAGACACTTCATATATATTTTATTGAAAGCAAACCCAAATAGTATATTGGGCTTAGGAAATGAGATCCATATCTCTATTTAGCCTGCAGGGGAAAGTAATTGAAAGAAGAAAAACTTTTCTTCTATCACTAAAAATCTCTAGTACTATTACTGAACAAACATAAGTAATGAGCTTTATTCTTATTGTCCCTTGAGGAAAAGAGATTTTATTTGTTTATCTTCTACCAATCAGGTTTTTAATTCAAACCTAACATTAATGGGCCAGAATCCTAGCCAAGAAACCAGAGTGACAGAGGGACAGTGCTGGTTCTGAGACGTTCTTTAGCTGTATTCATGAAGATACACATAAGCCATCTAATCACAATGGAAAAATAGGCTATGTAACAAACTTTGATTTTCCTGAGTCAATAGCCTTATTTTCAGAAGTAATAGAGATGCCGAAGCCTTTGACAAACAATTGAAAAATCAATTCCTTAAGAAAGAATTTTAATTATTAAAACATTTAAGATAAATTATAAAAATAATCTATGTGAGACTTTCAGTAAAAAAACAACTTTCAGTTGTTTGTTTGTTTCACATACTCATCATTTTACACTGAGGTGGTCTTTTCACTATCTTTACTCCTAGAATGATCTCTGTGGCTTTTGATAAGTGACTATCACAAGAACCTTTGCAAGTTATAGCCTTTTAGCAACTGTGAATGTAGTATCTGCTACATAAGAGAGAGTTCAGCACAAGACAGCCATGTGTCTGACAGCAGCAGAGGTGACAGTGAAACAAAAGTTGGTCACCAAGATTAACTTAAGAATAACATCTCAGTGTGGCTGCCCCTCCCCCAGTAACGCTATCACTAACTACTCCTGATTCTGAAAAAAGGAAAAAAAGAGGCGCCATTCTTCGCTCTCCCATTTCCATGAGAGGGGAGTGAATTAACATCAGTATGGTCAATAAGGGTTCCCACTGAGAGAAAGAATCTGTCTCCTGTGGGATTAAATCCTTCTCTGCAGCCTGGCATGCTCAAGGGCAAGGCAGGAGGGAGCGGTGCAGAAACCCGCCAAAGCACATCTGGCAGTTTTCTGGATGTTTGTATCTGGCTCCATTGCGCTTCTTAGGCCCTGTTTCCTTTAGGACTGTGCAGGAGACAGTAAGACAGCTTGAGCAAGGAGCTGGGAGGCTAGTAAATAGGCTGAGCATAAGGCGGACTGCTGAAGAGGCTGTTTCTTAGATTTTATGCCAGAGACATAGGTTTCCTGGCAGGAGAGAATAGTAATAATGCTTAATAGCACCTATCGTGTGCCAGTGACAATTAGTCCATAAATCATATCAACAGACAAAAAGCACTGTACTCCTACAAAAAAAATCAGAAAGGCTCGGAAAGACTTTAAAATAAAAGTTAGGTTCCTCTTATTTACTTTTTAAGAACCCTAAGCTGCTAAAGCCAAGAATTAGCAGGATAAGAGATTTGAAAATCAGAAATTCATATGGAAATCACAGCTAACTAAAGGAAGAGAGAAAGACTTGTACCTGGTATTCTGAGCTTTGGAATCAGTCAAATGTGTTTCTATTTGGAGCTACCTCTGCACATTACATAAGAAAGAACAGCATAAGTTACAAGGGTTTGCACTTTTTCGAAGCACATTTATGTACATTATATTATTTGCTTCCTTGCTCTAGGAGGAAGGTCCAATTTCACCCAACAGGTAAGAAACAGCTGGTGCATTAACCTAAGGCCCTAACCCCAAGCCCAGGGCTCCTTCACTCACTCTGCAAATACCTTTGGGGTTTTTTTGGACGGGGCAGGGGGAGGGCGGGGGGATGCGGCAGGGGAGGAGAGAGCGGCGGGGGTGAGTAGGGAATGTTAAGCATATTTCCTCTCAGGCTCCACCCTCAAACTTCTGATTTTGAACTCAGTCATTTTGGGATGGGACTTAAGACTCCACCTTGTTTGTAACGTTCCAGGTGATGCTCATGCAGGTGGTCAGCAGAACACTCCAGGAAGCTTTGCCTCACATATTTGTGGAGGGTCTACTTTAGGATTCTGTACTTAAGATAATATAGTCTATGGAATTATAGAATCAGGAAAGCCCGATCACCAAGACACAAAATTATACCATAAACCAGTTTGCTCTCATTGGCTGCTCATCTGCGTCTTCAGGAGCATCACTGTCACATTCCATCTCCTCTCACTGTAAGCCTAATGCACCTCCACAAACCTAAGACATCAGCTCATCACCTCCACTCCCAGGAACAGCGGTTCTTTTATTGGCCTTTTCCTCTATCTCTACGTTTCCAAAAAAAAACCTTCATTTCTCCTTCTCTTTTTAATTGATTAATTCTTGCTAAGGTATCAATGGCCATTAATGCCTTAAAGTTACTCTTTTATCAATTATGACATTCAGCAGCAGGTTATGTAGCTGATAACATTAACCAAAAGAAATCTTTAAAAGTAGAATTTGGAGTGCCAAAAAGGAATAAATTTTGAGCCATACATGTAACCACCAATGTGTAAGACTTGCTTTATAAGTCACTCTATGTGTCAGAAAATTCTTCCTTGTGCTACAGGGCAAATCAGTTTCCATTAGGTTTATCTTTGCACTAAAATTAAGAAACAAGAGTCATCATTTATATAATATCTTCTCAAAAGTATAAACAAATTTATTATCTTCATATTTCTCTTTTCCATATTAAATAATTCTCATTCTTTTAATTTTTCTTATATCCTTAGTTCCAGAGATCTGCAAACATTTTCTTTAAGGACCAGCCAGATAATAAATATTTTTAGGCTTTGTAGCATGAGGTCTCTGTCACTGTAGCATGAAAGCAGTCATTGCCTACATGTAAACAAATGAAAGTTGCAAAATTCTGGTGAAAATTCATTTAAAAAAACAAGCCTGTCAACCTTAGTTTGCCACCCTTACAAGTCCATCTTAAGGCCTTCTTTAATATCATTTTCTTATGTTTTTATATATAGTAAGCAGTATCTTATTAAAGAACTAATGTCTCCATTTGGTAAACTTGCCCCCTTTTTTATATATTTTTTTTAATCTTTGGATGTCACATTAGATTTCTTGAGGGGATGATAAATTCTGAGCCGTAAAAGAATGATGATAATTGACTCCAATAGGCTGAAGTTTGGCTGCAGTCATTTTCCAAAGTAGGAGATAGCACTACCCTAATTTAAACAAGTGAGATTTTTAAATGTCTTGATGAATAAACTGCAAATTCCTTCAGCATATGAATAAACTTCTATACTCAAATTCACAAATGAGAAAATTTCACTGCCAAAGAATGAAAATGATAAGGTCTTGATAAATAGACCAAAAGGCAAGCACTGCAGCAAATCAGAGGGCCAAGGAACCTCCAGCATGAACTCTCTCACCGCATGCACAGGAAACATCACATCTAGGAATGAGCAGAGAACTGTTTGAATAAAGCATCAGCTTCTTCTCCTTCCTCAAACTGTCGCTGGATTATGTGGATATAAATGGGGCTCTACTGGTTTGCTTGTTGGCTTTTACTGCTACTGAAATAGTATTGCCAAGAGAATCCTTTAAAGAGTTCCACAAGGACCTACCACATGCCAGGCATTGTGCCTGTGCCAGGACAAAGACGTGGTACTGATTTTAAATAATACTATTTCAGTAGCAGTAAGAGCACAGTGAAAGTTCTCATCTTTCTATTGGGATGTAAGGCTACACTCAACCTCAGATAAAAACATGCAGATATTACAAAAGCACAGTTTAGTCAAACATGGCAAGGGCACGGGATTTGGAGTTAGACCTGGGTTCAATTTCTGGCTCTGTCACTCACTTGTTGGGCAGATCACTTAATCCCTCTAAGCCACAGTTTTCTTACTTGTTAAATGAGAGCACTTTCCTCCCCCTTTTCCCTTGTTTAAAGTGTATTAAACAAGATAAAGTGTAAAACTATCTGTCTCATAGTAGGTATACTGATTAACTTGTTCATTAGCTCATCAAATGTTACAGGTTATCATCTAACGTTCTAAAGACCAGAGGTTGGCAAACATTTTCTTAAAGGGCCAGACAGAAAACATTTTAAGCTTCGTGCACTGTGTGTGTCTGTCAAAACCATTTAACTTGTCATTGTAGCATGAAAGCAGCCTAGATAATATGTAAATTAACGAGTGTGGCTTTGTTCCAATAAAATGTTATTTATGGACACTGAAATTTAAATTTCATATAATGTTAATGTCATGAAACATTATTCTTTTGATTCTTTTTCAACCATATAAAAAGGGTAAAAACCATTCTTAGCTAGTACACAAGAAAAGGTAGCAAGCCCCCGTCCCCGCGCTCGTTCTGGACACTGTCTTAGGTTTTGGAAACAGAAGGGAGAACAGCAGACACTGTGCCATAAAGGGAGGAGATGTGCTAAATAATCGCACAAACAATAAAATTATTATCACAATAACTGCTACTAAAAAAAAATGTACATAGTCCCCAGTATACATAATTTTACCAAGTCTATAAATTCAGTGGGTGAGATTTTAACCTTTTTTGTTTTAGCTCTTTCAAGTATAAACCTTTTAATGTCCTAATCATGATTCACAAGCTTTATTTTTAGTTCAACGATCATACCATTAACCCCGATGAATTTTTAGGAACTCTTTCTTCTTAACCAAGTTCACCAATCTGCCTTATCACTTAAAACTGGTCACTCCTGTCACTCCTAACCACCCACACCTGTTCTTCTTGCAGCACGCTAAAAAGTCTTATACACTTTGTTCCATTTACTACATGTCCTCCTGCCCTTGGCAAGAGTTTTGGCTTGAGAATGCCCCTCAAGTTTCTTCCTCAGCTTTGCTCATACTCATATATATGTGTGCACATGTGAGCCACATGTGTGGACAGAGCACATACATATTCACTCACATGCCTACTGATACACCAGGCATGGTGCTGCCACTGGAGAGATGCAAAGCATGAAAAAAATCAAACACAATCTTGGCTCTCATAGAGCTTATAACTAGTGGGGGAGGGGGAATAAATCACTACATAAACAATTATTTGATTAAAGTGTTGCAAATGCTGTAAGAATATAAGGATGCACCTTGGGGCCTTATCTGGTCTGGAGTCCGGGGAAGAAAGCTTCTCCTGCTGTGGTACACATACACACCTTAGAACTGTGGGGCAGGGCTTATACCTGTCTTACTCACTCAGGTATCCCAAACATCCTGAACAGTAATTGATAAATAATAGGCATTCAATCAGGATTTCTTAAATGAAATAAATAAATGGAATAAATCAGAGGTCTATAAACTTTTTTGACTGTCACTCCAGTCAAAAAATTTAAGCATTCATCTTTAATATGTGTATATTTACCTTTTCATCAATTATGAACATGTATTTCTGTATAATATACTAAGTATATCATAAAACACCTTAAAATTGAAAACCTTAAAGGATAAGACAAAGATGAAAAAAAATATTTCCAAGTAATCATTTAGTTAGGTGACAATCTGGATACCAAGAGAAGTCCCCTGATTTTTGCTCTAAGCATTAAAGGACCTTGATTGGCCCCTTGCCCTCATGCCCTCTTTGGGCATCTTGCCAATTTTGTACTCAGCTTTCTGGTCTAGAGGTTATGGCTGGATACAATTGCAAAAATGTTGATTTTGAGGTACCTGTTGAAAAAGTGAATACCTCAAAACGGTCATCCGTGTAAAAAGCTGTAAATGAGCACACAGCTGCTTGCCTCTCGCTGGGCTTCAGGCTTCTCTGCTGAACAGCCAGGCCTGAGAACAGTCCTAGATGATCAGATACCCAGCCACAAAACACCCAAATCCTTCCTGCCCAGCAGCCCTGCCCCTCTATCCAGCACTTTAAGGCAGTAGCCTTAATACAAAACCTACTCTGAAAAGCCAGAGGTGATTTCCCTTCTCTTGATAAAGAATCACATTTTATTCTCACATAGACCAAGAGCCCTGGGCTCCAAATGTGTAAATCAACATGGTACATAAAGTGTTACCAAAAAATATAGTTATTTTATTTATTATCAGCGAAGATAATTTTTTTGCCAATAATATTTTGATGAGAACAATTTGATTGAATATGCTGCACTTTTCTGTTTTATTTTGTTTTAAAACCTTAATTGTGATACAGCATTTCAAAGGTCTGGTTTCAGTTCTTTTGAGTCTGTCAATGACTGTGCTTAGTAAATCATGACACTCACATTTCAGTCCTTTCTCTAGTTGTAAGAGATTTGTCTTCATGTTCAGAATACTTTTCAAGGAGTTGACCAACATAAATAACCTCAAACTATTGCTGGCACAACATAAACACAGATCAAGGGTCATTATTAACAATAGTAAAATAAACTCTATCTCATGTAATCTTCATTTCAAATTTGGAGAGCTAATTTTTGAAAGATCTGCTTATACTGTTGCTTTTATATACTGTCACATTTTCGTTTATTAGAGGTTTCTTTGCAGGAATCGTTAAAGCCCCTAGCCTGACAAGGAGTTAAGTCAAACTGGGTGACAGCATCCCAGTTAATGCAGGACACAGTAACTGCAATGTGTAACAAGCACCTGAAGGGATGAAGTCACCACTGTCAGCTCCTTCCTATCGTCTGGCTCCCACTGTTTCCTTTCGGATGTCTTGAGTAACATATGCGACACCTGGTCTTCTGACAAATGAACTGCATGAAGAACCAGCATGAGTCCCTGTTTAAATATTAGTAAAGCTTCATTAAAAAACAAAAATAGCCATCCTAATGTTATTTCTCACATCTCAGTGAATTGTTTTTCAAGACCTCTGGGTGCATGCATCCATCCATTTTAAAGACTCTATGCTGACTCAGATCATTGTTAAACAAAATTATGAAGAAGGAAAAATTGATCTTTAGCATCCCCTACATCTAGCTTTTCATGACTGTGTTTTCTTCTTTGACACAAAGCTCCCAAATTCAACCGTTCTGATCTGATCTTCAAGGAAAGGGACCTGACACATCTACCAGTAGTAAATGTTACAGGCTAGGCATGTTAATCCTGCCAAGAGTCTTTGCCCTGAAGAGAAGTTTTCCTGAACAGGAAAATCTGAAGGAATCACTGACCATGCAGTTTCTGTAACAGAGAACATGACATGGCAGGGAGGGTGGGGGACAGCAGCAGTGGCTTCTCTGGCAACCTTCAGCTCATACCCTTCTCTGGAAAACCGCCCTCTGTACTGAGAAGGCCGGCCCTGCCATGGTTGGTGCAAAGGGACATGTGAAAACCGCCAGTGCTTCATCATTTGTCTCTGAGGTGACAGAAATTGCTCCTGGAAGAGATTACATCTGGTTTGCAATTGCTGGACCCCCAGGTCTCCCTGTTACCAATCCTGGGCATTCAACCACTTTTTCTATTTGTAATGCTACTGATAAAACAACATTCAGAAGTTTCCAAAGAAAATAAAAGAAGCTTACGTTGGTAATACCAAATAAATGTATTTTTCTTGGTTGCTTATAATGGTAATGAATTATGTGCATCGTAAGAAAAATGCTAATTTTATTAAAGTGCTATTAGATAAGTCTTTTAGACTAACTTGCAGCATCCTAAAAAATCATAGAGAATGACTTGATTTATCAGTTCTAACCTCTTTGGAATCATTTGCCTGCACAGTTGCCACACTTGGAGGAAAGACCAAATCTAGATCCAACTTGTTTCCTAAATGAATTGGGAAGTTGTCGTTAAGAAGCATCTGCTACTTTATTGCATTCATGTAAAAGCATTCTTGTGCTGCTATAACGGACTCTTGAGCAGATGTTTTAGAGTACTATACCCACAGCAAAACGTGTATCATAAAAACAATAAGGAGCTACAACATAATTAATGATTTCAGTTCCTCTATAAATGAATATCACTTTTTAAAAAATGGATTTAAAGTTGTCAAGAACTTCAACTTTTAACTCAAGCAATTCACTTGCAAGAGAGTAAATACAAAATCATTTACAGCAACAAATAAGGAAGGGTCGGACTCAGCCTCACACCCTACGTGATGAAATCTTAGGATGCAAGAAAGGCTTCTCCAGACCAAATTGCCCTGCCGCCTCCCCAGAGATCGGCCGGAGAATTAGCCGTTGGAGAGCAATTTCTTTGTGTCTTAAAGCAAGGAAATAAGCATTCTCTGAGAATGGGGGGAAATACTTAAAATCATTATCAGCTAAGACTTTTTTTAAATTTTAGCCAAGATTTTCAAACTGACAGTCACTGTTTGGGAAGCGGGAACAGGAAACTGCAGCAGCAGCAGGAAAGGGAGCAGTGCATATAAACATGAACAGCGGCAGCTATAAATTGGTAACATGTTCCTCTTACTCTAATAAAACCCCTAACTCTAAGTTAAGAAATTAATAGCATGAAAAACAGTGGTTAACTACCACATGGAAGTCTACAAAGATACGGATCTTTAATCCATGATCCAGGCTCTATTTGGGGCCCATGATTTCAGGAGCACCCATAAGGAAGTGGGAGAAATGAGGTAGAATGGCAAAGATAGCAGTCCTGGGTGGGTTAGTGAACAGATTACCACTGTGGGCAACTGAGGCTGCCACACACTGGGAACACTGGGGAGACGACAGGGAGCAAACACACTTCAGAGTTGTCTCCCCTGAGGGGTCCGTCAATTGAGAAGTCCCATCTGCGACAGCGGACAGCTTCCTTCAGCGCGCTAACTCCCGGGACTGCCAGGCGACCTCACACCGGAGTGACCTCACACCGGAGCAAAGCATCCTCTTGCTATTATGGGATGCTTTCAGGTAGAGTCACAGGCGCAAGAATTAGACGCTGGAGGGCACAGAAACAGGAAGTGTCATGGGGACATGGACCAGAATGGAGACCAGCGCTGCTGATTTGGGCAAAGCTTAACGACAGTGAACAATCCCTTACTCACACAATACTGGAATCCAGAAAGCTCTGACATTTTTTGAGAATATATTTTCTCATATGTTTGGCATCAAAACTCATTTGTAGCAATTTTTACTTGAATCTTTTTAGTCTTTATTCTACTTTTTATTAATACTGTTTCACTAAAAAATAACAATAACATTTTTGAGCATGAGGATGCTGCCCTGACACCACTAGGAATATAACAATACAGAATTTACTTTTATAAAATTACATTACTTATTAAAATCCCCCAAATTCTGACTTCTAAAACACATTTCAGCTTAAGAATTGTGGGCATATAGTTTTTTGGTGCCTTCTATATTATTGTTAGATTAGTCTTGAGCATAAAAATAATATAGACAGAAGCATGTTGATCTCTTTGAACAAAAGGCACTGAATAAATACCTGAGTAATCAGCAGATTAAGAGATCTGGGGAAAAGATAAAAGCAGATGGAAGGGAAAAGGAAAAAGGAAGAGGAAGGAGGATATAGAAAAAGAGAGACAAGGCATACTGTGATAAAAAGCTAAAGGCATCAATACAAAGTAAGAGCTAGATTAAGAATGAACAAAATAACAACATGAATATACTGCTATTCTCCAATTATACTGTTGCCAAAATCTAGTCCCCAAAACTCTGATATAAAAAGATAAAGAAAAGACTGAAAGAAGACAGAGACTATGCACATGGATGAAACATATAAGAACTGCTTGAGGAATCTGATAATAGATGGTAATCTATAACCATTATACTCATCAGTTGTAACTTACTTCTGAATCTTTGCCTAACTCATCCCTGTGCAATAGTCTCCCTGCACCATTAGAACACAAAACTTCCTCCTTATTCAATTTTGGCTTAAAGTTCCTCTGTCCTAGAACATCTTTACAGATTAACCATATTAGCCTAATGTTTGACCAAATCTCCTTAAGAATGAAATTTTGCAATTATTATATTTGTATGTTCAAGTATCTGTGGACTGGTTTATTATGGAATGGCAGCTATAGTTTCTAGTAAAGCTTTTTAGTTATATGTATACTTTTATTCACCAGGATTCTTAGAGCCCTCTCTTTATCATGGTCCATCATGTTGAATAATCCTAATATTCCCATTTAAAATATTAGAACTCTACACCTTCAAAAACTCCCCCCAAAAATAAAAATACAACTCAAATGTAAAGATTTTAAAAATGAATATCAATAAAGGTCTCAATCTTTTTAAAAAGGTGTCTCATTAAATTAACATATATATAATTTCCACATTAGCTTCTCAAATTCATATGTTTTCAAAACCCAAACTGGTTATCCTAATTATTGGAATTCACAATCACAAACATTTATGTATTCAGTAAACACTAACTGAACATCTATCTAGTATACCTAAGACAGTGTATTAAAAACATAAAGAATAAACCCCATTATTGGTCATACAAGAATTATATAATTAGATAAGAGAGCCAAGTTATGTAAATCATATCTACAAGTGTCTGTAACCCACAGCATATTGTGATAATGGCTGTATGAGAAGTATACAATTTTCACTGGATTACAGATAAAGACCTCAATCTTAACTGTATCCTGAAAAGATGTAAAAGTCTCAGGTTAAAATGTGCCATTTAGCCAAAATAAAGAATTATTCCAACTGTTAGAAATGAGGCTTGGTTATTCCAGGCAGAAATGATAACAAGATCTAAGGTGCAAGGTACTCAAGCTCATGGCCAGTTTAGCAAGTTGCCCAGTCTATCTTGAACACAGTGTTGTATAAGAGATTTGAGATAGGATTAGAATTGTTAGCTTCAAGTTAGATTGTAGAGGACTGAAGTATAGAACTTAAATTATATTTGATAGATGCTTGGGATCATAAGCTGCAAGGCTATCTAACAAATTAAGAGGGCTGACTTTGGAGTCATTTTGCCTATGTGTAGAACCTGACAGCACCATTAATAGCTAAGTGACATCATGAGTTAATGAAACTCTCTAAGGTTCAGTTTCCTCATTTGTTCAACAGAAATGACAATGATAATATCTGGGTTTTGCAGTTGTTGGTAGGGCTAAGTAAAATAATCCATGTAAAAAACTTATGACATTGCTTAGCATGAAAGAAAATAATAATGTTAGATTATTATTAGTAGTAGTTGTGGATGTCATGTGGTGGAGTCATATGCTTTAAAAAGAATAATTTGGAAATAAACTGAACAATGGATGGGCAATTTTAGAGAGAAGACATGGTAAGATAAATTAGTAGACTATTTAAATAGAATGATTTTCAAGGGAGATCATAAGAGGTTTAAAAAAGATCAAGAAGTGTTTTGAGAAAGAGGAACAAATGAGAGTGATGTTCCTGAACAGTATTTGTTTATCTCAGCAAATTATTGTTGAATGTCAGGAGTCCAAAAAAAAAAAAGGGCCCCACTTATAAGACAACTCCAAGGTTTTGAGCCTAGATAACTAGGAAGATGATGGTGTCATTTAACAGCAAAAAGGACATCAGTAGCAGCTGCTATTTTGGAGATGCTGATTTAAGACATCTGGATCCTATAGGCCACTAAATTTGTGGGGTCAAAGTCTAAAGAAAGATGGGGGCTATATAAATGGCTTTATTAACAGTTACGACTATTTGAGCATTAACTTTGTGCTATATGTACTCTATAAACTGTGCATGTCAATGTCACAGGCAGCCTTATGAGATAAAGCATATTATTATGTTACCCAAACCAGGTCCTAAAGATCTTGGCTACATAACTTGCCTAAGATCACAATTAGTAAGAGGTAGAGCCAGAGTTCTGCCCATGTATAACTCTAAAACTTGGAAATATTTTGGATTTGAATCATCAACATAAAAGGACTAACTGGAACAACTGTAGTAGATGAAATTTCTAATAGAAAAAAAAAAAGATAAAGCCAAAGAAAAATCTTGAAGAATGCCATATTTCAGAGATAGGAGCAGGAGAGCTAGCAATGAGAACTTCACAGATAAGGAAAATTAAGGCATGAAAATAACATGGAAGTCACGAAGGAAAAGCTTCTAGTAGACTGTGGTCAACAGCCTTGGATGTTAGAACAGTCTGAAGAGGCAATCTGAATTAATATTTTAGTTGTCACTGGTGTCTTTTAAGAGAGAAATTTCAAAATCACACAGGGAGAAAATGCTAAAGTGACGAGGCAAGAAGTTAGAACCAGTATCACAGAGGCGTTGAAATAAAACATGGAGATATCCTGTCAGCAACTGGGATCTTTCATGATTTTTTTTAAAATGTGTGTGCGTGTGTGTGTGTGTGTGTGTGTGTGTGTGTGTGTAATTACAGCCCTTAATTAGAATTTTGGATTATAAAAAAATATATGAAAATGATCTATTAGGCCAATAAGACTACCCTAGACAAAGGAAGAAAACTCCTGATTCTTACACATAAATTTTATATATTCATTTTTATTTTTCTTTTTCCTTCCCTTTTTTTTTTTGTCTAAAGTAAGCTATATTTGTCAGGATCTCTGGGCATTTTGTCCAATTTAGCTTAATTTTTTAAATCTATTCAATCTTTTTTGGATATATTGTGACTGATACTTTTAAATAATAATTTAGCATGACCTCTTCATTTTTATGCCCTCTTCCACATTAGTATTATGACTGAGGGTGTTAGGCAGGAAACACATTTTCAGCACAGTCCACAGATATTTTAAGCAAAGGACTCATCAAAGTTAACCCTCAAAAGCAATTTTCTTAATTAGTTTAATTAGTAATGATTGTGTTCAAATCAAGTATACCAGTTCAAGAAACCCTTCAAGACTCTAAATTTTTTATTTAATTGCAAGGAATCAGGTATTTTAAAACATTAGGTAATTTCTAAATCTTGTCAACAATCAATCTTTCAACCCAAATTTATTGATCATATACAGGGAACACAGTACAATATTGATGGGTCTATTTACAAGAAAATCTCTCACACAATGAGTAGCAACCCATACAATTTATAAATTTATAACCACAAAACAGACCTTCATGGTCACATACACATATATTCAATAAGCAGTGGATTCCTGCAGTCAAAAAGTTCTTCAAGTGTTTCTATTTCCAAAAAAAAACTTTTTTGTTTTCGTTTTTGATTTTCCTCCTTGTCTTTTAGTTCTCTCTGGCCAGTTTAATGTTAAGGAACCTAGTCTATTGCTAAAATAATTTGTTTTCCCAAAGAAACTCAGGAGAATAAAAGCAAGATTGTGGTCTTCATTGTGCTTTCAAAAAAAAATCATATAACTCAAAAAGCCTTACAAATCAAAGGATTCCAGCTTCTCCATTCTATCGCACACACTAGTATATGTGCAAACATTATAACAATACCCTTTTGTAGTAACAATCATTTATAATGGCTAGGAATTCATTTGTCTTTTAATTGCTTTAAAAGTGTTATCACAATTGAAAAGTAAATTTATTCAAGTGAAAATAGCTATGGACCATGAACAGTTAAAAGGAAAATTAGTTTAGGGCATGCATTTCATCTAAAAGTAGAAACTTCTTTCCAAGTTTTGGTCTTTTCTTCTTGCAGTTTATAGTCAGGAAACAAACTTAAGGCTTTAGTGAATGGACAATACAGCATTGATAAAATTTTATTTGCATTTCATAGGCATAAGGTAGAAGTCTCTCACAGTTTAGAGTACGTAATCTGACCATCAATTAAGGAATTCAGACATAAATTCTGAGGCAAAGCAAAAGACAGACTACTTCAGGAATCTCCAACCATCCTAGAAATCTTTCAGGGATTCAAATTTCATAAATACTATATCCCCAGACATATTCCTCTTTGAAATTCTCTCTTCACTTCCCTTGATGACAACACTATGCCCTGATTTTTCTCCTAAAATTCTGGACATCCTTCTCAGTGGCTATATAGTTAATTCTTCTCTCTCTCTACTGACCTCTTAAATATTTGTATTCCCCAGAATTCTGTCTTCAGCCATTGTCATGCATCACTTTACTTACCATTTCTGTTAATCTCAAATATTCTATGGCTTCAGTCTTCACATACATCCTAAATCTGAATCTCCCACCAAGATCACTAAAAAGGTTTAGATAGATTCATATCTCCAACTGAATGTTCCATGGTATCTCAATTCAATGTGTCTAAAATATAATCCATTGTCTTTTCACTAAAACTGTTCATTTTCATGTGTTTTGTGTCTCAGTTAAAATTCACTTATAACAGTGCCAGGTAGTCAATCAATTTATTGAATGAACAAAACTAGTTGGCTGGTCAACAATCATTAATGGAGGATATTAGTATAGCTACTAGACACTGTGCCAGGTGCTAGAGACATAAGCAAGAAAGACGAAGTCTCTGCCCTCATGGAGTTAAGTCCAACGGAGAAAACAGCCATTAAATAATTATAAAGGTGATTAATTTTTACATTAATTACAAGTATTAATGACAAAGGAAAAAAATAAGCCATCTAACCACTGAAATCAGATAACTTAAAAATATCTTCGATATTTTTCTTTCCCTCATACTCAATTTCCAATCAGTTCCCAAATCTTTGTAGTTCCATTTCTGAAATTTTTCTGATTCATTTCTTCTTCTCCATCATTATTGTCTTGTTCAATTCAGGGTTTCATTATCTCATTCCTTTAACTGGTCTCCCTGACTGCAATCTCTCTTCTTTATGGTCCAGTTAGGACACTATTATATTTTTACAGTACAGATGTGACAGTGTCACAATCCTCCTGAAAACCATTGACAGGTCCCATTTGGCATGAAGAATAAAGCCACAAATCCATGATATTCATGGTTCTCACAGTCTATACTTCACTAGCTTTTCCAAATTTATTACATCCCTCCCAATCCCCTGCACTCTGGTCTTTAGTCATATCACACATGCATTCTCTCAGACATTCCTTTTCTAATACTAGATCTCAGAAAAATAAAACTGGCTAGAAGACACTGGAGTCCTGGTTGGAAAAGGATTCTAGAGGCCTGGCCAGATCATGTGACAGGAGCTCCTCTTGTTAAAAGCTGCAACAAGTCAAGGAGAAAAGCAGTTACCAGAAGCAGTGTACTTTGAGAGTGCCAGGTCAGAATAAGAGTAAATAGCTTAAAGTCAGGTCAGTCATCTAAAATGGATGAGATGCCAACCATGATCCAAAGAATAAAACCAGATAACAGACAGGACAGAGATCAAAGGTTGCAAACACACACACACACACACACACACACACACACACACACACACACACACACAAGTAGACCTGGGCAAGTGGAACCAGAAGTAAGTTCAAAGCTAAGGATAGATGACATCTACAGGTTTTCTTAAAATCTGATTCTCACAGTTGCCAGTATTAATATAACAGGAAATATAATCAACCCAAATTTATTCTTCAAGGTTCTTCTCCATGAAAATATCTGTACTCAAACCCTATTCCATTTCCTAGCTAATTCTTTTCTTTGTAATGTTTTCATAGTCCTTAGTATATGCCACTATTAAAATAATTGGCACATTCAGTCACAATTACTTACTTGTTTACTCAGTTAGATTATTAGCAGCCTGAGGGTAGGGGCTATGTTTTATTCATCTTTTTATCCTCAATAGAAACACAGCATTTGTTAAATTAATGAATAAACATAAGAAAATAACAAATGAACAAACACATAAGTATAGTAGCCCTAACTTAATAGTACCTAATAAATACAAATATCTGCTATTAAACTCAGAAATTGCCTTTGGAAGCTTGTTGCTTTTGACTGTAGAACAGTACAGGTACATATAGGAGGGGAAACAATACATTTTCTTGGCTTTAACTCAATAAAAGTGGGACTCAAAAGTAATATTCAAATAGCCCAAGAAAGATGTAAACAAGTACAATTAGAAAATTATCAAAATGCCAAAAGTATGCTGCTCTATAATGTTTTATTTTACTTTTTAAATAGGTAAGTCCTAGTGAGGCAATGGCATAACAGGCATTGCACTCACTACTTTATTCCTAAACATTACTGGCTTATTTGCTGAAACTATCTGCCATATCCCCCTAAGAAATAGCAGTTAGTTCTATACAAACTATGCTCTCAGTCTTTTTACCTGGTCTCATCTTGTACCCATTCTAGATCTCTTGGGAATTTGACCTGGCTTCTTCCTCTCCTCTCAAATCTGCTACAGCTACTGCTCCTCTGGTTTTCCTCCCAAGCTACTGTTTGAATTCTGCCCTCAAATCTAGATCCTGTAAAATCTCAACCTGATCTAGCTTACCGTGAAAGCCTCTACCATCTGCTAACCTATGGGGCAAGCTCTGCTACCAAATTTGGCCTTACAGGCACAGAAGGGAAATATGCAAGATAATGGGTAAAGGGTCATGGAACAGGTGGGATCGATAACCATGTATCTAAAATATAGTATAGTGCAATGTCATAAAAAATCAATAAAACTTAGAACTGATTGACAGATTTAAATCCTATCTCTGACATTTAATGGCTCAGTAAATGAACTCAGGCAAAAAGCTAAACTATATTCTCAATTCAATACTGTTTATTATGAAAACTTTCTATCACATACAAAAGTATAAAGCCAGTATAATGAACTCCATATGCACTTCAGCCAGCTCCAAACTGTGAACACTTGCCAATCATATCTTATTTGCTCCTTTGCCAATATTTTTCCCCTATAGCAAACCCTAGATATATTATTTCATTTAAAAACTTCATTGTTGTATTTTAATAATAAAATCCATTGTTATTATCACACCTAATAACACTAATTCCATAAAACCACCCTGCCCAATTCATGAGCAAGTTTCCCAGATTGTCTCAAAATTGCTTTTAAACTGTTCATAGTTTGTTTTTTTCTAAGCAGGATCCAACTAAGAACTACACATTCTATGACATTTTTAATCAGATAATAAGGGAGAAAGCCTCTAACAGGCATTGACTTGACTTGTTAATTTTCAAGTTTGGTATAAAATTGAGGACTTTACTCCACTCCTCACAATCTTCTAGATCTATGCTTTTCAATATAATAACCACTAGCCTCAAGTGGCTAAATTAAAATTGAAATTAAAATTAATTAAAATTAAGGAATATTCAAAAATCAGTTTCTCAGTCATATTAGCCACATTTCATGTGCTAAATAGCCACATGTGCTGGTAACTACCATGTTAGACAGCAAAGACATAGGTTATTTCTCCCGTTAGTAAGTGAACGGTCCAATGGTACACATTTTACATCACTGCGGGAAGTTCTATTGAGTAATGCTGCTCTAAATCCTAAAGAAAATGCATATCTATATGTGAGTCAGAGCTCTCACTTCATAGAACTTAGAAGTCTCACTGTAAACCTAACATGCAGAATCACTGAGGGCTCATTCGACTCCTTTAAGACCAACTAGACCATTTCTGGTCCAGGGTCCTTAGATGTAGCTCCTCAAGAAAACTGACCAGCAGGCCACAATCTACAACTGGGCTATATTTTTTAAGTTTTATAACATGCTTTGAACTTGAAACCACTTTGTTCAGGCTCCCAGGCTACCTTTAAAACACCAATGAATTTAAAACATGGTTGGAATCTTGTACAATGAACTGTAGGAAAAATGCTATTATTGCTATTGTGGGCTAGCCTAGAAACAAAATAATTATGCATAGTGTAATTTCTGTATGTAAAACTGTTCCTTGGGGTGAAGAGGGTGTCATTGAAAACATGTCTCATCCCTCACTCTCCTTTCTCTATTTTTTCCACAGTGGAGAAGAAATAGCAACAAGGAAAGCAGAACATTGGACTCTTCACTTGGGTGGCATCTTGCTCCACCTGAAGTAAAACAGCCAAATTACAGACACACACACACACACACACACACACACGATATTTGTAAAGAAGTCTTTATAAATTAAAATCAAAGGTAATTCCTTATAGCTTATATAACTAAGCAACAAAAAGATTTTCCCTGATTATTCCCTCATATGTCACAGTCTCAAAAGAAAATTTTGTATAATGTAAGATTGGTACAAGTCTTTCAAATCTTAACAAAGAAAGAAACTATAGATTAAAAGATTACTAGATTTGATTATATTTTTTAAATTATGTGTGCCAGAAAACACTGCTAACAAAGTTAAAATACAAAAAACTAGGCAAGATATTTTTCACATATACCACAAAGTGCTAACATCCTCAACAAATAATCTCATAAACCAGTAAGAAGTTGAGTACCTTCATAGAAAAATGGACAAAAACAAGAATAAGTAATTTATAAAGAAAGAAATGCAACTGGCCAAACACACAAGAAAAATTTTTAACTTCACTGATAAATCAAGAAATACAAATCAAAACAACGAGATCAAAAAAGCAAAAAGACATAAAACAAAACAAAACAAAAAAACTTTAACTGCTATTTCCTAGCATTCATTCTTAGAAGAAGGCTTGCTAGAGAGGGCAGAGCTATTGGCACCTCTAAAGTACTATTCGTGTCTTTCTCAGCTATCAAGAAAGAACAAGTACAATACATTTGAAACAATTCTTCACCCCACTGAAAATGCAGAACGCATCACAAAAATACAAAATATCATTTCCAACAGTAATGATGGATCATTTTATTAAGAGGATGGGCATGATGAACTGAAAACCCTGACTTTTTATGTAGTATTATTTTTATCTCTTTTATATTTCACGTTAAGGCGCTTTCAAGCCATTTTCGTCTGCAGCTTCTCTACAGTGCTTCTTGGCATTGACTCATTAAGTATTCTGCATCTGAATCAGGCAAAATACACTTCTGATCAAATATGCACTCACATGCTCTTTGGCAAGCTACAAACCAAATTAGAAAAATCATAAATCTGGTGCTAAATGTTCTGGAGGGATGGTATATGCTATACCTTCCTTGTCAGGAAAGCACGCATATGGATCGCAATATGTCAACAAAGTGCGTCTGTGACTTTTCTCACTCCTAATTTTAAAAATCATAGAAAGATCAATAAAGTAAGCTATATTACTATATTTGGATTAATAACTAACAAACTTAGCTCCTTATTTCTCAAATGGAAATCATTCAAAAATACTTTGAAAGACATTCAAAATGTACTTGAAATGTACATTTTAATAACTATATCTGCATAAAAGTTAAAAATATATACATTTGACATATCGAGACTGATACCAATTATAATGTCACTAACCACTTACACAAAACCGTTCTTCAAAGAAAGTTTGCTGTTAAATAGCCTGTAAAATTATTCTATCATTTTGAATATGCCCCGTCATTTAAGAAAAGCTTTGGTTTCCCTATTTAAATAGACATAACAAAAATAATCAATTATCATTAACTTCTAACCATACAATGCAATGTGCATTTTCATGTCATAATTTTATTTCACATTTAAATCATGTTAAAGTTTTTAAAAAATAATTATGGCATTAATGTCCAATAAACTATGTACATAGTAACAAAAAATTATTTGCAGTTCATAAAAATACAATAATGAAATGATAATTTAGTAAAACTAACAAAGATCAAATTTTGTAAAATAAGATTTAGGTATACAATTACCCTATTTAAAAATTAACCTTCCTACTCAAGTAATAAAATGCATTAGTTAAAATTCTAAGAATAAGACTAATCATCATGACTTTAAAAACCTAAAAAATCTATCTTTATTACAGTATCTATACAAATACCCTCAAATATATTTTCTAAAATAATGGTTAACAAACATTCATTTAAAAAATTCATTGCAATTGTTATTCAGTACATATTTATTCCAGGACCAGTACATGCCAAATTTTGAGCAATGCATTATGTAGGGCAGAAAGGTGCATAAGACTTCTTAGACACATCAAGGAGAAAATAATAACAAGCATAACACATACACATCTCAAGAACTATGAAATTTCACAGCTTGAAAGAATGTTCATATTTATTTAATCCACTATATGTAACCACTCATGAGAAATCCTGTTTTCAAAGTAGAAAAAATTCTTTAAAGTTCACCATTACTGATTAGGAGTCTTCTCTAGAATTTTTCCATTTGTGAAATGCCTCAATGTGCCCGTTAGCCACTTTTCTTTTGTAGTTTGATTTATAAAATCAAACTTTGTTGGTGTGATCATGAATAAAACACACATACATACACAACAAACAACTATCATCTATCATTTGTTGTATTTTACCTGTTGTAATTTTTCCTTAAAAATTATTCATATTTTGTTGTTGGTTTTTATTTTCTGTTGTTTCTTTTTACTTTTGATGCATATAGATCAGAACGATAGATCATTTCTTTATGATTTCCATCTTGAGGCCATTCTTAAAAAGATTACAGAGTCACCAGTGTTTTTATCTACTGGCAGTATAGGTTTACTTTAAAAATTTAATTATTCGGTCCACCTGGGATTTTATTCTGAAGCACACCATGAAATAAAGTTCCAGTATAATTCCTTGTCCACATGCATTAAAGTTGAACAGAGGATACCAAAAAACCACCAAAAAAAAAAGAATTTTAAGGGGAAAAAAGAAAAGAAAATAAGAAAATTATACATAAAACCATGAACAATTAAGCCAGCTTGAGATTTCTCCACAGCATCTTTCAGCACCAGTAGAAAACTAACCACTTTTGCAGAATTCTGAAGAAAAGAAGGCATGTCCCCAGAGCAGTTTGCCTAACCACAATGTCTGCATAGGATAAACAACAAAAGACATTCGCAACATGAAACAGCCCCCTAATGAAACCTTCCTTAAGAATTTTACTTAATGATGGAAACTAGCCAACTAAAATATAAATAAAAATTAAAATTCAAGGATGACAAAATCAAGGTAAAAAAAATCACGATGAGTACTGAATTCCAGTTAATTATATTCCAGTTAAATATAGAACTAAAATTAAATAATTATAGACTTTAATTTAAAAACTGAATGTAAATGTTATAAAGCTCAAAAAAATAAAAATAACATTATGACAAAGAAAAACAGGGAGGAAACAGGAAGTTAGGGTATATGTATATATGCACATTTTTCAAAGCAGATCAGTATAGATGGTCTAGAAATGTATGTCTTGAAACTATAACTAACACCTGGTTATATTTTTCATAATCTCTTTTCTTAACTTTAGATGAATCTTCCAAAATATATACTACTTCTTATAGTAAAGAAGTACTTAATTGGAAGTTCTACAATTCTTTTAAGTACCTTTAGTTTTTCCTCTTTATATATTTAAGTAAAATTAAATTCAATACTTTCATTCAAAACAACAGGCATAACATGATTAATAGATCAACAGGAAGAAAAGAAAAAAAGGGGGGAAGAGAAAGTAGAAAGAGAAGGAAGTTGTATTTCTGGTTGTCTAATGTATTATAGAGGTTATTTGAGAGGTAACTTTTAAATTTCTTTGTATCTTAATTTTTCAAAAAGAGCTTGTATCATTATACAAAGATCATACTGATTTTTCTCCATTATAAAAAATCAAATGAAAAGTACTTATAAAATAAGGATTAATAACTGAGGTTAAAAGGGCATTGTACATCTTTTGGAAACTATAGAAGTGAATTTGACCATTAAACAACTCACCTAGATATCAAAGTTATAGTCCATAGATTTTGAGCCAAGGGGTGGTCCTCTGGGACCTTTTAACTTTGCATAAACAAAACTATGAGGTGGAAGTCTACTTTGTATTTTAATACACAACTAAGGTTCTATGCATATTTAGGATGTCTGGTCTCCTGAGTAAATAAACCTGATGACCTCCCCTCAGTGCCTATCTTAAACTGTCCTCTGCAACAGTTGACTGCTAAGGCACCCTTCTTTATACTCTGAACAGAGTTCAGTGCCTGCACATAGCAGCAATGAAAATATTGTTGAGTAATAAATGGGGCATTCTTCTAACTGCTTTCATCTGTCAGTATCTATACAAGCTATGCTTCTTCCTATGCTTCCTATGTTTCTTCCTTTCCTAACCCTCCCACATGCAGGCATCCCCCAAGGTTTGGTTAGCACTACACTCCTCTTCTCAGACTAATTTCCTTGAATTATCTCATCCACTCCCAAACCTCTAACTCTGGCTCCTCTTTTAAGCTCCAAAACTAAAAGTGAAAGTATGTGCTAGACATCTCTACAAGAACGCCCTCCAGCATCTCAAATTTGACATGACAAAGTTGAATTATCTTCTCCCTGTCCCACCCCACCCACCTGTCTGTCATCCTGCTGGCCAACCTGCATCTTCCTTGCATCTCCAGTGGGAGTAATGACAATACATTTAGCTTCCTGGTCAGGGAGATTGAAAACCTGGGAGTTGTCTTCCACTCTTTCCTGTCTCTCATGTCCACTTCTTTTATACCTCCATAATATCTCTCACACACATTCTATCCTCCCCACCTACACATCATCTAATGCAAAACAGTGCAGTTAAATGGAAAGAATACCAGGTTTCAACTCAAAATACCTAGGATTTGAGAACCAGCTTTGCTCTGAATTTGCTTTGAGACCTTGTATACATTACCTAACATATTTTAGAACAACTCTTTAAATCACAGAATTCTGAAGGATATATCTCACACACACACACACACACACACGTATATATGTATATATCTGAATTTGCTTTGAGACCTTGTATACATTACCTAACATATTTTAATACAACTCTTTAAATCACAGACTAACTCTGAAGAATATATATTATATATATACACACATATATATGATTTAGGAACAGTATTATTGAATATGTTGTATACATGTGAAAAATATATATATACAGACATATAGAGGTGTCTCTATATACACATATGCTCACACACAAATATGCATTATATATATATATATATATATATCATCCTAGGCTATTACAATATCTAACCTGATATGCTATAAAAATGTCTATTTTGTTCTCTCAGATCTCCAGCCACCTTTATACCCCAAATGAAGGATTATTTTATTAAAATATAATTTGTTTCCTCTTAATGGTCTGCAATTTGCTAATCTTTGCTAAAAGAATAAAACCAAAACCCTTTAGCATGAATTTCAAGGTGCTCCATTATCTGACTCCACTTTGGAATTCTGACCTCTTTTCAGTATATGCCCTCTATTTTCCATGTTCTATCATGCCACAACCCTATAATTTCCTTTCCTCACATACACCCTGCATTTACGCTGTTCCCTCAAGTCTAGAATTCCCATTTTAAAAACCTCTCCTCAAGATCCAATTCAAATATCACCTTCTGAATAACACCTCTGTGAATTCTTCATCAAGGTAAGTGGTTCATATTCTAACTTGCAAATGGAAGGATCCTTACAATTCTCTCTCTTCAACTGATTATAAATTCCCAAAGGACAGAGACTATGGAATATTCACCCTCGACTCTTCATCACTTATTGAGTCTTATATACATTAGGCATTTAATGAATGTATGTAGAATTGAATTGTATAAAGACCTTCTTTGTCTTTTAATTTCAAAGAAGAATTAAAAGCATATAGAAAGTAAAAACTATATAGTGAAAACATATAATCAATAAATGATTAGTTATAGATATCTTTTAAAAAAACAGAGAAAGAAAATTTAAAAATACATTATTAAGCTTTAAGCTAAACAAAAATATTGTTTGGTGCTCCCTCTGCTGGCTTTGCAGCAACAACTTGATGTTGAACAATAACACCACAAAGAAGTAAACACAGAATCAGCTTATCTGCAACCTGTATGTACCTCCTATAAATAACGAGAGTAGAAATTTTTCATTGAGTTCCTTTAAAAATAATCCTGTATGTAAAAAAGGTTTGTCTATGAAAATTGTTAATAAAGAGACAAAACTGATCGAACAATTTTTGTGATAAAAATTCCTATCAGAATTTCTATTTACACCTTTGTTTTCTAATTAAACCATCTACTTTGTGTATAAACAATTTTAAATATTAGCTGAAACTATTGAGAATCAAAGTAGGATGAGATATTTTTGTTTTCTAATTAATCCATAGTTTTTTAAAAATGATTAGGAACATAAGAGGTTAAATTCTTCTTGTGTTTCTTCTAAACAGAGTTATTCTGAGTACCCTGAAGGCATTTAATTCCAAAACAGGAAGCCACAGAGAGGAACACTTGGTTACACTAATGTTATGCAGATCTTCTGGAACATATTTTCCTAAACACTTGCTGAAAGAACCTCTTCTATACTGCACACTATCACATGAAGTTGGAGAAGGGTCCCACGGATACCGCAGTGTACTTACTGCTCAAATTGCCCTTTATCACGTCTCTATTTCCCTCCACTTTTATTACTTTAAATGATCCTCTGTTTGCTCATAGAACGAATGGTAAGAAAATCAAGATGGGGTCAGGGAATATTTATTCATATACTACAGTTCAGTTGTTTTTACATATATATATGTACAAGAGTTATGATAGGGCTTAGGGAAATCAATTTTTCAAAAAATGGTGTAGAACTGATACCATAGAAATATTAATCTGAGACCAGGAAAGACATCTTTGTGAACGATCAGTGCCCTTTCTAATGAACTCATGTTTTCTATGTTTTTAACTGTACCATAAAAACCTCTTTAATCTAAAACATGTTAAATGAGCTCTCACCCTTGTTGCTGCAACAGAGAACAATAGTACACCACAGACAAATGGGAAGAGCTGTAGAGTCATGTAATTAAGTGGTGTGGAGACACCTCTGCTACTGCTGAGCAGTCACTTAACATGATTGGCTCTATTTCTTGATCTCTCTAGTAAGGTTTCAGACTACTAGTGATTAGAACCATGTTACCTATGATTCTGTGATGAAACATGTGAACTAAATCCTAATTCTACTCTAAGTTACAGGTATATGCAAGGAAGGAAGAAAAACCACCAAGGTGAGTATGTTTTTCATATGCCATTTGATTTCATATATCATTTTAATGCCACATTTAAAAATAGATTTTTTTACAGTTTCTGACTTAGTTTATATTCAGTTATATTTTAAAGAAAGTACATGATCACTGAGCAATTATCCTTCTGTGTTGGAAATTAAGGTTTTATGCACGTTCTTGATTATCCATAAAAATGAAGTGCAGTAATATTAAAAGCACTAGTCTCGTTGAAAGAAGCCAAATAGGAAAAACAGTCAATATATTTGAATCTGATTATGGTTACTTTCAAAGAACTTCTGAACATATTTATTCCATTCCCAACATTTAGGTACTAAGAACTTGGTGGAAATCAGCTATGAGAATGTCAAAATAGTATTTTTAATCTATTCTGCAGAGCTTGGAAATTATTTTTGTCTTAAGAGATCTCTGTGTGAACAAGAACAAGGGTTTAGTCACTACAGTGTACTACTACTGGCATCTCATGCCACAATTTGTGACTGTTACCCGCCCCACCCCTCCGCCCCCCAACACACACACACTGACACTACTGAGATGAGAGACTGGTTGGTGAGTGGGTGCATCCCTCTTAGGGCCATAAGGCAACTGCAGCCAGGCACAGGTGGGGAGGCTGAAGGTCAGAGCACAGGAAGATAGTCCCAGGCTCACCCTCTGTTATTCAGTACATGGCAACCTCTAAAATGCTGAGCTGCTGTCTTTTGAGCAGAGCTGTCAAATCATTAGATTTGTTTTTGGAATTTCAGCTCATGAATATGTCCTCTAATGTTCAGAGGGCATTCTCACTGAAATGTACAATTACATATATGATTGTAGCAAAGAAATCCTCGTATCCCAAAAGATTTAACAGCAATTCTTCATCTTCTAGCAATTCATCTCACTTTAAACTATTTAATGCTCTACTCTGAAATGATACAGGATTTCAAAGCTGTAAACTAGCTAGTAGTTATACAATATCTAAAAAAAAAAAAAAGACATTTTGAAGTATAGAGAAGAAATATTCAGGATATGTGATTCATTTTCATTTAACATGATATATACCCAATAATGTATGAACACAGGAAACTTATGTTGTGGTTTGTTGCAAAATGAAAACAGTAGTATCCAGTAAAAGTTAGGCTTCTTGTACTACTTATGTTAATACATTTATCCTATTAGCCAAAACCAGTGCAGTAAACTACTGAACAATTTCTGAACATTTCTGTAAATTTAATTTCTGAATGAAATCACTAAACATTTTCCATAGAGAAAACATCAAGGAGGCCATTATTCAGACTCCAACTGTGTTGATGTCATTAATTGCAAGTGTGTGACATCAAATACTGACATTATTAGGTGTTTACCATAATAACAGTACTCTGTAGGCTCTATGACGCAGCATGAACTGAATAAATGAACTCATTTATGTCACATTAATTTCAAAACATCTACAACATCAATAAATACTAGACATTCTGAAACAATAATACATTTAAATTAATATAACATTCTAGATATTTTCCCCCTAGGAAATAATAACAAAGGACCTCATCTATGATGATTCAATATAATCTCACATAGAACTTCAAAGATAAGGCTTAAGATCTTTCTCTCCTTTAGACCAGCAGATCTCTAAAGAAATACTTCCTTAGACCCTTAAAAGTTAATTTAATATAGTGGTGTTTAAGAAAACATTAATAATTTTAAATTGTTACAACTCAATTATATTTATTGCCTTCAGCTAATCCCAATATGGCAGCCAAAACTGGTACAGAATCTGGTCAGTTAATATTGCTACTTAGTTTGGCTGCAAAATCAAATGTTAAATCAGTTTTTCAAATCTGGTCAGTTAATATTACTACTTAGTTTGGCTGCAAAATCAAATGTTAAATCAGTTTTTCAAATGCAGAAAAGTAGATTACCTATATTTAATTTTTTTTATATTTGTATTTTGTAATTGCACAAAATTTGATTCAAAACTGACAAAAAATATTTTAGCATTATCTAAAAATTGATGGTTAATTTTCAAGAGAAATGAGAAAATTTCAATATAGAAATAACCTACTTCACCTTATAAATAGAGAATAGGCTCTTTCAAACTGTCAGGCAAATTGGAATGTAAATTATTGTAATTAGCTTGGAAGATTGTTTGGTAGAACCTATTAAAGATGACCATATACTTACCTTATGGCCCACTGATTCCACTCCCAGATATAACTCAACAGAACTATGTCCAGATATTCACCAAAAGAGATGTATATGATTGTTCACAGCACCATTCTTTATAATTGCCCCCCTCAAAAAAAAAAAAAAAACTGGAAAGAATCTAAATTCCCATCATTCTGAAGAAGGTATAAACAAGTGTGGTATATTCACACGATGGAATGGCATACAGCAAGTAGCATGAACAAACAGCTAACCCCACACAACTTGGATGAATTTTACAAACATAGTTGAACAAAGAAAGACAGACACAAAAGAATATGCAGTGTATGATAAAAGAGGCAAGATGAATCTGTTAGAAGTTAGATTAGTGGTAACCAGATGTTGAGGGGCAGGAAGTGACTGAAAGTGTCAAGTGGTAGTCCTGGGGTTCTGGTAATGCTCTGTTTCTTCACCTGGGCATCGAGTACAAGAGTGTCACCATTTTGTGAGCACTCATTGAGCTTAAAAAAAAGAAAACACTGTAAGCAGAAACAATGGCAGAGCCACTAAAGCCCACCCCAGGCATAAACACACACTGTAATTTAGTATGGATTTCTGAAGGAAAGATAAGTCTTGTGAGAGGACAGACAAGTGGGAAGCAGAATGAGGGAGGAATGGACCTATTAACAAGCCATAGATATGTGCTAGGAAAAACAGAGAAGGGGGTAGGCTGGTTTGTGTAGGAGCGAGTCCCAGCCCCAGGAGCACAATGTGGAGCAGCTAAACTGAGAGACCCACATAATAAGAACTTGAACATGGGCTCAGTGGGGTCCCTGTTATATTAGGATCTCCTTTTAGAATGCAAAGGGAATCAATTGTTGTGCTGTGATAAAAGCTTTAAAAATAATTTTACATTTTTTTAGGCCAAAAATTTTACAGAAGGAGCTCAGAAGATGTTTACTGAATTTAACTTGTCATAATCCTTACATAATAGTTATTATTATGGTTGTTTGCAGATAAAGAACCTGAGGCCTAGATGAGTTATTTGCACAAAGTTTTAGAAATAACAAGTAGTGAAAAAAGTTTGGTCCTTTTTTTTACTTGGGGAGGAGTTAAAAGAAAGAAGAAAAGAGACAAAGGCAATCAATCCCTTTGTTTTAATTTAATCCTTCCCCTGCAAAATAAATTATAATCTTTAGAAAGCATGGCTCAATTTAGTTCAACACAGTGCATATTAGTAAAGGATTTCATCTGAGGATCAAGTTAGGATTCCTCAAAGTATTCAAATTGGGTGTGAAATAAGGCGTAGGTGCCAAGGAAAAGGAGAACTAAACAGCTGGGATTCAAACAGTTGCTTCCACAAAGCAGAGGCGAGCTGTCCATCGTTCGATGCGTATCAGGAAAGGGTACTTGCTACAAACTGGTTGGAAAGATAGTCTCCTGAAGACCTACCTCCAACCTAGTTCTTTTATGCCTTGCACCATAAGTACTCTAGGTTGAAGGAAAAATGCTTTCAATAATTGTTCTCTGTAGCTAAAATGAAGATTTTATATATTTAAATACAAACACACAAATAATCATAGGCCAAGTTGTGTGTGGCCTGTATTTTTTTGAGAATACTATTTAACTGTTTACTAGTGCATTCTTATGACATTTGGTTCACCTATTTGGAATGTTGAAAACAAAGTTTATTTTTTATATTCTATTTTTCTAATTTGGAAAGCAACACATTTTTTCCTGTTTCTAATGAAGTAGGTATCCAATAACTATCATGTCTGACTTTTTACTATTATCTGTGTCAGTGAGAATGAGCACAGGCCTAGAAGTACTGGAGTGTTTTCAGTCTACTTCTATGGACTTATGGTACATGCAGGGTACCATAGCCTCAAATTACAAAACTTATAACTGTAGTATGTTAGGTCTCTTAATTATAGAATTGTCAATGCATATCAAAAATACACACCACATCAACACCTTAGTATTTTTAGAATAAACTCACATAATCCAAACCCCCAAATAAAAAATCCACCACAAAATAAAACCGAAGCTATACATTTCATGTGTCATAAAGTTATATATATATATATAAAATAGATAGCTATTTGGGTTAACCAATTGAGCAATACTTCCTGTAACAGATTAATCAATAACAAAATTCATAAGGCACAGAACTTCATGTATCAGAAATACTGCTAAGTGTGTGAAGTCATTATGCGTCCATGAAATCTTATTACAGTAGTGCCTTCTATAAAAATAATATGCTGGCTTCTGAATAACATGAAAACAAGACTTGTGTACTAAGTATTCACTTTAAACAACATTTGTCATTACTGATATGTAGTAAGTAGGTATGCAATTCTATGAAAATCTCTTATAAGAAAAGTTAATCAAACTAAAACTCAGCACACCTGTACACACATACATTGAGATAGTCGGCACATAGTATTGAAAGGAACTGTATATATCTCCCCCTAAAATTTCTTTGATAGGCAATTCCCCAGTTGCTTTTGAATGTTCAATGACAGTGACATCAGTACTCCATTCAATTTGAGGCAGATAAAGCTATCAGAAAATTCTTCTTTATGTGTAGTAAAATTTGCCCCTTTTTAAACATGTACTTACTGGTTCTATTCTGCCTCCAAAGCAGCCTGGCGTGGCTATGAAACTAAGCTGTGGCCAAAGGAAAAATGTAAGTGGAAGTGTTTGTGGAAATTCTGGGAAGGTTTCTTTAAAAAGAAGGTGTGCCCTTCCTCCATACTATACCAACCCTTCTTCCTACTGTCTGGAATAGAAATGTGATTGCAAGAGCACTAGCAACTTAGCATGAGGTAATCTAAAACAGAAACAATTATTCACTGAGGATATCAGAGTTAGAGTCTTCAATGACTTCATGGAACTGCTTCTCTAGCACTGGACTCTCCATTCCCAAACTTAATTTTCACAGAATAATAACCCTATGTGCACACATACTCTTGTTACCCATAACTTGTTTAGGAATTTAATTCCTACCTCACATATCAAGTCTGAAGATACATTCTCAACATTTGAGGAGCAACTTCACATTCTACCTATATCCTCTCTACTTTAAACTTAACATTTTCAACTTCCTTATCTAAGTCAGCCTCTTCTATACAGGTTCAAGCTTTTCAGTGTCTTTCTTAAAAGTGTCCAAACAGAACACAGTGCAATCTACCAGATGTGATCTTACCAGTAGGACATGCCCAGTGATTGATTGACAAAGCAATGCAAATTCCATAACCACTCCATTAGCATAGATATTGATTACACTGGGCATCAAAAGATTGATGATGCAGCTTTTCAAATTTTAAATAAGAGTCTTATACTTTAGCCCTACAGTAAAACCAAGATAGTAAACATTAAAGAACATAAACATGCACATGTGAAAACGTATCAATCATTAATGATAATTTATTAAGTGCAATACTGTGCTAAATTATTATATGCAGAGTAAGACTGACTTGTGCTGATGGGATTATCTTGTTTCCTATTACAGTTATTAACTTTAAAAGAGCTGTATCACTATTTTCTGAAAAAGAGGCAGTCTAACATATATAATGCAAAACACTGGATATTGACTACATTGTCACTGTTAATTTGGTGTAGGTCAGTCATTATAAATTAAGGGTTCTCTATATCTATAAATGCCTTTCCGTTAATAAAAAAGAAAATAAATAAATAATATGTAAATATACATTTATTATTTCTGATTAAAAGGTAACATGCAAAGTAAATTATAATACTTTGTCAATTAATAATTATACCAATATCCATTAAATAAGTTACATCTTAACCAAAATTATTCAATATGTAAAATACACAATCATTACTTTAAAATTAATTATTAAATTTTTTTTATCAATCAATGTACTTTTTACAGTTATTAAACTACCATGAAATAGAGGACAAATGGCATCCATTCTTTTCTTTAAGTTTTTTTTCCCAATTAAATAACATTTTCAGGTTTGGCTGACAAATATTTAGATTTTCTTCCAACAAATAATTTGAGAGGTGAGGTTGAAGTTTGAATCACTGATGGCATTTTCTTTTCCTTTTTCGGTGAGGGAAAAAAAGATCTATAATTAGTATGGTTTTGTCTAGTTTTGGTTCATGGTTCATGTCAGTTCAAGTCCCTACTTAAATCTAAATTAAATTAAATTCTAGATGTAATGCTGTTTTATTGCTTTAAGTTTCATTTTTCTATTTCACTTCAAAGCTGTCAACAAGTCTATGTGTTGTGGGTATGCTGAACAAAGGTCTATGCAATTTGGTCAGGCTAACTTGCTGGGGACCATTTAAAGGAGAACTGTCTAGTCAGTACTTGTGAACTCATATTGTTCTTGCAGCTGACTGGGACTGTTTCAATAAACCTTATTTAATTCAAAATGACCTGAAAATGTTTCATTGGTCCGATTAGCTAACAGTTTTGTCTTTAGGTTAAATCAAGCCTGAAAGTCTAGAAACAATGATCCCCTTTTATCTGCACAGTTTTAGTTAAAACTAACATTAGCAAATAATTAAAAACAAGCTGAATACAATAAAAAAAATTAAGTCCACTATTATATATTCTATTTCTTTAAATATTAAAATATTAAACTTAAGTAAAGACTTAGATGTTTCATTCTGTGTCTCAAAATTGATTAAACTAAATTAAAAGTATTCAACACCTTTATTTGGACTTAGCTTTAGAAAGCCTCAGCTGAAAGATAACTTTTTTTTTTTAACATATTGAATAAGACAATCAAGACTACAGCAGAATACAGACTAAATGTCATAATGGGAAATAAGATTTTCTTAGAGCAACAATGCATCCTTTTCCATACGCTATCTTCATTTTTGTTGTTGCTATTGTTATTGTTGTGTTATTAAGATGTCCATTCTCTTCCTTCTAGTAGTCTAGTTCCAAATACCAATTCTCTCCTAGGCCCACACCACTGTGAATGGAGGATGGTAAACAACAAAATTTTACATGATTGCTTTGGTTTTTGTGAGTAATAGCAATAATAGTTTTAAAAAAAATTCCTAGCGTATAGATATGCTCATTATTTTGCACACTGTAATCTGGCATCATCAATTAGTAAAATGGAACTAATACAATGGGAAATGACTAGAAATGTACTTTAAAATTAAATGAAGAAAATTATTCATGTTTCTAGTTTGGGTTTAGAGTTTAAACATGGCTATCTTATTGCTGAGGCTGAAATTCTTGGAGCATGAATCTATTGTAATTTCTCTTGAGACTTCCTTGGACAAATATTATGCTGTAATTTAAGATGGTCCTAGATTTTTTGATAAAACTTTTCATATAATTTAAGCAATTGTGAAAAAGACTTTCTAAATACTTTGATATTTTACTACTGAATCATCACAGCTCTGTGACCTTTGATCTTTATTCAGGAATGTTTGGGTCTGGCAAAAAGAAGGTGTTTTTAAAATTTAATACTAATATTTATAAGGATAAAGATCATTATCATCCATAATAACAATAATAATACTTTGTGTTTACATAGTATTCTTCCTAAAGAAAGAAAAGAAAATTTCTTCTTTAACCAAAAATAGTCAAGATCCCCTGAACATTCTGTTTTACAAAACACATAACAGATTTATGGTATTTTAGATCAAACTGGCTGGAGATATGTGTCAGATATAATTTTGCAGGGGATTTACTTTTGCTAAATTTAAAAATAGAATGTATTATTTCTTCAAAAAGCATACACAACTACTAAATAAGTGGAGCTAATTTACTTTAACCTTGGTTAACTCAGAAGATTCACAGGTACCCCTTTGTAAGTATTTCTTTGTAAGCAGTTTAAGAAAAAAATATATAATTATATGAACATGAAAGACCATAATTAAAAGACAGAAAATATTATGTGATCAGATGATTTTACAAAAATAAAATTGGGGCAGCGGAATGTGGCAGAGCACAGTATGAAAGTATATGGAATTATTAATTAGTAAATTTTTTTGTTAAGTAAGGACATTAGCCTACATAATATGTTCATAGAAGCTTTCACTTTAGGATGCAACGTTAAGTTACCAGGCCAGCTCAACCTCTCACTAGAATGTTAACATCGGCAAATAAACTGTAATATTTTGGATAGGTAGGCCCCATTTTGATCTCTTAAGACTTCAATAATACAGCCAGCCTAGGTAGCCCACAGCCTGTGGACCCCTCCTCTAAACGCCTCAGAGCCTGGCACAGGACTCATCAAGAAAATACAATAATGGAAGATAAAGCCAAAGAGCTAGAGGGCAGCAAAAGAAATTGCAAAGCAGTGTTCATAGCACAATTGTAAAAGATTGTGAGGTATTGAAACAGCAATATTCAAACAGGGGGAGGGTTCCATTTTGAGCTTACGTTGGATTTAAGTCATTCGACAGGAAACGTATCAGATGAAAGAGGTTACAAGGTTTAAGTTGCCCCGAAGTAAATATAAAGTTAGACTTACAAGAGCTAACTTCTAAGCTGCACTACTAATAGCAAAAAAAAAACAAAAAAAAACAAAAAACAAAAAAGGCTGAAATTGACATCTGCAGAAATGTTAAACCCAAATCATCTGACAAAATAGACAAATCTTAGAAATAGATGTGTGAGTGCACCTGCTTTTCTCACAGTAATGCATAAAAATATTCCAAACCCAGACAGACTATAGAACTGATGTTTTACGAGTCTTTATTTGACTATAAAATGATACCCATGTGATAGCTGATGGTGCCAGTCTTCTCATTTGAAAGATTAGTAATATCTTTGGTAATAAACCCTGGTTCCTATTCTACAACATTAGTGGGAGTCTCCAGAGTTGGGCTGTCATTAAGGTGCACAAGGATAAAGAAATGTTTTTATTTGAAGAGTTCAAGATCATTAATGCTATTAACTTTCCCACTAAAGGAATACACTTTGTCTCAGGAAACACAAGGTTCCTCTTGTTCTTCAGAGCCAGTCTCTCTCTAGGAGTAAAGGAGTGGTCAGAAACTGAGAGAAGGCTGAGAGATGCTCTTGAGGAAGGGCACCAAGTCACTTGCCAGACTTCTTTAGCAGTGATATAAAGTCAGAAGGAGAAAAGTAGGAGCCATAGTGGGCTGTGACACACCAAACTACTAGCTGCAAGTACAGATACCACTCTTGGTTAAAATTAAATGAAACAAAATACTCTGTGATTCTCTTAATTGAAGATCACATTTTAGACAAAATTTGAGCTCAACTGAAATTAAAGATGGCAGCTCTCATACAGAGATAATTAATATTTGCTAATTGCACCATGATAATAATAAACCCATCCCATCATCCAAGTAGATTTTACACCTGGTAAAAACTACTCTTACCCCTTATTATACTTTAAAAAAAATAATTTTAAAGAATAAACTACTCTTTGTTGAGTATTTCAATTACTATGATTAATATAATAATTGTATGATATATTACAATAGTTTTTAAAGTCATTACTTTAAAAACTATTAAAAGCAAAGATGTTAAATAATTTGCCCAAGATCACCCCACACATAGGTAAGAGTCAAGACTCAAACTGAGGTCCTGCTTTTTTCTACCACCCAGACCTCTCAGCTGACAAATCACAGGTTTCATTTCCACTTTATAACCTAGTTCTGCTGAACCTTGTAAGACTTCTCTGTGAGGGCTTCCTCTTGGGTTTGTTTGCTTGCTTGCTTATGGCTATAAAAGCTATATGTCCACTATTTTCAAAATTTAAAAATATAAGAACAAGAACTAAAAAATGAAAATCACTTATAATTCTACCTTCCAGAGAAGTATTATGTGTGTGTGTGTATGTGTGTTTGTATGTGTGTATATTTCCCATGGTATCATCTATACATACTTGTTTACAACTTGTCTTCTCACTCAATATGTTGAAGATATCTTTTTGTATTAATAAATATATATCTACCTCATTGTTTACAATAGGAGAATAGTGGTATCTTAAATGTATATACATACATATATTTAACAACTGAGCAAATAATTGCAAAAAAATTTGAAAGAATTATTTTAGGATTTAAAAATAATAAACAATTGCATATACAATGATTCAGTAATAATTGACATTCAAGTATTTCCAGTTTTTATCAATAATTCTATATTACTTTTTTACAAACTTATGGAATTATTTGCTAGGACAAATTTCTACATTTGCAATAGCTAAAACAAATAACCATTTAAAATTTTCACACATATTACCATATTGCATTCCAGAAAGACTGACAATTTACATTCTCACCTAAATGTATTAGTGCCCTTTTTGCCACCAAAGCATATCATTATTTGTTTTCTTCCTTGACAATATTATAGGTGAAAAATGGTATCTCTTAGTCATTTCAATTAGTATCTCTTTGATTAGGACTGAGACAGAAAATCTTTTCATGTATTTATTGATCATTTTCATGTCATCCTTTGCCAACTGCCCACTAACAAAAGCAAATAAACAAACAAACAAAAATACCTTTTTCTTTTTTTCTATTGGATTTTTCATGCTTTTCTCATTGATTTATGAGACATGATTATATATTGAAGCTATTAATCTTTAGTAGGGCACAAATAATCACAAATATTTACCCAGGTTTATCATTTGTCTTTCAACTTTGTTTATAGTGTGTTCTACAATATATTTATTTATTTTAATCTAGTAAAGTACAAATATCACTTGCCATCTAAAGTTATTAATCTTCTCAAGACCTCTACTTCTAGTCAAGAGGAAGCAACAGTGAAGAGATTTAACTTGACACCTAAAACAACTAAAAAACTGGACACAATATATAAAGAATGATTTTTCAAGACACTGGAAATCAGGCAACAAAAGATCGTAATCCTTGTGATACGGGAAACAAACAAAGTTAAGCCCTAAGATTGTCCCAGCTTATTGCTGAGAGTTTTCAGGCCACAGTGCATGGAGGCATAACATAGGCTAAGCCCATAAGGTATCCTGAGTTGAGGATATAAACTGGGAATCCTGGAAGGCCAAGACAGTTAAGAGTTTTCAGAGCCAAAGAATCAGACGAGAGAGAGCTGCACGGGAAAAGAAGTCCTTCACATCTTCACCTAAATGTGGATTAGCTCAAAGGTATGAGAAAAGAACTCGAGGTCAAGAAAAAAAACTACTCAAAAGAATTTGAAGAAACAATAGCTGACACTTGCATAGGGCTGAGAATACTTTGCGTTCTTACCGGTCATACTTCATGGGACATTGAATAAAGTCTTCAGAAAAGATTTATCTCATTAATGGTACAAAATTAGACCTATACAAAAGGCTGCTCTGACCCCACCTAATAAAGCTAACCAGTAAGACTTGTTTCCAGATAATCTAACTCAGTATCCTAAAACAAAGTTCAAAATATTTATGGAATATAAAAATATTCAGCACCCAAAAAGGTAAAATCCCCTAAAGTCTGGCATCTGATAAATTTTAAAAAAAAAGGCAAGCAAAGCAGAAAAAATACAAGTCATAATGCAGTAAATAAAAATAAAAAATAATCATTAAAACTAAGAAATGACACCAATAATAGAATTAATAGGTAAACATAGTAAAAGAGTTATTATAATGGCATTCCACATGTTCAAGAAGCCCAAGGGTCAGCAATTTTTTTAATAAAGGACCTGACAGTAAATAATTTAGGCTTTCCAAGTTATATGGTCTCTGTAACAATAACTGTACTCAACTTCGCCACTGTTAAGCAAAAAGCAACCATAAACAATATGTTAACAAATGAGCATGGATGCCTTCCAATACTATTTATAAAACAAATCTGGTGGGCCAGATTTGGCTCATGAGCTGTCATTTGTCATCTCCCTAAGCTAGAGGAAAGGTTGAACATGTAAGTTGGAACACTGAATATATTTAAAAAGACCCAAATCAAACTTCTAAAGATGAAACTATAGTGTATGAGAAAGATTAGACATTATAGAAGACAATAATTAGTAAACTTGAAGACACAGCATCAAACTCTCCAAAATGAAACAGAGAGAAGAAAGACTAAATAAAGAAATGAAGAGAGCATCGGTGAGCTGTGGGACCACATCAAGCAGCCTAATATATGTGTAAATGGAGTCCCCAAAAGACAGTAATAGGGAAGAGAAAGACAAATAAATATTTATAAAGCTATAAACACATATATACAAGAAGCTCAATGAACCCCAAGAACAAGAATCATGAATAAAACACCAAGGCACATCACAATCAAATTGCTTAAAGCCAGTGATAAACCTATTTTCTTTATGAGTTCAGACAATGCAAATATGTTGTTGACAAGTTCAGAGTTGGAGTATATCACATAATCCAAATCTATTATATCTTAAGTTTCAGATAGTGAGTACCAAAATTTCAGGGAGTAAGGGATTTATCTAAAACTTTACTCAAATCTATTTGGTTCCTGTTTTCAGGTGGTGTCTAAACAGCAAGAGACACTTAGGAAGATCATCATAATAATAGTTCCCAATAAATCATGTCTCACAGTGCCTGTGTCCCTCAGCAATGTGATATTGCTTCTCAGAAAGTGGTGTCTATCTATCCCCTTACATCTGGTTGAACTTGCAACTTGCTTTGACCAGTCAAATGTGGCAGAAGTGAATATTGGTTCTGGAGCCTAAGGCTCCAAAAGCCTGGTAGGCTCTGCCTTCAGTCTCTTGGGACCCAGTCAACATGTAAATTAAAGAAATTTGGGGTAGACAACTGAATAAGACGCAACAGGGAGGGAGAGGTCACAGGCACTTGGACCCTTCAGTTCTGGCCAACCCAACTGATAAAAGCAGATGAGACCCACGAAGAACTGCTTACCTATGTACAGACTCTTGAGAAATAATAAATCACTGCTATTTTAAACCACTGTTTTGAGATGTTTTTTAAAATATACCTATAGATATCAGAAACATACTTTTTTCGTTATTAGTGTCATGTTTAGAAAGCCTTTGCCACTTCATATTATAAAAATATAAACCTATATTTTCCTCTAGTGCTTTTATACTTGAATTTGTACATTTAGCAGTTCAATTGTTTTGGCATATGATATGATGATAGTATCTAATCTTGTTTTTCCAAACAGTTATCTGGTTATTCGAATAACATTTAGTAAATAACCATCCTTTCCCAGCATTGATTTGAATGTTACTTTTACCATATCTTCAATTTTGAATACACCTTAATATGACAAATCTAAAAGAAATATGTTCAAACCTACTTTCAAATACAGAAGCCATTAAACCAAATTACTAGTATCTTTTATTAAAATTCCATATTTTCATATTATGCAAGTATATGCAAACTTTATTATAAATATTTTCTACATTTGAAGAAGAAAATCAGAAACATGTGTTTTCCAGCATTTCATCATGAAAATAGTCTTATTCAGAATGCTTTTTAGCATTATATTCACTGTAATATGATTTTATTGGTACTAATTAACCCTGGTCTTGTAATGTGGTTTCTACAGCTCCCTGACTGTGTATTAACCAAATGACCTTAAGTCAGCACTAATCCAACTGAAAACTGAGAAGATGAGAAGGCTTCATTGTAATCTACAAATACGAGATAAAATTCAAGTCAATTTTTTCCACATTACAAAAATATTGGAAAAATAGATCTTGTTACATTCCAGGTAGAACATCATCAACATGTAGGTCTCATGGGAGTTTCTCAGTCCTTTAAAATGAAATCTATAAGAAGATATTTCATGGAAATTATCATAATAGCAAGATTAAATCCTATGTACCTACCAACAAAGCATGCTAACAATGTTAAAGGAGAAATCCAATTCCTAACTCCAAGTAAAAGTATACACTCTTGAGTTTCCTCCTTTTAGCTCTACTCCACTGTCAAAGTTTCCCTTATGAGTGTCAAAGAAGCCACTGAATTAGAGGAAGGGGGAAAAGCTTTCAAAGGCAGAAAGAGCAGAAAAGCTGACTTCTAAATGGAGTCCCTAGAAAGGACAGTTTGCTTAGACATTACTCCCTCTCCAAAAAATGTCCTACATTGATAGGTTTCCTCCACTTGATTTGGTCATGTTGCCTGAAATCACATCAATTAAAGATTCCATTCAGTCAATAAGTTTTCTCTTTCTAAAATATATAAAAATATGTAGATGTTTACGAATTTATCAAACATCACATTTGTGTTCATTTGTTCTTTCATTGGATTTTTCTAATAGATTGTGGAAATCACCTGCATTGAAAAAGTGAGGTTTTCCTAATTATATTACAAAGCATCTTCATTTTCCCAGTTATTGGCTTTGAAATCTAAAATCATTTTTTAATTAAACTTTTAATTTCAAGATGATTACAGACACACATGTAAAATATACATGTATTATAGAAAATAATACAGAAAGCATATCCTTTATCCAATTTTCTCCAGTGGTCACATCTTGCAAAACTTCAGTACAAAATTGAATCAAAGATACTGACATTGATACGGTCAAGTTACAGAGCATTTCCATTATCAGAAAGATTCCTTTTATAGTCACCCCCAGCCTCTCTTTAACTCTGGCAACCAGTAATCTGCTTTCCAATTTATAATTTTATCACTTTAAGAATATAATATAAAAGAAATCATACATTATATAACCTTTTGGGATTGGCTTTACTCGCTCAGCCTTATCTTCTGGTGATTCATCCAGGTAATTGTGTGTATCAGTACTTTGTTCATTTTTATTGCTCAATAGTATTCCATAGTATAGATATACCACTAATTAACCATTCATCCATTGAAGGATATCTGGGTTGTTTTCAGTTTGGGGTTATCATTAATAAAAATTCTGTAAAAACTGGTGTATAGGCTTTTATATGAACGTAAGTTTTCATTTCTTTGGGATAAATGCCTATGGGTATAATTGCTGGCTCATATAGTAGTCACATGCTTAGTGTTTCAAAAAAGAAAAAAAAACTACTAACCTTTTTCCAGAGAGGATGTACCATTTTACATTCCAGCCATGAACACATGAGTAATTCCACTGTTCTGTATCCTTTGGTGTTATAACTGTTTTTTTTAATTATTATTATTTTAGCCATTTTGACAGTTGTATAATGATATGTCATTATATTTTTAATTTGCATTTCTCTAAAGGCTATTGATACTGAACATCTTTTAATGTGACTGTCACCTGTATGGCTTCATTGGTGACTTTTCATGTCTTTGCCTATTTTTTATAAGACTGTTTAAGTTTTGAGAGTTCTTCATATATTCTCAATAGGAGCCTTTTGTCCAATATGTGGTTTGTAAATATTTTCCCATTCTGTGACTTTTCATCCTCTTAACTAGATGTTATTCAGGTTAAAAGTTTTTTTAAGTTTGAAAAATTCCAGGTTATCAATTTTTCCTTTTATATCTTGTACTTTTGGTCTGAAGTTGAAGAATTCTTTGCCTACTCCTAGATCCCAAAGATTCTCTTTTATTTTCTTCCTAAAAGCTTTATAGTTTTATATTTTACCTTTAAATCCTGATCCATTTTGAGTTAACTGTGAGATGTGAGACTTAGGTCAGGGTTCATTTTTTGCCTATGAATGTTCAATTACTCAGCACCATTTATTGAAATGGCTATCTTTCCTCAGTTTAATTGTTTTGTGCTTTTGTCAAAAATCAGCTAGACATATTCATGTGGGCCCCACATATATAGATTCTCTAGTCTATTTCACTGCTCCATGTATCTATCCTCCATTGACACCACACAATCTTGGTTACTATGACTACATAATAAGCCTTGAAATTAGGTAGACTGATTTCTTCCACTTCATTCTTTTTAAAAATGATTCTAGCTATTCTAGTTGCTTTGCCTTTTTCATATAAATCTTAGGACAATATTATGTATATCTACAATGAATCTTGCTGGAATTTTGACAGAAATTATATAAATCTATATGTCACTTTAAAGAGTAACTAATAGCATTGCTATGTTGAGTCTTCCAATCCATGAACAAATAAAGAGAATAAGTCTCTCCATTTATTTAGATCTTTGATTTCTTTCATCAAGGTTTTGTAATTTTCAGCATACAAATGTCCCATTAACATTTTTTTAGATTTATACTTAAGTATTTTCAGTTTCTTTGGAACAGCTGTAAGTGATATTTTTAATGTCATTGTTCATGTATTCATTGCAATAAAATGGATTTTTATATGTTTATCTTGTATCCCATGACCTAAACTCACCTACCAGTTCGAGACTGTTTTATTAGATTTCTTAGACTTTTCTATATAAAAAAATATATATCATCCACAAATAAGGATAATTTCATTTCTTCCATTCTAATATGTATGTCTTTTAATGCCTCGAAATATCAATGCCCAGGGCCAGCAGTAGGACAAGATAAAAGAGAGGTACCTAGGGTACAAAATTTAAAGTACTCACTCTAAGTGAGTATACCTCTCTTGCTTCACCGTACTCCCAGTCTTGTTCTTCCTCATCATTTCTTTCTACTCCTGCAATCACTCTAACTCAGCCTCTCATTCCTATATACCTAGATATTTCAATAGCCTTCCAATTGGTCAATCTAATTATAGTCACTCCCTTTTCTAACCTATTAAGATGTGTCCAAATATTCGTAAAAATAATTTTCTCCCTCTGGTCAAAAACTGCCAAGAGTGTCTTATTGTTTACATGACATAGTTCAAATCCCTTAGGAAAAGACATAGGCATATAATACTGTCTTACGTTCCATTGGCTGCAGGAATAGAAACTGACTCTGGTGCTAAGTTAAGCAAAAAGGAATTTATTAAAAGGACGGGTGCTAGTTGCCAGATTGTAAAGAAAAACGTAACAACTGCCTGGGGAAAGGGGAACATGTAAGCTCTGAAGATGTGAATGAAAGGAACTAATAGACTCTTCATGGCACCAACATTAGAATGAGTCAGCTCCAATCATTCTCCAGCCCTGAGCCAATCAGGTTAGTCATGTGTTCACCCTAGGCCAGGGAAGGACAGAGCACTTTTATTAACTGTCGTACCAAAACAATTCTTAGTTGCAGAAGATAGGGGAAGATTCTTGAGGGCAGGGCTTTAACATTGAGATGTGCCACTGTATCTCCAGCATATAGGACCATTTGAAGTATAATATAAGCTCAGAAAATAATCACTGAATGAATAATTTGAGAGAAAATATAAGTAATCAAAAAAGTAGAAAACGAGTGCTATCTACAAAAGCTCTCCACAATCTAGCCATACCTTACATGGTTCTGTTCCATTCATTATAAAGGATGGGTCCCCTAAGCCATATTAATAATAATTTCCATTATTACATACCACTTTTCAGTATATTGAGTGCTTCTACATATTCAAATTGCATCATCCTTGAATCTTTCATTTACCCAAAATTTCATTCATTCTTCAGTCCATAGCTTTGTCTCAATTCCATTAGAAAAACTTCCTGAATAATTTCAGACCATTCTCTCTTCCTTGAAAATATGTGTCATGGCTGTGGATTCCTATTTGACTCTTGATGTGTAACCTTTGTCTCAAAAGCTAACATTTGCTTCAGTGGTGGGTCTGGTAAGGCAGGGTTTTATAATTCCCCATCGATTTCCCCTAATGGCTTTTTCCTAATGGCCCTGCACCTATTACATACTCAACATAAAATAAAGTGAAAGCATTAAGGCACTTATTTTTATTTTTCTCATTACAACTAAAACTTACTAATCTATAGATAAAGTTATATTTTGGCTATAAAATATTGTTACTTATAAAGTTAATATGAATCTTAATTTTAGAAGCAGGCCAACACAAATTTTATCATATACAGTGAAATGATTATTATGCATTATAAATGAATATTACACATTGTGGAAACTAATTTTTAAAGATACCTCTCTTCCCCCCACAATAAACTTTGCCTTCTAAATGTATACCTGCCCTTGTGTGGTTTCCTGCCTTTCAATCTGGGCTGGATCAGAGATTCACTTTTGATCAGGAGAATGTGGAAGAGTGACGCTGCATAATTTCCAAGGCTGGGTTATAACAAGCCTGATAGCTGCCATCTGAGTTTTTTTGACTATGTGCTCTAGGGGAGAAGTTTGCCAGCTAAGAAGTCCAAATACCCTGAAACAGCCATGCTAGGGGAAGCCCCACACTGCCACGTGGAGAGGACATGTAGAGAGAGACAGATGCCCTGCCAGCTCCAACCATTCTAGTCAACCCAAATGAGGTGCCAAACACATGAGTCAAAAGCCAATTTGGATGTCCAGCCCAGGTGACTCTAACTCCATATTATTGTTTAAAGCCACTACATTTTGCAGTGGTTTTTAGGCAGCAATACATAACTAAAACGCACACCTAAAACATAATCACTCAGTCACATTCAGAACAGGATCATAGTACATGCATTGTTTTTTGTTTTTTAATTTCAGTCACATCCCTAAATCTATTACTATTTTATTTGTTTTCTGTTGTTGTTTGCATGGTTTTATTTTGTTAATTCTATTGTGACTCTTAATTTTGTTCCATTATTTCATATTATAAATTATAACTGGCTTATTAATATCAGTAACAACAGAATACATTTTTTGTAGAACCCAACTGTTTATTAAAATGTGTAGCTTTTAAATATTTCTTGAAAGTAAGCATAATGTCTTGATTATTTGTTTTATATACAAAATAGTGTATAGTAGTTATTCAATAAAGGTTGAGAATTAAATTGGTGTATGATGGGAAATGATTCTTTGGTGAAAAATTTGACCAGACATATTGTACTAATCCAAAACTGACCCAGTTAAAAATTTTTAAAAGAAAGAAAGACTTTCTTTGACAACTATTGTCACATCTGTTTAAAATTCTTAAGCTTTTATTCTAATTCAATAGTTTCCATTTGAATTCATTATTACTCCAAAATGCATAGTATAATTAACCAACATCAATTCACAAATAAAAATAAAATAATTTGACATTTTGAATGCATTTGAAAAGCTAAAAGGAAATAATTAAAAATATAATAATCCTTTAACATTGCTTTTGATCAAACAAGAAAACCTTTTTAAAGCCTTTATCAAACTTTTTACCAAATTTTTCCAAATATCCACATTTTTTGCTAGCTTAATGGAGTAACATTTTCTTAAAAATTTACTGAGTACCCACTACAATTCTATATTCTATATGTATCATTAATAACTCTTTAAATTTCTACTAAATGGTTTATAAAATTAGTTTCTAAGAAAACCTTAATTGTGACTACCTAGAAAATTTATAAACATATCTCTACTGACTAAAACCTCAGTCTTCCAGATTTCCTGATTTGCCTGCTATTTCATGAAAGTAAACAGATTTCTAACCATTTCAGTTGTTTGGTTTAAAAAAGAATGAAAAGTTAATAAAAGGATAAAAGGCAGAGAATTTATTTTATTCTCAATGCACTCATAGTGGACTTTTAAGACAGAAAATCTAGAGTCCATCAGCCAGAATATATATTATAAAACCGATTAGAATAAATTAAGCATGTTCAAAGACTTTCAAGAGGGTCTTCAGAATGAAGCTGCCCACAAGACATGATGTTAATCAAGTAATTGAAGAAAAGAGAAGAAAAAACCAACTCAGCTTGGTTAATTGTCTATTTACTGAGATATTTCTGGGTTCAACGAACAAGAAGATATAGGAGAATAGGTGTTTAGGTGTTCCTAAGTCACACGCCTCATATTTTTACTACCTTCTTCAGAACTTCTCACACAGTCACTTCTCCAACTTCCAGGATATATGGATTGTTATAAATCAATGCCAGATTTATAACAAAGTGGCCAGAGGAGCTGGATAAAAGCCATTCTGATTTCTACCCCTTTATCTTCATAAGACAGAAGTTTAGAGGTCAAAATTTGAAGTGTATCAAGAAAACCTAATGATTGGCTTAGTCCAGATAGAACAAAAGAGTACCAGAACAAATTGTAAAACAAAGGGAAAGAAACTAAGAATTTGAATTCAATTACAAGGGTGAGGTCAGAAAAATATGAAGATTCATACAAGATCAAAGTATAGAGAAGTAGAAAGATGGGGCAAGCAAGGTACACAATTCATATTCAGGTTAGGAGAGGTAGGCCAGGAATACTGAGATCAGATCCCAGAGGCAGAAGATGAGACACTGAGGTCTGAAGTCACCAGCCGACAGGGCTCCCTCGTAGAGAGAACACTCTACCTAAATGGTCTCTGCAATACACCAGGTTGCACTTGACATTAGTTCTACCTCTACCCAACTGTAATGCATGTGTTTATCCCTAAACACCTATGCCCAAGGGTCCCAATATAGCTTTTCCACACTTTCTAGAGGCAAAATGTTGAAAAGTTTTCTCCTGGTGTTCCCACAGCAGTGCCAGAGAAGATAAATAAATGATTGCACCTTTATATGATCCTTATTTATAACTTTTTATGTGGGAAATGACCAAGTAACTCCAAAGAGATAAAATAATCATTTTACTGTCTAAGATTTCTGGTGTCTTGAATATAAAAATGTATACTAAAAACTTTCACTGCACATTACAGTAAAAAAACTAAAAAAGAACAGAACTATAAATCTAAGAAAGCACAGTGGATAGTGGCTAGACAAGAATGTATACTCTTTGAATAATATAAATCATAAAACCTCAGTATTAAATACCTTTCGACCCACTGAGATGCTTGGAAAGATTATGATGGAAGAAAAATGATTGTATTATACTCAGGTTAGAGAGTCTGTACTTTTCTATTCTTAAAAACCATGATCCCAATGTACCAAGACCTTACTCCCTGATAATAATTGATCAAAGGAGAGATTTCACTGCTTACCTGTACTGCAGTCAGTGAAAGATCAGAACCTATAAGAACCTGCCAACAAACTACTCCAGACAAGTACAAAATCTATGAAGTATAAGGAGTATATGCCCCACACTATAAAGAAAAGAATCTTACAGCTTTTTCTAAAGCATCAATCAAATCAGAACGAAGTGCCACAGAGAGGATTTTGCTTTATGAAGTGCTGGCTTCCTTCAAGGTCATTCATGACAGTGATGCAAAGATGTCTGCAATACTGTGCTTTCAGTCTCGGCACTGGAGAACTGCCTAGGGTCCTTACTTAATGAGTTTACTAGCTGAGCTTCATGTTAATAGAAGCAGCTGAGTTCTAAAAAAAAAAAAAATGTTTTTTGAAATAGCTCAGTGCAGTCTCTTTCACAGCTACAAAAAAATTAAAAATATACTTATTCTAAAGTAATAAATACTGATTTAAAATAAATGTGACATCTAAAGAGTCACTAAACACTACAAATGGCAGTTTTTCTCATTCACCATTCTTCTCAAAATTCATAAAATATTTACCTTTTAAAACTCAACCTCATATTTGTTGCTCTCCTTTCTTCTTGAACACACTTCCGTTTACTAAACCTCAGTTCATTGAAAGACAATCCAAGTTACAAAGGCTATAAAAAGCCTAAACCAATGAATTGTGAAGCAAGATTAGAATCAGGCAGCAGATAAATCTGAAAATTCAGATTTAGCATACAATTTTTTTAACTATCAGAATGTACTGCACCTCTGCATTAAAAAGGAAAGAGGACCTTTGAGTACTCTACATATATTTAATATATTATTCTATTACTATACTATTGAGGGAGTCTAAATTAGTCTATTATTCTATCAATGCTTTTTCCTTGATAATCTTGTCTGACCTTCCAGTGTAAGATTCATCACTGGTGACCACCAACATATTTCCTAAGCCCTCCAGTTATACTAAAGCACTTCCATTTTAAACTACCTTCTCATATTTTGCTTTCTCTCTAAGATCCTCTGGCCACATTCACAGGATAAAAAATATACGGCCATGAAAACCAAAAGTAAATTCCAAAGAGGTTACCAAGAAAGACTTGTGTTTCCTCCTATGACACCATAGTCACAGGAGGACATCCAGAGTCTCTTTAAGTATATATCCATAAAAACGATCCAAATAATACTGTTTAGAAAAATTTTACAATTAAGTGTGCCACAATAAAAATAATAATACTTAGTACAAACAATAACATTCAATATTAATAAGAAAACCTAAAACAGACCATAAAATACCAGCAAAAATATTTTCTTTTCCAAACTCCCCTGAGAAGTATGTCACTACTTCTTGGACTGCTTTATTCCTTGTGGTATCCTTTAACATAGTGCCTGATGCTCAACAGGTACTCAAAAACCTTTTTCCAATAAAGCAATGAGTAAAAAAATGAAATTAAGCAAAATATAGGCACTAATTTTCTGACATTAGTAGAGTACCATTTAGTATGCAGAACTAATACTTCACAAATTACTTAAAGTATAACCAGAGAGCTTACAATATATGGATAGTCAATATTCAGACATTTTCATTTTGAAAAAGATATTTCAATAATAAATTTATAACATATTTACTCCAAAGTTACTTTATTAGTAAGCAATAAACTATATAGTAAGAGATGTTTATAACTAAACTTTATTAATATAATTACAGATTAACAAATTCTAAATCTACTAAATCTATACTATATAAAGTATAGTATAAAACCTTCAAAAAACAATTAAATACAAGGTAAATAACTTATTAATAAACTCAACCATATTAAAAATATTTAACTCCATTATTTAACATGAATGTTAGATGTCCACTCTAAATATCCTTTAATTTCTGTAAACTACATTGTTTCCAGGCATTGAAAAAATCCTGGACTAACCTCTCTATGTCCTCCTATGCAATCTCTTTATATCTTGGCTTCATGGTATTTTCCACTGTCTGCCTTAAACAAAGAGTCCTTGCTGGCATTGGTTTGTTGCAAGTCAGTATTTAGCTCTCTCTTTCTGCAGCTAAGAGAGAGCAACCATCTGCTTCCCACAGCTTTTCAGTCCTGTGATAGCTTTCTGCTCTTTCCTCTTCCAACTCAGAAACAGAAAGCAAAAGATAAAACAAAGCATTTTAGGTCTACAAGAAGCTACAGAACACCCAGGAGAGTTTCTTCCCAATCATGAAAATGCTTCCTTAGCAACCAAGTTACTGAAGCCAATTAACATCCCTTCTCTATCAATATTCAGTTTATATTGAAACCTTTTTGGTTAAGCCCTTCAGTTTTACAATGAGCTTTCTGGCAGAGAAAAGGGTGCTTCTGTCTTAAAGGAGCCAGGTCTTTTCTTCTGAATGTAAGTGCAACGTGAACTTAACATAAAGTGTTAGGTGATCACCTAAACATGATGTAAGGGACTGGAAACATAGAAATGACATAGAAATTAAGTGCAAGGAACCAACATAGGCCTAAAGCGAGACTGAAACATATCAAAGCAACCATAGACTGGATACCGTGGAGAATAAGAGAGATGGAAAAGATGCTTTTATAGCTGTCAATGCCTCATACTTGCCTTGGCTGATTTATATCCCTTCCCCATGACCAGCAAAGCCCAGGTTACCACTAAATAATCACAATATCAGTAGAATCTCAGGGAAAAGATGAATGAAAGAGAGAAGCACAGACAGTATCAAACCCAAAGAATTTCCTTTCAGGCTAGAAAGTAAAAAATTTAAACTAGTGAGGAAACAGCATTTCAAAGTCAGGGACAAGTTCAGAAGTAGTGAAAACTATAACATTTTTTTTAAAAGTGGTTTTATAAAAATGTACATTTTTACAAAAGACATTCTCTCCTCTTCCTGAGATTTCAAGCTGTGAAATGGAGGTGACATTTTTCTCACAATTAAATCATTATACTACATTCCAGTTAAAGTAAAGAAAATGGCAGAAATATTATGCAATAGGTTATTAGTTGTCTTCTGATGTTCATTTTCCAGATTTTGATGAAGCAAAATCCTTTGTTGAATAAGTTTAAAGTTTCTTTAAATTCTATACATAATGCAACATGGAACGACTTGTGTATGGTAATTTATAATGGGCACCATAAATCATCCTTTGGCAGGTTTGGTAGCAGCTCTCCAACATCAACATGCAAGTCCACTGTATCTCAAAGCAATCCTTGCTACTAACAGTCATAATATCAAATCTCAGAACCAATTTTGTTTTCTAATGTTGTCACTTAATCTCTGTAGGACTCTACCCCCCTTGCACAAAGATTTATTCTGAAATGGTAAAGCTGTTTTAAGGTTGCACTAATAAAAAATTAACACTTGTTAATCCTTGGCTTTCATTATCCTATTTGATCTTCATTACCAACCTGTGAGGCACCAATTGTTACCATACGCTTCCCTTGTTAATGTGTTTGATGGTGAAAAAGAGAGGGAAAGAAATATAAACTTTTTAAAGTACCTGCTACAATATGTGTTTTACTGTCACAGTACTGGCCTTGCGTTTTCTTCCATGATATTTAGGCACATATCAAACCACCCCTTTCTACACAGCCCTCCAGTTTCTCACTTTTTGACTCCCTTAAGTATTTGGAACCCAGATTTACAGATGAGAGATTTGAGGCTCAAGAAGTTTCAGTAACATGTTCAGAGTATACAATTTAAATGAGGAAAAGTAGGGATTTAAAACCAAATTTGCCTAACTCCAAAGCCCTTGCTCTTTCAACCATGCCAACCAACTGCTACTCAAAGCCTAAAGCAGCCCCATTATGATACTTTCTGAATCCCTTCCACTGACGTTAGCAATCACCAAAGGTCTAAGCAATATTTTACAAATGTGAATCATGCACCATTAGTAGGTCTGAAATCAACTGGTGGCCTCAACCAGTATTTAAAAATAAATAAATAAAATAGAGCAGAATAGATTAATAGAGTAGAGTGGATCAGAAAGAATAAGAATTGTTTAATAAACCTTGGTTTCAGGTATGTGTGCGGAGAATGTAGTAGGTCTTGATGTAAAATGTATTTCTTTTTGTGGATTTATATCAAAAAAGTTTGAAAGCCTCTGGTCTCAGAGGATACTCTCAAACAGACCTGGATCATAGAGAGACTTATCAAGAGACTAGAAACTACTCAGTGCTCAGCCATGTTCAATTAAATAACATCAGGAAGCACAAGACAGGAAGCCCCTTCTCAGACAAGGCAAAAAAAGGATTATCTAGAATCAGCATAGTAGGAGGATGCTGATTGTATAATTACACACCTCCTTCTCAGCAACTCCAGTCCATCAAGAAGATAGTATGGTTTATTTTTTACACACTAATTATGTAATTATCCATAACGTTAAATCAGTTCCACCTGATTCAGTCTATCACAGGTTTCCTGAAACATTCATTTGTTTATTATTTTTAAAAAGAACACTAAACTACCAATCATCTTATATGTAAAAGTTCCAACGTGGAAACTGGTAAACTTTTCTTGAAAAAAGATCTTCTGTTAAATATAACACTTTCAGTCTTTTTGGATAAATGGCAATTGAAATTGCATGTTAATATACCTGGGAACTTTCACAAAACAGATTTCAGACAAGTATGCTCTCATTTTTTTCTTCATTATTTCATAAAATGCCTATCATAGGGCAATAATACCACATTGGATATTTTCACAAAGTACTTTTCCATAGAATAAAACTAAATGAGCTTTATAATACTTCTTTTGGTATGTCATTCATTCAAAATAATTTCTTGAGAAAGTGCTACAAAGATAAATAAGCTATGGATCTTACACTCAAGAAAACAGCAGTTTATTAAGGGAGATACTACATACATTAGACCCTATGGCTTCCATTCAGCCCCTTCCCAGCACCTCTAAGCAAAGCTATAAATAAACCCAAGCTACAAGCCAATACCGACAACATCTGTAGACCACCCAAGAAAAACTCACCAGATGCCCTCTAACAAGCAAGCGACTAAAACAAAGGATACACAGACAAGGACCAGGGCCAGGGAAAAGCATGCAAGCTTTAGACCCCATCTGGTTCTCCTACCCACATATTCATACAATCTCTCAGCTCTGCCTAACCCTTTAAACCTGTCTGACAAAGTTAAATACCATTCATCCATGAACAGCAAAGAAGATCTAGCACATTCCAAACTGGTTAGGCAAATCACTCAGGATCCTCCTCCCTTTCTCCCCACCTAACTTCACTGCAGTCTCATCTCTGCCTAACTTCAAACCTGTGACACCATCATTCCCTCTAACTTTTAGTGGGTAGCATTTTATACTAGACTTCCTGGTATTTAAACCTTAGCTTTCCTTAATGGATTCTGACTTGGTCTACTCTCCGTCTCTCAGCACTTCTCATTAAATTAAATGGAAATCCCAGATTCAGGATCCTGACAACATACCAGCAACCAGACCAATGCCCCCAGGACAGGAAATTTAGATAAACCATACTAAATCTCCAACTACTCCTCAGACCTTTCTAAAGTCATAAAGCACCACTCTCTCATTCCACCCAAATTCCTTTCTTTAGTGCAGACACCCTCTTGCTTTCCCCTACTACCTCCTGTACCCACCATCAGCCATTTCCAAGAACCCAAAATGTAATATGTGGTGAAAAACGTACTGGACTCCTTCTAGCAGGCTAATCCAACAACTCGTGTCCCCAAGTGAGTATAATTCGGAAAAATATTTTTTGGAAGTTGGATTCCCATCTTAAGGATGCCCAGAATGTGCTACGGCCTCCCATAAATACTGAGAGTCACTGTAGAAACTGAGATTGGTTGACAGGTTCCTAAGGCAGTCAAAGGTACAGATGGAATCCTTTCCCAGTCATCAAGTTTCTTGTTGCCAGATTCCAACCATGTGTTTTTAAGTCAGTCTGACTTATCAGGATGCCAGCTGTCAAACTGAAAAGCTATGGGCACCTCAGCTTCCAATATGCTCTAATTAGCTCTATGGCCATGGCTTGGTTTCTCATTTTGAGTCCCCCTTCCTGCCCTCTGGGTTCACCTTGGTTTGCATGGGTTGACCAACACTCCCCAAGGACTGTGACTTAGGGAAGATATTAGAACTACTGCCACAAAATAATAGTGAAATGTTAGAAAGGAAGAATAAAAAGAATTCGTTGTCACCAGTATCACAGAGACTAAAAGACAAGAGAATTTCAAGAAGGAAAGGCTTAGTCAATAGTGTCAAATGTTACAAGGAGAATGAAGACACTAAATGTGGTAATTACAAGGTAACTAGTACCTTATGAGGAAGCAATTTGCATAGCTTGATTTTGGTAGAAGTCAAAAGAACAAGTGTTGAAGTTTAAATGAGTGACCAAAGAGTGAAGGTATTATAGATTATTTATTCAAGAAATCAGGTAGTGAAGGAAAGAGAAAGAGGATTGTAGAAGAGGACTAAGAAGTGCCAATAGATGGCATAAATATGTAGGGCCAAGAGCCATGGAATCTTGGTATTGTAAGCATTACGAAGAAGGCTAAAGTCAAGACTATGTAAGGAGGCAAGATAAATATAAAGGGACTAAAGTCATTGAGAGTCTTGAGACAAAAAGAGTGTACAGAGAATGTTCAGAGTAAATATAGTTGAAAATAGGTAGGTTATAAACAGGAAGACTTTAGAGTTTGAGGTCATCATTGTACTTTCTCCCTTTTGTTTCACATCTAACAAACCTGAAGGGAGGCTGAAATAACCTACTTCACAAATAAATACTGGAAAGAGAACATTTAACAATATCACTTCAAATTAGTCAATGGTCATTTTAATAATCTCTTCCAAAAGTCTGGTCACTTTCAGACTTCAAGTACTTTCTTTTTCTTCAAAATAAGGTAGGGTCGAGCAATTAAGCATAGAGATCAGATATAATTAGCCAGGTTGCAGTACTCTCTGACTCACTAGCATTTTTTCAGGCATCCATCCAGATGTTCTCCTTTGTTTTATCAGATAAGAAATATTTATGGTTTGAAACATCTAAGTTTGGTGGTAATTTGTTATGCATCAAAAGATAACATACTACAATACCTCCAATTTTAGTCCATCACTGAAATTCATTTCAGTTTTTCTTTCCATATTTGTAACTCATTTCTGACAATGAGAAACATTGCAACCATTATCCTTAAGACAGTAACTTATTTGTCAATCCCCCTCTATGTAACCAATCTTCATTCTCCTCCCCCATGTTTTCATCCTCCTCACCCTTCAACACCCCTCATAAGGTTGTTGTAGGCCCATCCAGATGTTCCTTTATGTAAGTAATGCTGCCAGCTTGACAGTTTTCCACCTCTTTCAATCCATTCTAAACTATGGCTAAGATAAATCTGTAATCTCTATCCCAAGGCTCCTTTGAGGTCAGCTAGAAATAGATGTAAATTCTCTCAATACATATATATTCAATCTTTTCTCACAAATACTAAAACTAAGTTTGCTAAGAATGAATAATATCTCTAAAACTGCATATGTGCAAGCACCATATGGAAGAACATTATTGAAGTTCCCATTTTATTGCATCCTGTTTATACAATAATAAAAAAAAATACTGTTAAAAACACTTCAGTACCTCCCTCTTAAAAGAGTTTTTCCCCTTACCTTTCTACTTTAAATACTTTTAACACAGACCAATATTTGGTTACTTCTATTTACCTTAAGGTGAAATTATTATTCACTCTTAGGCCCATAAATTTAGGAATAAAATTTAACAAATATTCATGGTCACCTCATTTAATAAGTGCCATTTAATAAATAGACAATAAATTGATAATGACAAAATATTTAGTCTAACATTGCTGACTTTTAGTTAAATTAGCAGTACACTGGGAACAGGGGAAAGTTTAATAGTTCCAATTCAGAAAAATCAAGATATAGACTGTATTCATTTCTGGTACTTCTGTGACAGAAACTGCCAAATGCTAAAAATGCATTGGTGATTGAAATGATCTAACCAGGTCAGTGCTTAAAGCACAGTAGGGTTCAGAACCACTATTCCAGTTTGAAAATGTTTTGTTTTCTCCCTGTAAAATAATCTATTTGCATTTTTAATAAAGGCTCTTCAATAGTGAGCATTTCAAGTATTAGTGGAAGAAATATTGAAGGTTATATGGGTCCTGTTCTATTAGTAGCAACCTGTATGTACTACTATCCCTAGTTATGGACAATGGTTTTATAGTAAAATAATATGCTATGTAATAGTTTTTATCTGACTGCTGAAAAAAATCCGGACAAGTAGCTAATTTCATTCAAGCTACCAAAAACACAAAAAATAAACAACCCTTTAAACATCTGAAGATCGCAGTTTACTATCAGATTTCACATTTCAATTTTAACATTCGATTTCATTAGAGTATATGACAAGATTGTTTTTGAGCCCTGCATAGAAAATTATGCCAATGGATATTCCTTTCACTCCAAAAAAAATTTTTTTTAATTAAGCATTTCAATTTAACTAAGGAAAAAAAAGAATTTTACATATAATTAATAAAATAATTTTGAAAACTCAAATATTTTAGATTTATTTAATCTTCAGTGATCCAATCTCATTGTAATGTATTCCAAGCAATATATCCCTCTTCACACTTGGAGTTTTCACTGACTTTAAAAAAAAAAATCAAAGGGGAGAAAGAAGCACCATATAGTGATTTCACCTTCATTTATTTTAGATTTGATTATAAAATCAAGCAGGCTCAGCAATTCTCCATGTAAAAAGGTCCAAATAAAGTTTGAAATCCCCAATCAACTTATTAGGTGTTTTTTCAAGGCTATATTATGAAAGCATCTCAAACTCATAAAAATAAATGGGAGGAATATATAATTTATTAAAATAATGCTCTGTCCTTCCTCAAAAACAACTGGTTCCTGTCAGACCTTTACAACCGGATATAAGCATTCTACATTGAAAGTAAGATTTTCATACAGAAATATCAGCTCAACATTTTCTCAAGTCCATATCTATGGCTAAAAATGATCTTACTTTCAATTTAAGGAAAATACTTCAATATTAGAACTATACATAAAAGAAGCTTTCTGATATAACTCACTGATAAGTTAAAATACAATGGCTGCGGCATGCCTTTACAAAGCTTTTTCTACTATCTTGATAAACAGAGAATTAGTAACCTACCTGGATTAATTCAGCTCAATTTCTCTCAAAAAAAAAAAAAATGGATTTACTTTGCCAAGGAGAACACAGCACAGAGAATTTCAAAGGTAGAAGGAAACCAAAAAAGTTATAGGTTCTCACTCTAAACCTAATACACTCTCTGAATTTTGCAAAGTGGTATTGAGTACCAAGGGCCTAGAGAAGAAAGAAGATTCTGAAGAATCTGCCTCTATAAAAGACTTCTTGGCTTCATAGCAGAACACTAAGCTGTTTTAAGGCCCTAAAGATCTTTTTAGATAATTCAAATAGTTTTAGCACCGCATATCTATATGTGGTTTCTGATGAGTTCTAAGAATAAGTAAACAAATACTTCTGTCATGTAGTAGTTAAAGAAATATAATTTGTATAATACTATATTTAGTGTAATATTTAGCAATTTTGTTGGAACTGTAAATCCTGATCAGACCTGATTGGTATTTAGAATATCCTATACTCTCCCCTCTCAAACACCCCACCACTTTATGGCATGTATTCATACTCTAAATTAAATAAAATTAAAATTTACTTTGTTTTGGAGTTTTTTTAAAACACAAAAGTGGGATTGGGGTCTGCTATATTAATACTTATTTTGTTTAAATATCCATTTACCAGCATGAGGTTCATCATATCAATAAATAAATACCAAGTCATTACTTACATAAATCTACACACATTAATTATAACAGACTTTCTGGTATTTTCACATTGCTTTAATAACTACATTTTCAAATAGTAGGTATAATCATGCTTACTACTCATCATTTACATTTATCAGCACACTATACTTCAGTCTAAAAATAGCAGTTGCTTCACAGGGAAATTGTTAACACTAACTGAGAACTGTGGCTTGTGATTTATTTCAATAAAAAAAACCCCACAATATTCTGACATATGAGCCTATTTTGGAGAACTCATCCTAGAAGTCACTTAATAAAATCCTTAGGGCAAATGAGTATATTCGAAGACCAGGTTACCTCATTAGATCGTCATTCTTTGAATATGTTCTTCTGGCAATTGAGATCATCTCCTGTTACTAATTCTCAGCTTTATGCTTTAGGGAATTCATGATAGGTTGTTTTTGTTGAGGGCTCTCTATAATATTCTACCTACCCTGGACCAAGGAAAGTTCCAGTTAGTGTATAACAAGGCCCTAGGACAAAAATCCTTTTATCCAGTAGCATACTATTGCTATTTTTATGTCTGTATCATTCTCATAGTTTTAAAAAATGTAATCTAAAGGTGGAACCTGAGGCTCTAAAGTAATGAAGATAGTAAATGAATAAATAAAATACGTTCAATACCCATCTCTAATACCTCTTCAAAAGGAAGAAATGAAACTTTAGTAATCTAACTCAGACAAAAAAAAATCTAAACTTCAATCATATAAAAATCATTGACTAACTTAAAATATGTATGGGCATCTGAATTGAAGTAATCAAAAGATCAAAACCTGAGCCATCTATTCTATAAAAATAATTCAGAATTTCATAAAGGAAGAAGTTAAAAAGAAAAATCAAAGCAATGTCAGCCAAAACCCAGTTCTGTAGGCTTTCTTCTAAGCATTCATTAATAATTTTTTCTACTGATTATTAACAATCAATATCCATGTTTAATATTCATCTCATTGTTTCCTTTTATTAACAGTGGTTTAATGTTAAACACGGTAGAGAACTTACACTTTGTTTCACTACTCTTAATCACTGAAGTCTTTCTTAGCCAGTAAGTTAATTTAGAACCTTACAAAAAAGTTTTAAAGTTTCCAGCTATTTTGCAGTAACATACACATGAATTTTAAAGGTTAATGACTAATTTTTATCAAAAATTGTCTAACTGAAATATAGAGCTTGTATTCCCACTTCTATTCTCAAACTATTATTTTATTTATATAAATAAGGCTTTTATAAGGCCTTTCCACAATAAGTTCATATTCATTAAAGCAGAACAATTGTTAAATCATCTTTTTCACTACTGTTAAATAACCATACATTAATTTCACTAAGAAAATCCTTCAATTTAATCCAAAAAAAATCATGTTGATAATGTGAAGTATTAGCATCAACATCAATTTATGGAAATAAGAATTCCATATAATAAGATATCCTAAGAACCAGTGCTGATTATGTTGGCTCCTGTTGAAAATATTCAGTTGCATTTAGAAGATTTTAAATTGAAGAAATGGATTTCTTTTGGTCACTGCTAAAGATCTTATTTTTTAAAAATCACCATGGTCTTGTTTGTTATTTAGCAAACTCAGAAATGTCACAAGCAAATCATATTAACTGTTCTCAATAATAAATGTCCTATCTAATATGATTAACCTATAAGAACTCCTTTTCAAACCCTCATACACTGCTAGAACTGTAAACTGATACAGCCACAATGGAAAAGAGTATGGAGGTTCCTCAAAACACTAAGAATTGATCTACCATATAAACCAGCATTCCCTCTACTGGACATTCACCCCCAAAATTTGAAAACATATATCCAAAAAGATATTTGTATACCAATGTCCACAGTAGCATTATTCACAGTGGCCAGGACATGGAAGCAACCAAAGTGTCCTATGATAGAAGACTAGATAAAGAAGCTGTGGTACATATATACAACATTACTCAGCTATAAGAAGAGATGAAATACTGCCCTTTGTGACAACATGGATGGACCTCGAGATAATCATGCCAAGCGAAATAAGCCAGACAGAAAAAGTTGAAAACCACATGATATCACTTATATGTGGGAAATAAACCTAAAAGCAAAACAAAAGAACAGGACAAATAGAGACTCATGGACATGGACAATAGACTTGTGGTTACCAGAAGGCAGGAGAAAAGAGAAGAGGGGAGAGGGGGTAAGTAGACGGGGTAAAAGGGGTCAAATATGTCGTGACAGAAAGAAATCTAACTATGGGCAGTGAACACACAATGAAATATTTATATGCCTTACTATTGAATTGAACACCTAAAACTTACTGGAGTTTACCATAATTAAGAAAAATTAAAATTAAAAAATAAAAATAAAATAAAATAATAAATAAACAAATAAATAAGAACTCCTTTCCCCAAAACCAGAACTAAAAAAATACCCTAATATATTTATTAGATTTCTAAATACTATCTCATTCTCCTAACTTCCATTTGATATCATATTTTAAAAATTTAAAGGTATAGATTATAATTTTCACACATTATTTCACTTATATATTCCATCATATTTCACTTTAATTTTTAAAAATTGCATGATTATCTACACATCATTGTAGATAATCTCACAAGCATAAAAATCATGAATCAAGTTAAGACTGCAAGATCTGGTTAGAACAGGAAGTAAGTGATTTCCCACACTTACATCACCAAATTTAAAAAAATTTTTGAAATGACTATTAGCAGAGACATTCCTTTGGACATCTTTAAATATGAAATATGATGTGCAGATATGGAACAGATGTAGAACTATCGGGCTTTACATTTTAAAGATAATTCAGAAGTCCTTTAGCTCAGTCTTCTACATAATACAAAACTCCTTTCTATAATATTAGAAGCCAGGTTATAAATTGGTGGCCTGAGGACCACTTAAAGCCCGTAGATATAGCCTATTTGGCCTGAACAGATTTTTTATTTTTCAATTAAGCCAACACACAAAAATCCAAATCATTTCCTTTTCTTGAAAATCCACCTGGGGCTGCATGCATGCTGACCCTTCGAATGAGTCATGCCCTCTCCCTTTCTCCACAGCTCCCACCACTTCCCATCAGCCCACTTCACTTTCTCGTCATCTGCCTCATACTTTAAGCAAATGAGCATTTCAGTGGGTGATCACTGTTCCAGACAGAGTTATCCACTTTGTGGCTGAATATATCCATGAAAGAGGAGAGAGCTCACAACTTTACATGCTGACATATTTTATTGTAGGCAACTGTAAACATCAGAGAGATTTGTCTAGAATAATTTCCAGACATGAACAAATTCTATTCTCAGAAACAAAGTAAGTGTACTTTCTCTTCCACAGGAAAGTCTTCTAGATATACTGAAGACAACTAACTTTCCCAGGTCTTCAGTTCTAGTTTAACATCCCCAGAGTCCCCAAAATATTCTTCATAATATTTCAAGCCCACCCTTGGCCTTCTGCATGCTTCTCTACATGAATTAATTCTATTTATAATTTATTTTTAAACTATTATTTTATGTATTCATTTATTATATATTCTAGTTATCAATATTCTTCTTCACATGTAATAATGTAATATTTCCATGATATAGATGAGTGATCCTCAAACTTTTTGATCTCAGGAACCCTTTACACTTTTTTTTTTCTGATTTTTTATTTACCCTTTACTCTTTTAAAATTCATTAAGTATTCCAAAGAGCTTTTTTTTAAGAGAGTTAAAACTATTGATATTCACTGTATCAATAGTTTTAGAAGCTTATATTGAAATTAAAAAGTGCTTATTAATTCATTTAAAAATGTTACTATAACATATTTCTACAAAAAAATAAATATATTTTTCAAAACAATGTAAATTAGTAAGAAAAGGAGCATTGTTTTACATTTTTGCAAATCTTTTTAAGGTCTAGCTTAACAGAAGATAGCTGGGTTCTTGTAACTATTTCTGCATTCAATCTGTTGCAATATCACGGGTAGGTAGCCTCTGGAAAAATCAGGGAGGAGAGTAAAAAAGTATAAATAACATCTTAATATTATTATAAAAATAATTTAGACCCTGTGAACCCCTGAAGGCATCTCTGGGACACCACCCCAGGGATCCCTAAACCATACTTGGGATCCATTTAATTAATGTAGCTTAGGTTCCAGTTAGTTTTTATAGCATCCATGACATTCATTTCACTTATCTTGAGCTTACAGTCAACTAAAATCACCAGCTCTTTCTCAAACAAACTGCTGTCATGTCAAGCCTCTCACTTTTCATCTAAATGCAGACCTTTTGCATATATTTCCTCATCGATCCTATTTTGTTGGTTTCAGGTTACTCTTTGGTAGTCAACACTGTTAGTGCTCCCCTCAGGTCTCCTTAAAGCCGCTGCATCTGTCTCTACTCAGTTGTTAGGATTGTTGGTTGGTAACACAGAGCAACCCTCTTTTCTGAAGAATTTCTTGGTTAAAACTGGAACTACCTTGCTTGGGAAGGTACTGTCCACCACCACTTTGGCCAATGGCTCACTGACAAGCCGATGACTGTCACAGAGTACAAAAGGCCACCTCAAGGACACAAAGCGAGACCAATTATGGATGTTTTTTGTGCTTCAGAGTTTTCCAGTGTTTAGTTGAGACCACATTCTTCCTTAGCTTTTGTCCCTTGTTCTGTCCTGCTTCTGTCACTCCCTTTCTCCTAAGAGTACATCCCTAGTAAGTCACTTGAACAGAAATCTCCATCTCAGGCTCAACCTAAGGCATCTTTCATGCCAGCAAGAGTATTGCAATACTGACTCTATCATATATCATATTAACTAACCATTTCAGGTGTGTAGCATCTCAAATATGTTACACATCCTATTATAGAGTAGTGCAGTAGTTCTCAAAGTGTGGTCCTTAGAGCAGCAACATTAGTTAGCATCACCTGAAAACTTAGAATCACAAATTCTTGGGCCCCACTCCAAACCTACTGAATTTAAAAAAAAATAAAAGATAAAAGAAAAAAAAACATCATAGAGATGGGCCATAATAATCCAATCCATTACTATTGTGTATTTCAGCTGGTTCCATTTTTTCCTATTATAAATAACAAAATGAATATGCTTGCAGGTAGATCTTCATGTACAGTTCTGATTACTTTATAAGTATTTATCTGCAATTTACTCTGATGTAAAAGTACTACATCAAAAAGAAGATGGTAGAGTTTAGGTGATGAGTACATAAATGTTCACTGAAAATCCTTTCAATTTTTTCATATGTTTGAAATTTGTTGAGAAGTGTTGAAAATAAAAAATTCATATTTTATGAAACTAAATTCCTAGAATTGGAATAGATTATTCATAGTATGGGCAAATCTTTAAACTTTGTGAAGTTAAAACATCAACCAGAAAGTGTCAGTTCCTTCATACTGTCAACACCACTTTATAGTACTTTTCAAATCTCTGCCAACTTGTTAAGCAAAAGCTGGTAATTCATCTTTTAAATCATCATTTCTATGTACATTTTTAAAGTTAATATATAATGAATTGAAAAGCTTCCTAACATGCTTGGCTTCAGATTTGATGTTGGTTATTCAAACCATGAAACAGTAATCAAGATGTGAGCACCCACCAGGGCACTTAATTTATTACCAAGCATGATACCCTCTAGAATAACTTGCAAACCAAATTATATTGGTGAGAGTTACTTCTAGGCCAGTGTCATACACAGGCAGAGCGGACTAGTGCCAGATTGCCAAATGGATCTGATTTAATAGACCCTGAGAGAAAGCTCCTTCTTCACTAAAAAAGTCTCCTCACCCATTTTACCAGGATTCTCAGAACTCTAAGCATTAGTTATTTCTTCCTTTATACTGAAGTAATTGGTTCCCCACCAATTCTATTTTAGAATTCAAGTATTTTACTTCAGTATGGGTTCTACATAATTATGGTGTATTCATAGGATGGAAGGTATTGGGGCCATTACATTTACTGACATGGATTCTACATTTAGTGACATGAGAAGATGTCCATGACATACATGTTCATTGCAAAAAATGTGTGTGTGTGTGTGTGTGTGTGTGTGTATGACAGAAATGTGTGCAAGGGTCTTTATTAAAATATTAATAGTGGTTACCTCCTGTTTAAGAATATATGGAAATTTCTTTTACTCTTTTTATGTATTTCTCTATTGTTTATTTTTACAATGAACATACACAATTTTGTTATTAGTAACAAATACAACAAGGCTATTTACATTTTGATAAAAGTTCAATGAAAAATATCCTAGAAAACCACTAAGCCATTATCATTTTATTAAAATTTAACTTAGTAAGATTTTCAAATCAAGGTTAAAGTCTCCTAAGGAATGAGACCCAGATATAGCATATTTTAAAGGAGGTAGGAAAAAAAAGTTCAAAGCAAACTAGGCAAAGAGGTCTCTAGCCAAGTATTAAGCAGCCAAAAGATAGATCTGTGTTATCCTGGAAGAATTTCATGGGAGAGAAATCAATAGGCAATAAAAGGCACCTGTGGTCTTCAGATTCAGAGAACCCAAAAGGGTGAAGGCGCACTATGATGTGTTTAGCCTCAGAGTAGATCTCAACTTTACCACAATTCCTGCTTCCAATATTATAGAAGAAATGATGTTCACTGACAAATGGTGTTCACTTCTCCCCTGACAGCGGGCCCAGGATCCAATGGCAGTTAATTTTTTTAGAATATATATAGAACACATTTCAATTTTTAAATTTATACTTCACAAAGACTGAAAAGGAGAATATGGCATGTTAAATCACTCACCTCCATGGGAAGATATGTCTGTGCATGGGCAGATGTTTCAGGATGTGATTCCATCGTCCCATTTTTAATTTGAAAATGCGTTTTGCACATGTAGCCATCAGAACAATCCTGTGTTCCATCACCAAAGAATACATAAGAAAATACCAATTATATTAAGAATTCATCATTCTAAGAACGATAGCTTCTCATAAGTTCAAAACTGAGCAATGAAAAACTAAGTATATTCAATGAAATGAGGCAATATAGATACAGAAACGCATCCAAAAACACACTATATAGTAGGTACTCAATAAATAGAAGTTTTAATCCCCCATCTTTCTCATTTCTTAATGATGATCTCCTTCTCCTAGATTAAATTCTCCCCTTTTATTTTCCCAAGCAGTCCATTGCACAGAAGTCATAGAACAAAGCTTTAGGTTCAAAGCTTTAGGTTGGCAGCTGTTAAAACACCTATAAACTTACAGAAATACATTGTCACATGATTAATATTGGTTTTCATGACATATATAGAAAAAGAAATTTTAGGAGGACGTGTGACAGATCATGAAACAGCAGGGACTTTCCATTTCAATCTCTTATCTAAAGCAAGATCTCAATTAAAATGTCCCAGAGAGGTAATTCCTGAAAAGGAATCAGCACTTTACTCCCTAACACAACTTCTGCCTCCATTTTGGTACATGGTACATTGTTCATTAAGAAAGTTTTGTCTTAAATAGCATTGAAGTATATCCCTTTAATCTTAACTCCCTGGTTCTAGTTCTACCCTCCAGAATCTAAACTCTTTTCCATAGAGCCATTCTTCAAAGAGCTGAAGACAATTACTACCACTTTCAAATGTTCCTTGAAAGATATGATATCTAAGCCCTTCACCAGCTCTCCTGTTTCTCATACTTGCTCTTAAATATACTAATGGATGATGTTCACTTAATTATGATCAGTCCTATTTTTTTAGGCAAAACTTGTTTGAATTCAATAAAGTCATGTAAAATTGCAATACCTTCTCATGTACAGATATACTCATGTATCAATGAAAATTATTAATTCTCCACCAAATTGTCACACTAACATTCACATTTTAACAGATTTAAAATAATTTTAATTAAGGAAGACATACTAAAAAAAAACAATAGAATTTCAACAAAAAAATCTTAATTCCCTTTACTTTTACTAACATTCAAAAATCCAGTTTTTAACTATAAAATAAGAAAAGAAAAATTTTATAGTGTTTGTGAGCAATTTAATATTGACTATTTTTTACAATTTGCGCCATGGCAACTATGCAAGAACATTTGATTTTGTAACTATATGGGGTTGAATAGTATCCCCTTCAAATTCATGTCACCCAGAACCTGTGAATGTGACCTCATTTTGAAATAGGATCTGTGTAGCTATAATCAAGTTAAGATGAAGTTACATTAGAATAGGGTAGGTCCTGAATTCAACATGACTGGTGTCCATATACAAGAAGGAGATTTGGCTATGGAGACACAGGGGAGAAGGCCATGGGAAGACAGAAGCTGAGATTTGAGTGGTGCATCTACAAGCCAAAGAATAACAAGGATTGTCATCAACCACCAGAAGCTAGAAGAGGCAGAGAAGCATTCTTTTCTAGAACTTTTGGAGGAAGCATGACTTTGCAGACACCTTGATTTCCGACTTCCAATTTCCAGAACTATGAGAAAATAAATTTCCCTCTTTTAAGCCACCTTATTTGGGATACTCTGTCATGGCAGACTTAGGAAACTAATATAGAAACTATATTTTCTGAGAAATATGGCAGGACCTTTACAATGCGTCCCAGCTGACTGGGCTGACATCCTACCAACACCCACACAGAGGCCCTGCTGGTTGGTGGTGATCAACCTCAGCTTTGATTTTCTAGACCCAATTCATTGTAACTGGTTGATATGCCATGGCCACAGGTTGGTAAATATTCCTGCCTGTAAAGTAAGCAATCAGGTATCTAACACTCTCATTTTTTATTACTTTGCTAAGGTTCTGCATTTTGTAGATAAAATTATTGTTTCAAATTCCAGTTCTATATGGTCCAGCCACAAAGCACACAGCCTTGATAACCTTCTACCACCGAAATCTTTGTATTTTGACAACATAAATTAACTTAAATTTTGGCTTAAATGTAGAAACAGATAGGTAGTTTCCGCTGTTGCTTTTTTACATTAAATATCCATCCCCTCTTCTTTTGGAACAGTAGCCACTTTTCCTCTAAGGAATCATTCTCTTCTCCCTTGTCACTGTAGACATGGCCTCCCGCTCCAGCTCCAGAAACAGTCATAGGACTCTGATCTGGCCAATCAGGGTACCAATCTTGCTGGCCACAGAGACTCAGGAGGGCAAATGATCCCGTCAGAGCCGATGAGAAGTGATTCAAGACTTGGGGCTTGTGGGGAGGGTACCAAGCTGTTCTCTTTTTTACTGGGTTGAACCGGAAAGATAGACTTGGCTGTGCCGAAGCCACTGTATAATTAAACTGAGTCTGAGAATGAAGCCATTAGAGAGAAGCAAGGCCATGAAATGCAAAGAGACCAGATCCTGATTACACTATTTACACCAACAATACTCAAAGCTAGCTATACCCTCAATTTTCTCAATTACAGAGCCCCAAAAAGTCCCTTTTTGCTTCATCCAATTTGGATTGGGTTTTCTGTCACTTAAAATCAAAATAATCTTTCTATTAAATGACATATATTGTGTTTATTAGTTTAAAACTAAAAGATGTGATAGCAAATTGTATTATCACTCTTGTTATGATAGATCATCAATAGTTGATTACATAAAAGATTTTTCAAATACAATAAACATAATGGTATGTGTTTGCAAGAAAAAGTACTGACAGTCTGCAATTTAAAAATAATCTAGCAAGTCAGGATCACTACTGCAGAATTTAGACTGCCATTCCACATAAAAACCCAAAGTCTGAAAATGCCCTGGACCTGCGTGGGAAGAGGCAGGAACGAAAGAGACTGCAGTTTACCCAGTTCAGCCGTGCCATTTCAAAGATAAGAGGGCAACGGACTGGAACACTTTAAAGAGACTGGTTTTAAAGCTAATTAGGGTCGAAGCTGAAAGTGGAAAACAGGCCTCTTGACCCCAGTGTTCTACTACACTAAGCAAATTCTGCCACAGAGCTGGATTATGGCAGAAAAACATTTACTGACTCGTTGGGACTGGTGTAAACCAGCGCTCTGCACATTGAGTAACAGGCTCAAGCCACTTAAGCGTGGTCTGGGGACAAGCTGCCTCAGCGTCCCCAGGGAGCTTGTTAGACATACAGAATCTCAAGCCCTACCCCAGACCTCCTGAACCAGAATCTGTATTTAACGGGCTCCTGGGTGATTCCCAGGCACACTGGAAGCATGGAAGCAGCGTGCATAGCAATCCCTGAATCAAAAGGATTGCAAACTGATTGCATTAAACATTGGTTCTCAGCCCTTGCTGCGCATCAGAAGCACCTGGAGAGTTTTCAAAATGCAGTTCCTGGGGTTCAAATTCTTCCCAATACATGCTAATGCAGCAGGCAGAGTAGAGAACCACTGCCCTAAAATCACTGAAGTCCCCCTTCTAAACTCTGAGGACAGAGTCAATCCAGTACTCTGCAGCTGCCTCAGGAGAAAAGGCCACAAACAACTCCCAACCTTTAGAAATACCGTGGTTCGCGTGGAGCTCTCCATATGCTAACTCGCCTCTGAGGATGCTCATCTTGAAACTGTAATTGTGCTGAGACTTTTTAAGTGGTCTTCACTTCACTACCACTCCAAACCCTACCCTCTGGCAACTTGCCCAACCTTAACCTAGTCCTATGTAATGGCCATTAATCTCATAACTTAATACTGTCACTGGTCCATGTCCAACTACTTTTCAACCATCAGAACTCCTTGCTGCCCATCCACCACAGAACAGGTTGCTTCACTCTGTCACTGTAGAAGAGAAACTAATAGAAAATGTCTAGGTGCTATAATCCAGACACCACTAGTAAACAAGAGAATATTTCCTCACAGTCAAAACTCCTCAAGCTATACATGGAATGCCATTCACCTTACACCAAAATAAAGAAGAGTTCAGATTTAAATGAGAAAAATAATGCTATAAATGTGCTATATGAAAACACTGGAGAATACAAATATATGCGTTACTATTAAAAATATATTTAAAAAGTAAATAAAAATCTCGAAGTCATAATAAAATATTGATAAATTCTACTGTATGGTAAAAATGCTTAACAATGTAAACTCAAAGACAAATATCAAAATGTGAAAAAAAGATTTTTAGTTCATATCATAGAAAAGGACTAATTTCATCAATATGTAAATTGCTTTAATTTCATCAATATATTGATAATTCCAATAAACCAATAAAAAAAAAGACAAACAGCCCAATAGGAGAATAAGCAAAGAATATAAACAGATAGTTACTAAAGAGGAAGTACATATGGTTTTAATCATAGAAAAATAAGTTTAGTGTTACCCATAAGAAAAATGCAAATTAAAATTATGTGATACCATTTTTTACCAATCAGATTGGCAAAGATCAAAAAGTATGAAATACCCTGTGTAGACAAAGATGTGGATCAAACAGGCAGCCACTTTCATACATTTCCAGGGGCAGGGTAGTTTAAATTAGTATAACCTCCCTGAAGAGCAAGTTGGCAATAATTATCCAAATTAAAAATGCACATATCTTCCACTCAGAAATACTACTTCCAGAATTTATCTTACAGATATAGTTGAACATAAGAAAATAAAATTCATATAATAAGATGTATTAAAATATTGTTTTAATAACACAATATTGGAAATATCCTAAATGGCTGTCACTGAGGACTGGTTATGCTATTTAGCCATAAAGAAAATAAATAAGTTCTATAAGTATTGACATGGAATAATAATCAAGATAGGTCATTAAGTTAAAACACGATATGCAGAATAGTATGTATATATGTACATTATGCTATCATTTGTTTAAATACAAGTGCATATGCTTGTACGTGCACTGAATATATCTGGAAGGACACTCAAGACACTAATATCAGTGGTGAACTTTGAAGGTTTAGGTGAGGAAGGTGGGAGAATTAGGAAGGAAACTTACTTTTTGTGTACAAACCCTTTTGTGCCTATAAATAAATAATAGTTCGTGTTAAACAAATACTCTCTTGATTGCTCCTTGGACATATGCCTCCAGGCCATCACATTGATGCAAAAGATTCCAATCTTGAAATTCTAGGGAGAAAATGTCCCGAAGGCTTTATAGAACCCCAGATTGAAAACCAAGTTTATTAGGGTAGTACTGACCACATACTGGATGGAGATCTAAGGATTTCCTAACGAAACATGAGACTGCTTTCTTACAAGCTGTCATGGGCTATGCCACCCAGGGAGCTGTTATGCCTGTTGGAATTCAGCTACCCAATAACTATAGGGCTTCTGTCATTTAATTAGAATAAGCTTTTAATGATCTTCTCTAGAAAAATACTGGTATCTAAAATTGCTGGGTGGTTATCTAAGGGCCTTAGTTCTACTCTGGAATAAAGTATTACATGAGATAAGCTCAAGTTAACTGCTCAGAATGATCAGCTTCAGGAAGGGCTTGGAAAGGTGGTTAGGGAGGAGTTAAGACATGTAGAGGTTTCTAGGTCACTGCTGGCACTAATTAAAAAGGATCTTTAGGGTCAGTGGAACCATGAGGAACAGGCCAAACCTAGGCCACAGATCTCAAGTGGCTGTTCTTTTCCTTTGGTAAAAGCAAACCAAAACTATCAGTAGCTGCCCAAATCATAAGGGTGAAAAAAAAGAAAGTAAAAACCTGCTGCTGAAAAACGAAGTTTACACTGGGTAGGTCAGACATTAAACTAAAATCTGCCCATTTTTCAAAACACTAAAGTTAGATGGTATAGGAAATTAATTGTTAAGGATTTAGAGATCCTCCAGAACATAATTCTGAATATAGTACTAAGTCTCCTTTTCATGCCCACCCCCAACACCCACCCAATCTAGCTAATTCTGGTTTCAATTTCTGATACTGTTAACGATGTACAAATACACATGTGGACCCTGGCTGGCCAAGGCTGACTCTGATGTCTCTCAAGAAATATCAAGAATGACCAGGTCCAGTCAAAGTAATTCGTGGGTAACTACTGGCCGTAGACTCACTTAGGTAAAAATTCAAAAGACCCAAAACTCAAGAAACCAGAAACCCAAAAGTGAAAGTAAGGATATAACATATTTCACCTTTCTCCAATTTTTCCTAGTCTTGTAGGATTTTGGAGTTATTGAACACAACATGGCCATTTCTTAAATAGTCCAGAGCTACCTCACAAGTTTCTGGGCGAGAGGGTTGGAGATCAACCTCAGAAATAAGTTCTAGCTGAGGAAGCTGGGGATTAAATCTGAATGTGTTCAATAGAGGCTAATACTTCCTTGTTTCACCATTTGCCCACACATTATCCATAATGATTACTGCTTTTAAGATGTGCATGACTACTGAACACATCTGTTCACCAGCTGGGAATTAAACCACACAAAAGCTTTGTGATCATTGGTCCTTGATTGGAGATTCTCTGGCTCTGTCTAGTTTGAAAGAGCTTTCTTAGCATGTTCACAGTATGAAACTAAAAGAGGATTTGTAGAATTTGGCTAGAAATATTCTCTCTACAGTAGCAGTGTGTCAGAGGGTTTTACTACCTTTTACCACATACAAAAAAATACTTAGTTCAGCAGTGAATCTTATTTACATTAGCATACTCATTACATATTCTTATTAGGTTTAAATTTCTAATCAACCTATAAACAAAGCACAGAGGACTAGTTATAGTTACTGAACAGAATTTAAATATTATAAATCTTGATGATATAAAAATAATAATATAATTAATTTAAAAATCAGAAGGAGGAACACAAAGGAATGAGAGATAGAATAAGTACACTAAATTCCTCATCTACTACAGCAAGAATCAACAGTTATTGTTCAAATATGAGAAATCAAGAAGTAGAAATGTATTGTTTAACATTACAGGGATAACTGAGAATAGTAAGGAGTTATTCTTCATCAATAAGGGTTCCATTAAACAAATTTAAATCACCCATACAATGGAATACTATGTAGCTATCAGAACAGAGATAGCTCACAAAGAAAGATGTCCATGATGTAATGTTATGTGGAAAACGTAAGTTATATAACAACAATCCCATTTATGTAAATATATTATAAATGTGTCTATATATGTTTATATGTGCACGCACACACATACAAAAATAAAAATAAAACACTACAGAATTGAGCCACAGAGGAGAAAAATTCATCTCTCTTTTTTATATCTATGTATTATTAGAATTTTTACAATGATCCATATTGTTTTCCCTTGTAAGAATTAAATAAAATAAAGAAAAATAAAGACACAACCCATGAAAGAAAAAATATACTGTGCCTTGAAACTAAGGAAAGTTCATTAAAGTTTTCCCTCTACTTTCTGCAATTGATATTATTCCAAGAACCATAAAATGTTCTTGCATATAATGTTAGTATTTATTTTTCTTTTTCTCCTCTTTTTAAATAAACCATCTAGTTGATAAACCAAAATAAGGCCAATATTTCTTTCCTAAGTCACTACCTAATAACAGCATACCTTTATTTTGTTTTCTAAGTGGATATTATTTTATGCCACTTAGGGCCTTCAACTTTCAATTCCATTCAATAAAGACACATTGAGAACCCCAACACTGTGCTCATTTGCACAAGAAGTTGGTTTTCTTATAATAGCTCTGTTCCCTTTCCACAGCAGAACTCTCAGATCTACCTAGTCCCCCTTCTTTTCTCCTCCAACCCCTCCAGACTTCTACATGAGTACAACACACTGCCCTCCCCCTCCCTGAATACAGGTCAAAGCACAGCAGGAGCTGAGGCTCCAAAGAATAAGGAGCTGAAGAAAATCAGACTTGTCAGGCCAGAAAATAAGGTTACTGGGCCAATTTAGAGACTTTATTTGGGGAGGAAGAAAACAAGCTTATGTAAACACATGGACTTACACAAACTGCTTATTTCACACAAATTAAAAAAAAAAAATACTTACAGTTTAAATGATGCTAAAGCATCATTTCTTGGAGCCAAAGCATAAAATGGTTCCATTTACTTTACTAACACTTCCAACAAATATCTCTACAATATTAAGTTTCACTATTAAGCATTTGTGGAATTTCATTCTCTTTTCCTTTTTTTGCTTTTTAATAATGTTTGGTTTTCAGTTTTTCCAACTTGCTCATTTTGAGTTTTCAATTTTCAGTTCATAGATGTGGGACCTCTGTGTGTGCCCTCATATTTTTTATTATATTAAACAATTTGGTTTTGCTTCCCAGAGCATTCCTGTGTATTTGTGCCCAAGGAATGGCCAATGGATGCTATAACTGATCGGCGGAAATATGGAGAGTGGGCTACAGTAAAATAAATTTTTTTTTTCTCATTGTTTCTACTTTCAATTTAAGTTTATAAAAATTTTACCATATTTTGTTTGCTCTAGTTGAAATGTTCTCAAAGGTTTATCATTGCTTTTCCAATATTATAGATAAAATAAGAATAAAACATATAGATGACCCAAGTTCTAACGTTCCCCATCTTGATTTCTGGATTTAAAATTACTCAAAGTCTTATTCCTTTCACAAATAATTTCTTTTTTGTAATATTATCTGTTATAATAGAATTATTCAAGAGAATTAAGAGTATTAAAGTGATTTTATACTTAATAACGCAAATTGAAAGAAATTTGATAGTCTGACAGTAGAAAATTAACAGGGTAACAAGCTGTCACTTTGACATCAAAGCACTATTCTTGCAAAGCAGTACAAATAATTTATTAACTTTCCTAGTTTTTTGCAAAATGAAGAGTACCTAAGCTTAAGCAGTTTTACTCAAAGAAGGATCCAGCTATGAGTGTGGGAAGAAGGAAAAGGGAGGTAAGAAAGGTCTTCCTGGCATGGGTACCATACACAGGCCCACAAAATGGGTGGCTTAAAACAACAGAAATTTATTCTCTCACAGTTCTAGATTTGAAGGCTAGAAGTCCAAAACCAGCTTCCCAGAACAGCTGAAGTAGAACATAGTGGCCAGTGAGTGCTTCAGAAGCATTCCACCCTAAGAACCCTAGGCTAGATTCTCATGATTGTTGCTGGAAATTAAAAGGCTTGGACCAAAAGTGGGAACGGAGGTACTACAGCTTTAAGAAAAGGCTGCACAGTAGTACAGTCATTGCTTTTCAGCTATAGAATCTAGCTAATGTGAGATGATTGAAGACTTTGCTAGAGCATGCACTATCCACTGCTTGTACCAATACCAGAATCAGGGAAAACTCACACTGTGGGCACAGAAGAGGGAAAAAGAGGAAGGAGAGAGAGAGGATGTTATACACTTGGCCTGTGTTATTAATATAACAAAAGTTTCCTGACATAGTTCCCAGAATGAGTCACAGTGTCTGCCCTCGTAATCATTTCCATTCCAAGCCTGTGAATGTTTAAGTTGTCATACTGAATGCCCTCTCTTTCTGTATCTACCATCCAACTCCTGCTTCCTATAACTTAACATTAGCAAGTCTCAGAAGAAGGAAGTCTGTTGTTTCTGCAACAAGGCAAGGGCTGAGTGAAAGCTGGGTTGACACACAGTAGCAGAAGGCGCAGAAGCACAGCATCTCACCCACACTTTTGCTACAAATCTTAGGGACTCTTTCTTTAATACCTTTCTTCATTTCTATGAGTTAATCGTGTTCTCCCACTGAAATCAATGTTCCCAACCTTAGCACTGGAAACAGACCAGTTTAACTGGTGATCATATATATCTAATAATGTCTTAGCCTAAAATCTCTATTAAATTTACATTTCATATAATGGTTCCCCATTATATGGAACACACTGGTATTCTCCAAGAATTTTTGCATTTTCAATTGTTGTTGTTGTTGTTGTTTTTGTCTACTAGCCATGATAGAACAGAGACTAGATTTACCCTTCCACCTTTAATAACTAAAAAAAAAAAAAATACATGAAATTGGGGTTTTCAGATAATGGACAGACGCATTAAAGGACAATAAACTCTGAGAGAAGGGAATTAAACAAGGTCTCAACTCACTGCCAGAAAAAGTTCCTAAAAAAGAAAAGATAGAATGGCAGATGATTTCATTGCTTAAATAATCTAAGAGAATCAATAGAAAAAGTAATAAAGTAAGTAAGAGTTCCAGAGGGTGACCAGGAAAAAGATCAACAAATAAAAATCAATAACTTTACAACTGTAGTAATAATCAATTAAAATCATAAAGATAAAACAAACTGTTCCTGGTATGAACAAAAATTGTCAAATATCCAGAAAAATAACTATCAATATGTCAAGAAAACTCTACAACTTTACTGTAGGACATGAAAAAAAAAATCCATGCTTTTTTATAAAACTTGTAAAGTGATTCTAAAATTTATCTAAAAAAGGAAATGCACAAGGGTAGTTAATTAAAAAAAAATTATGATAGAAATATCAGGTACCAAAATCAACTAACAAGCACTAGTAAAAATTAAGATTACATTACTATGACAGAGAAAAAAATAGATCAGAGATTAGGATATGGGGTCTAGAAATAGACTCACTTATATGTTAGAATTTAATATATGATAAAAAGGGAATTTTTGATCATTAGTGGAAGAATAGATGAGTTAATAATGAGTATGAAGTTAAATGACTCATTAAATAAAGTACATTACCACATTACACAATCTCCAAAGTAAATTTCAGGTGGATTAAAGCTCTATAGGTAAAAAATAAAATAATAAAGGTCTAGAGAAAAATAAAAAAGAATATTTTCATAATTTGAAGTTAGAAAGAATTTCCTGAGCAAAACCAATGCAGAAGCCATAAAGCAAAAAACTGACAGATTTATTAAAAAATAAAAACTCTGTATGACAAATGATATTATTAACAAAGTTAAAAGAGTAGGGACCATCTGGGAAAAAATATTTTCAATATATATACATAGAAAATGAAGGATTGATAGGTATAATACATAAGATACTTCTACAAATCAGTACTACGAAGATAAACAATCCTACGGTAAAACAAAGGGTATAATAGGAAATGATAAAGAAATACCAGTGACCAATAAGCATACGAAAATATGCTCAACATCAGTGTAATGAGAAAAATGCAAATCAAAACAATATGTCATTTTTCATCTTTTAGAATGGAAAAGCATTTTTAATCAGTAATATCTAATTTTACAGAGAGTATGAGAAAATGGGCATACTCATATATTTTTTGATAGCAGTATAAATTGCTACAACATGGAGAGAAATTTTGTCTATGTTCTCATTCATTCATTCATTCATTCAATAAATATTATTAGCACCTATTTCCTGCAATGTGTCACTTGGCCCTAGAAATTCAGCAGTGAACAAAAGAGACAAAAAAGTTCTTGCCCTCATAGAGCTTGCATTCTGGAGAACCAGGGGTAAGGGCGGAAAATAAATAACTAAATACGCAGCACAGGTGGTTTCATGTGCAATAAAAATAAATAAATTAGAGTAAGGAAATTGAAAGTGGGAGGGTTAGGAAGATGCGATTTTACATGGGGTGTGCAGGTAGAACATCACTGACAAAGTGAGTTAAGATCTAAAGAAAGGAGAACAAGTCAGGAAGCCAGCTAGGGAAAGACCACCCTAGACACTTGGAATGGGAACTGCCAAGGCCAAGTGGGAACAGCAGAGATATTAGAATGGCTGGCACTGAGTGAAGGAGCTGGGACATGGTATTAAGATAAGATTAGAGATGAAAGGGGTCAGAAACCATGTAGGTCTGGAAGTTATGGTCAAAGTTGTAGATTTTACTCTGATTAAAACTGGAAGTCATTGGAGGGCTCTGAGCCACAGAGTTATATGACCAAACTCACATTGTTAAAAATTCACTCTAGCTGCTGTTTAGAGACCAGATTCTAAATGAGCATTAATTAGAAAGCTGCCGCAATGAGCTGGGAGAGACATCAGGGCAGCCTGAACTAAAGTGGGGCAGTAGAGGTGGTGAGACGTGGCTGATTATGAATACATTTTGAAGACAGTTAATAGGATCTCCTAATGGGTTAAACATGGTACACAAGAGAAAGAGAGGAGCCAAGGGGAACTCCAGGCTTTTGCCTTGAGACACTAATATTTACTGAGGTAATATTTACTGAGATAGAAAAGTATGTAGCAGAGGAAGGTTGTGGGGAGGAAGGGAAAGGTTAAGCAAAAATGCATTAAATATGCCTCCCAGACATTCAAGTGGAAGGTCAATTAGGTTCCTGGATATAAAATTCTGCAGTTCAGGAAAATGATAGGTACTAAAAATATAAATTCAAGAGTCATAAGTCAAATATAGTATTTACAGCCAAGGAACTGGATAAGATCTCGTAGGGGATGAGTCTAACTAGTGAAGAAAAGAAGTCCAAAGATTGAGGCCTGGGGCACAACAGTGTTGAGCTATTGGGAGATGAGAAGGAACCAGTAGAGAAAGCCAAGAAGGAGAAATCACGAAGCAGAAGGAAACCAAAAGGTCAGTGTCCCCAATGCCAAAAGCAAAGAGTATTTCAAGAAAGTAATGATAAAGTGCCATACTCTCTCATTCAGCAATTCCACTTTGAACTATCCTACAGAACTATTCTATCTATTCTACAGAAATATATATGTGACATAAAAATGGTAATGCATGGATATTTACTGAAGTATAATTTAAACAGCAAATTAAATGCCCATTAATATGGGAATACTTAATTTATAGTTCATCTGAACAAGGGAATAAAATGCAAAAATTTAAAAAACCTGGAAGAGGTAAGTTATTGATATAAAATGACCTCTGAATATTATGTTTAAAAAAACTACTTGAATAATAATCATACGGATTGATTCCCAATATAGAAAACACATATGTGTATGCTACCTGCAGAGCAGGCAGGATCGCATGATGAGAAAAAGCGTGAGCTTGCAATCAGACTTCCTGAGATATGAATTTGGCTTGTCACCTTAGACAAGTTTCTTCTCTTGGTCTTCTTTCCCCTTCTATAAAAGCCCTCAAATGGAGGTTCTTAAGATTAAATGAATTAACATGCAAAAAGGTGCGTTTCTGGCATATAGCAATCAGTCAATAAGTGTTAGATATTAATAATGCCTATATAGTGTACATTATAATATGTAATAACCACACATATAAGTGCATAACAAAAAATTCTGAAGTCTAGTCCCCAAGCTGTTAACACTTTTTTTTTGGAGAAGTTGGGACTGAGAGCTGGCAGAGGTAAGAGGCACCTGAAAGGGACTTAAACATTTTATCCCATACATATCTATATTAGTTAAATTTTTTAGTAACATACTAATGCAAATTTCACAAATGTATGTATATGTGCATTTCTTGTGAAATTTTAAAACTTTTTTTAACTGAGAAAGGAAAAAGAAGAGTAAGTATGGATCTCAATGGCTATTTCTGGCAAGTTCTATTTAATGATCTATGGTTCAGTTGACACCAAGACGATAAATCAAAGAATTGAGATAATGTGAAGCAGGCAATATAATATTTTATAGCCATTTCCAAGAAATATATACAGACACGTGGCAATAAAAATAGAAAAGACAGAAAAGAAGAGCCTGAATAAAAGCAAATAAAGGGAGGAGAATGAAATTGAGCACATATTCATAGACTTTGAATCTAACCGAATATTTGGGCAAATCAAAAACCCTATCTAGCACACCTGAGAGAAGCAGTCACCCAGCATCTCCTGACACATTATCAGTGACATAGATGGCATGTACTATTAGTCACTTACACCTTATATTAACCTTATATAATTACTACTTGTCTCAGCCAAAGCAACACAGAATTAAGTATCTTTCTTCACCAAGACTGATTTTTGGCTATACATTCCGGCCCTACTACCTTGTCTGGGCCCAGCTCCACCTAGTGTGGGCAGAGAGGGCATTCCAAGCAGCAGGCTGCTACAATGCTCCAAATCTGAAGCAAATACAGCTAAAATTCTTCCCATACAGTGATGCCAACAGGTAGAATGTTTAAGATAATGTAGTTGTACAACTGCATGGCTCCTGACTTCAACTAAATTCTGCTTGAAAAAACAACAGGTATTTGCAGAAGGCAAATGCTACAGTGTGCTTATGCAGACTCATCTTAACCCTTTTATATATAACTCCAAGTCTTTCTTTTATCACCTCTTTCTTTGTGTTCAGTACAAACCTTCACCAGCCCCATTCCAAACCTTCCCAAGGTGGAACTCACTACTCCATGTATGGCTCTGCCTCTAATTACTATTTACTGCATTTGCATGTGTTTTTTTTTCTCACTATAATGTCATTAGCATTCAAGGGAGCCTGGTTGCCAGGGCAACCAGGAGTGGTGAATGCAAGGCACAGCCTTTAATGAAAACTTAACCCTACTTCACTTAATTTCCACTGTGTTTTTTGGCTCATATCACTTTTGTCGTCACAAGAATGGAAATATCCTGTAGTTACCTCTTCTTATGTGGTTTTGCTCCAAGGTCTTGGGAACCTAAGTATGTTCCCATGAACACTAACAACACTTTATATTTCTCATAACTAACCTTGATAACTTCCTCTGATAACAATAAATTCTCCTTCTGATCAACACTGCTCACTCAGCACAGTCCTTTGACTATCTAAAATGGTCTATTTTGCTCCAGATTAAATATTCTCAGGTTTTTCAAATTTGATATAATTTCTGCAGTCCTTACTGATTTGGTTGATATCAAACTCACTGCTTTTATATCATCATGCCTATCTGGTAACCTTGTCAAAAGGAAATATGAGATTACTTTGACAGGACCCGTTTTTAGCCAACCTACAAAGGTATGCTTATCAAAGCTGGGTATAATAATAACAATGGTTTGTCAGGTGATCAAATCGAGATTTAATTAAAATATTTTTAAAAGCCTTGATCACACAACAGGAGAAATGAGATTATACTCAGTGTGAATAAAAACAAAATCCTAAAATTAGGCTCAAAAATCCAATTACACAAATACAGGAGCTCTTGCTTAATAGTAATGAAAACTTTTAAGCCACAAGAGCTATAGATGCCTTCGAGTTCAAAACGAGCCAAAATGTAGCAGGCTGTCATATAGGGATTTCTTAGAACTCATTTTGTAATTGTTATACTTCAGGATAAGGTGAGGAGAGCAAAGTCAACAGTACTACAGAACTGTTTTAAGAAATCAAATCTTGTATGAACCAGCAACAAATGATTTCAAAAATTTTATTTTCTGGTATTGTTGTCTTTTACGAAATGAAGAAACAGAGAATCAGTGGGGCCAACCACTAAAGTAAGGCAACCTGAGGAGTCACAGTCCAATAGGAAATGAGCCATCACTTCCAATGTAGGAGACTTGGAGAAGACCAGTGAGAATGCTACTGGACAAATAAAACCAGCTGTGATGATGAAAATGTTCTTTGTGCTGTCCCAAACAGTAGGCAGTAGCTATTTGAAATATGGCTAGTACAACTAGGGAACCAAATTTTTTATTTTATTTAATTTTACTTAATTTAAATTTCAATTTGAATAAGCCACATGTGGCTAGTGGCCACCAGATTCCAAAGCACAGCTACATAAACGATTTGCTGCAGCAGGGTAAATGTTCTGATAATATTCTAAGATAAGACTATATTCTTCAGCTTTCCCCCAAACAAGCAACTGAAGTGGAGCTCAGCAACATTAGAGTCATAATCCAAGAGGAGGCATCATCCATTATAGGCCACGTCCTCCACATAAGAAGGCCCATGACATAGAAACAGTCTGCCCTGGGACCAGAGGAGGGAGTGTAGAAGAAGATGGGTGGTTAGTATTACTTCAAACTTGGAAAGCAATTGGCACAGAGTCAAGTACACAGCCTGCCTGAGTTCATATCCCAGCTCTGCCATGAATTATAAGTACAACCTCAGTTACCTCATCTGTAAAGTGGGGATAATGATGACTACAATTACCAACCACTGTGAGGATAAACTGAGTTAATACAAAACACTTAGAATAGAGCCTGACACAAAATAATTGCTAATGAGTGTTTGTCAAAAAAAAAAAAAAAGGTTTCTTCTTCAAGAGTTAACATATTTTGACCAATCCCCATAAGTGAGCTAGAGAAGGCTAGGACGACTTATTTTCCCTCCCAGGACTTTGTCCCTTTATATAATTCAGAGGCACCTGAACAGATATTTGGCTTAATCCAGCTCAATCTGGTTCATCATCTTCCTGCCACCTACCCATCCCACTACAGCTGGCCTTTATCTCTCGTATCAGTAAGACATAGACACAACAGACTCCACCCCATCATGGCATGGCCAGTGGTAAAAATATTTCCTGAAACTTTACCACTCACCCTCCCTCCCCCACTAATCCTTGCTTTTTACTCCATTCTCTGAAATTGCTTAGTTACTGAATTTGGGACCTGTCACAGTTAACATTCTTGCCTCAGCCTAAATTATTATATGATTTAGTCCACTGCTTCTTAACCCTTTCATAACATGACACACATAAAAATTCATATTTGAATAGTATAAGGAATAAAGTGGAGGGGATTTGGTGGTGTTTGCATGAAACTTTGTGGAAAAAAATCTCAAATACATTTCTTAATATTATATAATCATTTTAGTCAATTCTCATTCCTCCCCACAGACCCAGGCTAATCTTTCTGTCTCTATAGAGAAGAGTATTTACCGCTTTTCTCCAAATGATGGAAACTATTCTCATCACAAATAAGAATATAGATAATTCAAATCTACTATACTTCAAAAGTGCCATCATTCAGTAAATCAAATATTCTTGTACTTTCATTGACAAATGTAATGTGAAAATTTTTTATGAGTATGAATAAATTGTGAATACAACAGAAATCATACACTTCAAACCAAAGATGCAGCTTTTCCGTAAGTATACAAGATGTTGCTCTACTTGTCTTAATAATCATTCTTTACTATTCAAACTGGGACACAGACTAAACACAAGTGTATCTTTTTTAATCCCACATTTCTGAGGCCCAATTTTTGCCTTGAATCAATAAATTTTATCAGTACATGTAAATTATCATGAGGTCCTGGCAATTTTCTATTAGGTTAATTCACTCAGCTAATTATGCTATATTTTCCAAAAATTAATTACCTTTTAACAAATCTTCGAAGAAATAACTGTTTACCTAAAAGGTTCTAATTTTCCTTGTAGATCACAAACTTTTGACTAAACTCTTAGACATCTATTGCCCTTCATTATAAAACAGTGGAAAGTTGCATTCCAATCTCATTCCTATACAGTGAAAACAGCATCTTCAGTTATATTAGATTCTCCATTTAGATACTTCAGACTATGTGAAACTCATATACAGGCAAACTTTTACATAACAGAGTTTCTCTGTGAATAAAACATTGTATTAATTGAATCTCATTGTTTTCACAACTCTTGATGTGCAGCCATTACACCTTCTCATCAATGCAGTCACTTCATCAGCATACAAATTCAAGCATGTTTCCATAGTAACTTATTTGTTTCAAAGTATGAATTTACCATCTTCAGTACTTCATCCCCAGTAATTTATTTTGGGACTTCTTTACAGAGAACTGATATTCTTCCCAACATTTCTCTTTAGGAATTCTAACTGTGATGGAATTCAGCAATTTCTAATGTGGGTAGATTGATCAATCTGAAATAAATACTGTTTGATTCAATAATTATCTGGATTAATGTTGTCTTTATGTCATCTGACAATCTGACAATACAGCTACAGGTAGTATTTGAGAATGCCACCTTTTCCCTATCATTTGCTTTCCTGGGCTCAATTTCAAGGCTAGCAGGTAAAATGAGAGCTTCTGACTTTGTGTGCAGCAGTTTGGCTTCAGCTTTTAATGCTATGACCTTGTAACTGGTCTCTTTAGCGTAATCTAAAGAAACTGAAAAAGCTTATTGTTGGAACCAATCTCAAAAAGAGCTTTGGTTTTTTTCTGCTGCTTTTGCAAAACTTAAAAACATTCCAGTCTTTTCCTGAACAGGATTTTTTGTGGTGAGGTGCCAGTACAATTTACTCGATATCTTGTCCTCATCAGATAACTTTTCCTACCAGTATGGCTAATTTAGGCTGAGAGGAAAAAAGTCACTGAGTACACACATCTAAGTTTGAGATGATTCTCATTTCATTACCTAACTAGTGACTTCAACTTTTTTTTTGATACTGTTTGTTTGAAACTGATGGCTTTCCAGGTTTAATAAAAAGTTATCCAATAAGATCAAAAAGTAAGTACAATATCTGTAAAAGTTAAATCTTTTTAAAAATAATTAATGGGGCCTGTAGACTTTTAAAACTATTTAGAATCTATTTACAGGAGTGGGGACTCTTCTGTGTTAATTAAAATGTTTTAAAAACAAATTTCAGAAAAATTCAAACAATTAATCATTGATGTTTGCTTACTCCAAAAATTAAAACTTTAAAATGTTCACAAAATATATATAATGCATACGCTGGTGTGTGATTAAAAATATTTTGGCAAATTCATTTTCTGAAGCTAGAAAGCCTTTTAATAAACCAATTTCATTAAATATTATTTAATTACTACTTGATTTTTAAAAATAAATATTTTTTTAATTTCCAAAAACAAATAATAATTTATTACAAAATACTATCAAGAATGTGACTTTGGCTAATTGTTAACACAAAAGCAGAATTTAAGTAAATTTATTTAGCAACACTTAATATCAGAAAATGGTAAAAATAATAAAAATAATCAAACATAAGTTCTACGTCAGGGAAACAGGAAAATGATGATGATGAAAATGATGATAGCAAGTGAAACTGAAATTACAATACAAATATTTTACATGCATTAAAAGATAAAAATTTAAAAGCTTGGAAGTAACCCAAATATCTGTCAACAAATGAATAGACAAGTAAAATATGTTTCATACACACACACACACACACACACACACACACACACACACACACACGACACTAGAACATTATTTAGCATTAAAAAGGAAATTCTGACATGTGCTATAATATGGATAAACTTTGAAGACATTATGCTAAGTGAAATATATCAGTTATAAAAGGACATATATTATATGATTCCACTTACATGAAGTACCTAGAATAGTTCATAGAAACAGAAAGTAGAATGGTGGTTGCCTGAGGCTGGCAGGGGGAAGGGGAGTTGTTTCATAGTCACAGAATTTCAGTTTACTAAGATGAAAGAGCCCTGGAGAAAGATGCTGGCAATGCTTGCCATAATTATATGAAGGTACTAAATCCTACTAAACTGTACTACTGTACTGAACTGTTTAAAAATGGTTTAATATGGTAAATTTTATGTCACATATTTTCTTACCATAATTTAAAATTATTTTAAATTTAAATAGTTAAAATGGTACATTTATGTTATATATATTTTACACAATTTTAAAGATTAAGAAAAAATACTGATGACAAGGATATCACAAGTGTGTAATCAGAGATATTAGGATGATTCAAGGTCCAGTGTCAAGAAGGTGCCATGTGATATGGCTACTACAGAGAACTTCCTGGCCACAGATGTCACACTTAAAATTTTTTTTGTACCAAATAATTAGTAAATTTAAAGAGTTTACATAGGGAGCCATTCAAATGGTGTTCAAATATGTCAACTACTATAAGTTTCTGAATGGCTATTCAAAACACTATTAATGAACTACAGCCATTAGTATCTTGAAACCACTTATAGCCTATTCACGGCACAGAAGTGTGACATAGCATAGCAATTAAGAAGCTCTGATCTTATACTCAATGTCTAGCTTTCTCTCCCTGATCAGCTTCTTGTCGCTCCCCTAAACTTAAGATGTCCTTGAACAATCGTCTGGGTCAGTGTCATCTTAGCTCAACCTGGGCTTGGGACCTCTGTTTCTTGAATGCTATGCACAGTATATCTCCCTTTCAGACCACTCCACTCTCATAAGCAGAACTCATGGAGTGGCTACAAAAAAACTAATGCATCATAAGCAGCCTTAATAGAAGCCATATCTGGAACAAGGTGAATTGTATGACCTTCTAACTCAAACCTCTATTTCTATGACTCATGAACATTTTTATGACTTAAGGTGATATAATACATAAATCTTAATTTTATATTCTGATTGCTAGTCCAGATATCTGCAATGAATAAAATGCATACCAAAGAGGCATGCCTCTTATATGATTTTTAGTAGCACTAAGATACGCTAAGTAAAACTGAAAAGTAAATGAAACTTGTCACTGATGTGCTCCCCTTTCTCCTTTGACTTTGCTGTCAAGGACCACATAATATACCACAGTGGTCAAGAGTTCCTAATCCCTCCAAAGTCCCACAAAGTACATAGCTCAGCTTCTTCTTCTCCCTTTCCTTCACCTAAAACCTGCTATTGTTTTTAAAAATCTCAGTTTGGCAATAATAGCACACTGCCATTTGGACACAAATCCTGGTCAGATTTTCTGATTTTCTTATGGGAAGATCAACACCAACTCCCACTCAGTGGTCACTAGAGCATATAGACCCGCCCTTAATGGGAAACACATTATAGCTCTACTTCAGGTTTTACTGTCCAAACTCTTAGTTCATTAACCATTCAGAGTCATCAAGGTATTTTGTTAGGGTACTGAAATTATAAATGATGATCTTTACTCCTTATTCAAATCTTAATATCTAATTGTATGTAATGGAGCAAAGGGACATAAATCAACATTTGAAAATCTCATTCTAGACCAAATGCTTTTCAAACCATCTGTGTGGTGAAAGATCAGGATATTTATTTCCAATCTGTCATAAGCACACTTTTGTGAAGAACACTAAAATGAATTACTAGAAAAAAATCAAATTAAAAATCTAAAACTTTATCTAAAATGCCTCAACTTTAAAAAAAAATAAATTTATTTTCTTAGAGCAGTTTTAGGTTCACAGTAAAGTGAAGAGAAAGGTACAGAGATTTCCTATATACCACCTGCCCCCAACTTTTATAGCCTCCCCCATTATAAGTATTAATGTTTAAATCATATCTGACAGATACAAAATTACTCTGTCGAATTGTTTACAAGTTTCTAAGTACTCATTTTCAGTTTCTGTAGTTACCTCCTTGCTCTGGTACCAATGTAGGACCACAGTTTGAGTAGTACTGCCTCTCTCATCCCAACTCAAATATCTACCTCCACCCTGTCATCAGAGTCAATCCTCTCCATAAAGAAAAAGAAATATATAAAATGGCATATGCTATGGTTACTGAAAAAGTCACTTGGGGTATATACACATCTGCCATCTATAGATTTCTAATTCATAGAAGCTAAGTTATTCACCAATCTAATACACTTTCAGGTTTATGATAGTAAAAGAGTTGAGGAGTCTCATGTAAGCCATTCGCTTTGAAACCTCATTTGTTTTTTAGGGTAGTTAAAACCCTTATTCTGGTTCTTGATTATTTACATAATAAAGATCCATTTAAATGCACATGCACTACACCCTCCTGAAGCCAGCAGGAGGTGAACACTAAGATCTGAGAACAAACTGTGTGTGTGCAGAGCATGTCTCCATTGCGCGATCACTTTACAAATAAGAAATAAACGCTGGGTTTATAAGACTTGGAAGGAAAGGTTTATGGCTTTGACTGTTTTCCATTACTAGAAAATTTACATGCTGAAAAGTAGCAAAAACCAGTGCAAAAGAATAAACAGTGGGTGCACTTCAAGGGCTTGTTTCTTTCAAGAATCAGGAGTAAAATTTAGTTTTATTAGCTGTTTCATTAAGTTTTACTTTGAAGAAAAACAAACAGTGAAAGCATATGTGCAACATCTGATGAAAAAGAATTTTCTGAACAGTCTCTGTACGAAACTCATTAATGTAACATTAAATGTGAAGACTTGTCTAGCAATTTAAGGATAATTTTACTCATTTTAGTTTATTTATAATTTCTGACACAGTTTATTTAACATATTCTAATCTTTAAATCACCATGTGTACTAAACTAATTTATTAAATCTGTCTTTTCAATGACATTTTGCAATAAATATCTACAGCAGCTGTTAAAGGCAATTAGTATATGAAGTTTGTATCAAATTTAACACCTAACATAAAATACAGCTGGATATTGATAATTTGGAAAATATATAAGAACAGGTCAGTTCTTCTTAATCGAACTCCTAATTGTAAATGCTTTCCTTACACTAAAAGAAAAATCTAAGTATATATGCTATTATAATCCAATATCTGAAATCTAAGCATCTAATAAAATATGCTAAGTATTAAATAAAAGCAAATATTTTTTTTTTCCTTAGAGCAAATTTAGACATGCTGGATATTTACCATATTTCCACTGGAAGAATTTATTCAATTGCTATTTTTCCATTTCAAGACTAGATGTAGGTAAAACACAACTAAAGTTTGTTAGTGGGGGGAAAAAAAGACATATGTTCCAATTCCATTGTGCTGGAGACGTAATAGCATGGGCCTCCGGAATGGAGCAGATGAAATTTCAGCTTCTAAGTGGATGAATTCAATGTTAAACTGCGGGCTGGGGGTTAAGACCACATTTTCTGGAAGCAGACACATCTTGGTTTCATTCTCAACCCTGCATCTTACATAAAGACTGTGTAACCTCGGACAAGTCACATAACCTCAGACAAGTCACATAACCTCTCTAAGCCTACATGCCTCATCTGAAGCAGAAATAATAATAGCTAACTCACAAGAATATTGTATGGATTAAATTAAATGAGACATATGTAAATAACAGCACAGTGATGGAGGTTTGATTTGAACTTAAAAAAAATACTACACATTTTAATGACGGTAATATAGCACATAGTATAAAAAGTTAAATGGCACTAAAATACACACACACACACACACAAACACACACACATACATATACATATATACATACACACCAAAAATCAGCAGCTCTTTTCTTACCCCTCTCCATATCTGTCAGCCTACCCAGAGACAATCACTTGCAACTTTCCTTGCTATAGTTTCAGGCATTCATCTCCAAATTCCCTACATTTATATAGACAATTTTCTCCTGATACATCGAATTTCAATATTATATATTTATTTATTATGTAGATTACATATATTCAAATTCAGTGTGATTCCCAAATTAAAACATCAGGATCATTAAAAAATGACTTCTGTTAAACTCATTCATTGGACAGAATATATAGAAGAAACTGTCTTGGGAGCCTACGTAGTCCAAATCAGTGATACTTGCTAATTCAGGGTCTCTACCCCTCAGAGTATAAATATGAAATGGTTTTATTTTTTCCAGTAACTTCACGTAAGTCTCCTGAGTGGATTCTCCTTCCCCACCTGGTAAGTGTAGCAGACTAACAGCATTAATGACCCCAGTTGTTTACACCTCCCTATATCCTTGCCCTTGGGAATTCTCCTGCCCCTTACTGACTCTAACTTGGTCCCTAACAGAAGCTCACACAGAGGACCAAAAGAGTGCTCCAGAGTTTCTACTTTCTTCCTTGGACCCTTACCACTGCCATGAGAACAAGGTCCAGGCTAGCCTGCTGGAACATGGAGCCAAGCCAAATCACCCCAGCTGAGGCTATCTTAGACCAGCCAGCTCCCAACGACCCCTCAGCTGATTGTAGATGTATAAACAAACCCTGCAGACATCAACTAAGCCTGATCAGTAAAATGGGTCCAGCCAATGTGTGAGCTTCTGAGAACTAAAAAATGGTGGTTGTTTTAAACCATGAAGTTTTGTAATGGTTTATTATGCAACAATACCTAACTGATATTTTAGGTCCCAGTCTATAACTTTTTAGATGCTTTCAGATATTAGAGCTCTATCTTTCAGATAAGCGAGACTCAATTTTATTACTATTTGTGTTCTTTTGAAGACTTCAGACTCAAATAAATTAATTTGAAGCTCTTTCCTCCCTGTAATTCAATTCATACACTCTGCAGCTTGGAATGGAGAAATGGAAGTAGGAAGTAGGAAGGAAGGTAATCCCCTTACTAAGGATGCAGTCACAGTCCTCTCCTTGTTTGCTGTTGCTTCTCTGGCTGACACGAACTGCTTGTCAATGTGTCTGCATGCGGCAGGCATGCAGCTACTAGCTCCCTCATGGGGTATTGTATGGGCTCTTGAGAGGCCACTGAAGTTAGACCACCCCCTGGAATATTTACCCAATCTAAGCAGTCATCATCCACCCTCTACCATTGCTGAGGTCCCTCTACCTTCTGCTCATAGCCTTCTTAAGCAGGACAATGGAAAAAGACGTCAAGCTCAGCTACTCTCAAGTTTAAATAGTGTTCTACACCCTCTCCCCCCTCTGCTTAACCCAGCTCCCGTAGAAAAGGGCAGATCAGCAACTCCATGGCTAAGCAAATGCTCAATGACATAAATGAGGCAATGGAATGATCTCCCTGACTATTTGAAGGCACCCCACACTCTTTACAAAGGGTTCTTTAAAGAAGAAAGGGAGGCTTTGGGAGAGAGGGAATCATTTCCCATTACTAGCTCTGCACTTCTCCTATGTCGAGTCCTATTCTCATATTGGGCTGGGGTGGAGAATCACAGTCCTTCAGGACAAGTTCCTCAGAGCGCTTTCTGCAGGCAGTTTTCTGGCCCAGTGTTTAGTAGATTATTCATAGCAATCCAAATTATAGAAAATTAGTTACTTAGAGTCTTTCGTCTCTAGCTTGGGGCCTTAGATGCAATTCTGGAACAAGATAAAAAGGTCTCACTCAACATGCTGTTACATAGTTATTTCAAAGTCTAAAGCATGCATTAAATTCTACTATACTGCTAATCATTACAGAAAAATTCCACTTTTACAGAAATGTCAGTTTTATTAAAAAAGACTGCCCTGAAGAGGTTATTTGAATGATACTTACTAACTTTTTATGTAAATTTTATGGTGTTTTCACAAATCTTATCAATTAAGGGATAGAAGAACACTAGCTTTTTAAAAAGTTTCTCATACTTTTTTCAAATAAAATTTTTTATTTAATAAAATTCTCCAAACAATTATGAATTTGTGAAAATCAGATTTTCAGTCATTCACATAACAAATATTCGTGTACTTACTTTATATCCAATGATATTCTAGTTGCTTTGGGCATATCAACAAACAAAATCAAGATACCTGTCCTCATTGGTTAAGCAGGAAAGAGAGATATTAAGACATAAACGTAATAAAAAAGTAAATTATACAGTATCTTAGAGATGAATAGTAGTATGGGAAAAATAAAAAGTAGAGTTGGACAAAGGTAATCAGGAGTGCCAGGAGTAAAGCTAGCAGGTAGCAGAACCAGGTTGTTCGAAATATTTAATAGGATGGTTAGGAAGGACTCAGTAAGGAGGTGACTTATGAGCAAACACATGAAGGGCATGAGGGTAGATTAGAGTTAGCCATATCTGGAAGAAGAGTGCTGTGGACAGCAGAGAGTCCAGCCAATTCAGAGGCCCCAGGCAAGAGTATTTGTCTGGTATGTTTGAGGAAGAGCAAGGAAGTCAGTGTACCCGGTCAGCTGTGAATAAAAGGAAGGGAAATTGAAGGTGAAATAAGAGTTGATGGGGTTTTGCACCAAGGTGGTAGCAAGGAAGATGAGAAATGATCTGATTCTGGATATTATGAAGGTGGAGGCAACAGGGTGTCTGAATGGATTGGATGTGGGCTATGAGAGGAATAGAGAAGAATAACTCCAGTAGCTTGAACAACTGGAAAAATGGAGTTGCCAAATATTGAGAGAAAAAGTTAATTTGGGTGGAGTTGGGTAAGCAAGTTTAAGAGAAGGGAGATTAGACATTTAATCTGGGGCATGTTGATGTAAGGATCAAAATGGGGACACCAAAGTAGAAATGTCAAGTAAGAAGTTGACCTTATGAATATGGAATTCAAGAGAGAAGTCTGGGCAGGGGATATACAATTGGAAGTAATTAGCATTTCATGGAATTTAAATTACAACCTCCACAGTCATGAGAAAAGCTAGAGAAGAGAATAAGACATAGGACAGCCTGAGCACTAATATTATGAGGTTGTGAAAAAAAGAAAAAAAAACAGTAAAGGAGACTGAAAGGGAGTCAAAAGCAAAATAGAAGGTAAACCAAGAGAGTGAGGACACACATGAAGAAGGTATATCAAGCAAAAAAGAATGGTTAATCCTGTCAAAATGCTACTAAAAGAGCAAAGAATTTACCAACGAATTTAGCAGCAATGAACTCAGAGGTCACTGATCGCATTATGTAATATTGGGCCCAATGGCTCAATCCACTAAAAATGAACTTTACTATTTAATGAAAAGTCTTCTAAAAAAAATAGGTTTCTGAACACTTGTCAATGACCCACTTATTTCAAAAAACATATTATACAATGAAATGAAATATGATCAAATGTATTTATACAAATAAAAAACCCAGCGTAATTCTTCACAGTTTACATGATTTTAATTCAATTAAGCATATGAATGTAGAGAGCTTACTATGCTAAACACTGAGGATATAGAATCAGAATTTCTGTGGTCAAGGAGCGTTCAGAATACTATGGGGAATCAGGCAAGGACATAAATAATCACCATATAGAATTATACAGTCAAGTATATGGAGGAGGAGCATCTAAGCCAAACTTGGAAATTAGGGGTGCCTATCTAAGAAATGTGATGCTTAAATTTATCTTGAAAAAAATATGTAGTAACTATGGGCAAAAGACTTAACCATGCAAATCACAAAAGAAGGTTCCAAATAACTAATAAACATATGGAAACATATACAAATGAACTAGCTTTCAGAAAAATACAAATTAAAATTACCATTTGCCTCAGTAGGCAGGACTTCAAATATTCTCCAAAAAACAATTTTGAAACTGTTCAAAAAATTTAAAAACAACCATTTCAGGGATCTGGCTATCTACCTAAATCAAATAACATATTAATAAGCACTTATTCATGAAACACTCTTGAAATTCGGGTAAGAACACTGAGAGTCTGTGGCTCTCCAGTCTGGGGCCGCTGCCAACCCTCCCTGGTGGTCAGGGCAGGGACTCTCTCTGGACCGCAGGCTGGGACAGCTTCATGACCAAAGAGGTTCAACTGATCATAAGCCCAAGGTGAAAATAAGCTGTTCAGCAGCATCACCAGTAGCAAAGCTGGTCTGTTGGGCCAGGCAACAAACCAACAACAAAACCAGATAGACCACAGGAGATTCGGATATAAGAGACCCACAGAGAAGCTTGAACTCTGCAAACAACCTTGGCTCCTTCCTCCTACATGTCTAGGGGAGACCATACTGTCCTCGTGTCCTAGACTGACAGCAGGGCTGCACATTCACAGAGGACACAGCAGACTAGAAGGCAGAGCAGACTAGAAATCTATATGAACTTTGAACACGCTCCCCAACCGACCCACAGATCCTTCAGGAAGAGTAGAAGTCTTACCCACTCAGGATGTTTGAGCATAGCCTCTGACCAATCACTGACCACAAAGCTATGCGTAAATGTAATGTTGAAGTAAAGAAGCCAGACTCAGAAGAGTACATCTTTTTTAGGCATAAGCTGTGTATGCTTAGCTAAGGAATCTGAATTATATCCTGAAATAATGGAGAATCACTAAAGGATTTTAACTAGAGAATAATGGATTGGAATTGAATTTTATAAGGTCACTTTGGCAGAGTGGAAAGTAGGTTGGCAGAGGGCAAGATAGAGACAGAAAACAGAAATAATGGCATGATCCAAGACAGTGGCAATGGGAAAAGAGGGCAGCAGATGCAGAGGTGAGCCAAGTTAAGAGGTTTTTAAAGGTAAAATGAAATGATCTAATGATCCATTAGATCTAGGTATTGAGAAGACAGAGAAATGTGAAAGCCTTCAGGTTCATGGCCTGAGCCAGAAGGATAGTGGAGCCATCTACTAAAATAAAGAATTCAATGAATAGGAATTTGAAAGATGATAAGCTCAGTTTGATCATGTTGAGCTCGAGGTCTACAGAACCCTAATCTATGAGACTGTTTATGTAATTAAACTTTGTATAAAATTTATTCTTTAGAAAAAGATAAGTAATATGTGGAAATATTGAGACTGCAGTGGTCTAATAACCTGGGTTCTTGCTCCAGTTCTAGATCTAACTTGGCCAAGTCAATTGTTATCTTGGTGCCTAAGCTTATTCATTTTTTCAAGTTATCTTGATATAGAACAAAGAAAATAAGACAACTCTATATAATTATGTGACTGTCATGAACATAATAAAAGAATGCTGTAAGAATACACGTGACTGCTGCTATCTAAAAATCGTAATTAATACAATATGACCAAAATGAAGCCATAAATATTGGAAAAGAAACCAGGTTTTCATTATGTCAGACGATATAGAAAGCACCAAAGAATTATTTTAAAAAGTATTAGAAATAGTAAGACAATCCATTTAGATAATCAGTTACAAAATATACCCAGCTAAATCATTCTTTAAAGTGAACACTTATTGTATTTCTAAAAGGGAAGACAATGTTGTAGATACGTAATTTCACTCTAAATTTATAAATTTAAAAGAACAACCATTAAAATCCCAGTTGGGAAATATAGCAGCACTTGTTTATCCAATTACAAGTATCCAAAAATGAAAGCCTACATAATGAGGGAAATTCAGCAAAACAACCATAATTGTATTTGGGTAGTGTGATTTTTGATGATTTTTTTCTATTTTTACAAACATTCACAATCATGATAATGTTGTCTATAGTTGGATGCCTTTTCTAAGGCTTTGGAAATAGCATTTTCCAAGTTCAAGCATTAAATTAACTCATAATAGATAGAACAGATAGGCATGTTGCACTAAAGAGAGAGAATAGCTTCCTAATGTGCAAGATTTGACAATAATCTGATGGCAGCCAAAAGAAAGGTTGATCAGTCATTAAAACTTAAAAAAAAAAAGTAAAGAGAACACTGGTAGAATCCATTACACTGTTCAAACTAAACAACTTGCCATCAATGGTAAGGCTTCCTCTACTACAGAAGAGGATGGATCATCCCACTCTTAGATTATGGCATTAAATATTTCATTCACACAACTACACGAGAATTTGTACTCATTCTTCACCCACATGATTCTAATTTGCACACCTACAAAACAAAAACACATCATCATGATAACAGAATTCCAGTTCATCTAACAATTCTATTTACAGTTACTATAAATTATTATATATATATATATATCTTGATGTATATACATCTCTTAACATTGCTTGATGTGGATCCCTCTTTGAGCGACAGCTCCATTCCTATCTATCATCTGAACCTGAAGGTCAGATCCTGGGCTTGATAAACTCCCCAGTGTAAAGCTAACTTCAAGCCAGGTTTTTTTAAATACAGCCTGCCAGCCTGCCAAGAGAACCTAAACATCACTATTAAGCAGGAATGTGCTTTTAATTGTTAAAAGTACCCAGTTACTATCATTTTTTAAATTCTAGTTTATAAAGTATTATAAAATTTATAAAGTATTATAGCTTTCGTTTCTCTCACACTCTTGATAATCTTTAAAAATGGCATTAAAAATATTTAATTCACAAGTGATACAACCTGTTCTTGAAATGATTGCTTGAGATTTGCATATGCTTAAGTGACAAATCATATCATAACACACAATAAATTATGAATGAAAAATCTAGTGTAACTGATTATGATTCAATGTTTATTATAAAAACACAGCATGCTTCTCTAAGTGCATTTTTCTCCTAATCTCCAAAGATAAACTAAAAAAAAATTTGCTTTAGTCTAATCAAGAGACTATATAAATGCAATATATTTATTCTTTATCTAGTGGCATTTGGGGCCATAAATGATATTTCATTAACTCACAGTAGATGGCTTAAACAAATACAGCATTACACTAAAACTAATAGAAGTAACATGCTCACAACTCCCTAAAAAAGATTATTAATACAGGAATATATTTAAAATTTTTTAAATAAGCTGGAGGAAAAAGAATAAAAATTACTCACATAAAGCAACATTATACCTAAGAAACCTATGGGAAATGTCTATTTTTTAGTAAACTTAAAATTGTCATTAAATTTTAGAAAGGATCTAAGCATATTATATAGAGAGAGATTAAAATTTTTAAGTAGCTATTTAATATTTCACTTCAAAATAAAATCATTACCTCCAACAACTCGGTATATAAATACCACCAAAGTGAATGGGTAAGCAAAGTAAAATAACTGTATTTAACATATTCCATTATCTGCTCTCCAAGTTATGTTTCTAATAGAAATATCCAGTTAGGTATATACATTATCAGCAAATTTGAGAAATAGTGAAGAACTATTCCTGTCTGATATACATATATATTTAGAAAGCATTTTTAATCTTTAATAATGTTGTGCTTCAGAAATAAATGAAATCTCTTAACAGAATGGGCTATATAATTCAAGATGTTGTCATCTAACAGAAATCTACTCCCAATTCCGTTTGGCTCTCTACTCCATAAAGTCCTAAATTGAAATTTGTAGAAATAATGGATAAACTTAGAAGGCATTATGCTAAGTGAAATAAGCCAGTCACAAAAAAAAAAAAAAAAGAATCCTGTATAATTCCGCTTATATGAGATAACCAGTGTAGTCAAATTCATAGAAACAGAAAGTAGGATGGTGGTTGCCAGGGGCTGGGGAAGGAGGAAATGAGGAGTTGGTGTTTAATGGATACAAAGTTTCAATTCTGCAAGACAAAAAAAGTTCTGCAACTTGGTTGTACAATAGTGTGAATGTATATACTTTACAGAACTGCACACTTAAAAATGGTTAAGATGATAAATTTTGTATTATATGAATTTTACCATAATTTCAAAACTAAAAATTTGTAGAATATTTTATCTCTAGAGTCTTTTCCTGAGTTCATTTATTCTTTTAATATATAATGATAAATACATTTAGAGTATATTTGAAGAACCCATAATTTTAAGATATACGGGGAGAAAAAAAAGAAAGCCAAGTTAATTAAATTAAGATATATTACATCACTTCCTATTTGCCACAGATGTTTTAAAACAGTAAGCTCCTGACTGTGCGTTTATAACTGTGGGAGCTAGGTGATAGGTACATGAGAATTTATTATACTATTCTTTTACCTCTTTATGCTTGGAATTTTTCATAATAAATTAAAAATAAAGATAATTGTATAAATAAACGGTTATGAAATTTAGCAAGCCAGCAGGCTGGATGGCAATGGTAAGGTGGGTTTTCTACCAAGATAGCGTTGAAAGACAAAATAAAATAAAATATGAAAATATTTTAAGATCTATTTTAAAAACATGAATTTTATGTAATTAAAAATGGTGAAGTGTTTTATGAAAATAAATGTGAATTACCCAATGAGAAAGACTACTGAAAAGTGATTAAAAAATCAGTTTAAATTTCCAAGAATAAAATTAAATTTTAAAATTCTACTCTATTTATATTAAGAAATAAGCCCTTTCAATAGAAGTTCCTAAGCTGCAAAAAAAGTAATTAAAATATTTCTAGTGTGTTGCTATGTAAATTTCAAAATATAATCAAGTAGGTTACTAAAGAGACACAGATTAATGTGGGGGGGTCCTTTATTTATTCTTTAAGAATAACATATAAAATGATCTAGTATCAATTGTATAAAATTTAATCTCAAAATTAGTAGAATATTTTGTTTTGTTTTCTGTATCTGAATGTGCTCTCTTTCCATTTCTGCTATATAAAGTGAGAGAAGAAATTTGAAAACCCATGCATCAAATCATAGAAATGAGGTCCTAATGTACTCAGATCTAATAAGTAAAAACATAAAAACAGAAGAAAAAAATTTAGAAGGCAAGTTGCTTTGAAGTTTTAAATTCTACATAAATTCCCAAAAGGACTGAATCTCAGATAAGGTTAAGAACATTTATAATTATGAATAAAGTTTAGGATAAGGAGTAAATTGTGATGACATAGAAGAAAAGGAAGCAAGCATATATGTAACACAGGTAAAAGCATAGAAAATAGTACCAAAATCAAACCTATATGTATTTTACCAATATTCCATACATAGCAAGATTTTACCACATCTGCTTCATCTATGCCTGGTTTATTTGTTTGTTTTTCTTTGCTAAGCTCCTTGGTATAATTTTATACTTTTGTCCATAATCAAATATCCCTAATTGTTTCAAAAAGGCATTTTTGCTGTTGATTTCAGTCAAATCCAAATAAGTTTCACACACTACATTACGTTATGTCTTTCAAATTTCTTTTAATCTAGAGTAATGATACTCAAAGTGTGATCTGAACTGGTGTCAGACTGAAAACCAATTGCCAGCAGTCCAAAAACTGTTATTGATCCTCAAACTCGTTGTTATAGGCAAATAAGATAAATTCAGAAAAAAAGAAAGTGAGGAGTTAGAAATTTTCATAGCAAGTTGAAACTGTCAAAACGTCTAAGAGCATGGTCAGTGGACCCATCTCCAAAGTCCACTTTCCCACATGACATGAGCTGCACACTATTCCTGTTCTTGTGCATTGGGACAACTTTCTGGTTGCTGCCTACAAAGGATATTTTAAAAATAAAGCAAAACAAAATCCTGGTTCTTAATCCTAGGTAGATAGAGATGCAGTCCTCCTCCTCACTTCTTTATCTTACCATTAACTTTTTAAGGAAATTGGGTCAGTTGTCCTTGAGATTTCTGGATTTTTCTATTTGCTTCCTGGGGTGTCAATTAAGTTGGTCCTCCATCACCTGACTCCCAAACTTGATTTTAGTCAGGGCAAAAATATTTCATAGATCGTGCTCTGTGATTCATGTTATAAACCTTAAGAAAATATGTTATGTCTAGATGCCCTATTTTTAGTAATGCCAGTATTGGTTAAGGTGATGATAGCTCAATCCCACCTCTGTAAATTTCCCATAAACACTTCATCTAATGGTTTCATCTACTGACTATCGTTGCCTAATTCATTTCATCATGAATTGAAAAGTGGTAATTTTTTAAATCCTACCATCTTTATCAGATAAAATTCTGAAAAAAATTCCTTATCAAATAAGGCTATTTGGTTACTGTAAAATATAATTCATATAGGAAACACAGGACAAATGCTTATTTCTTTCCCTCTGACTAACAATTTTCAGACCAAGGAGTTGATGTCCTAGATACGCCCAGTGATGTTCAATGAATTAGGTTTGGAAACTGTTCTACTCCACACTCTCTCCTGTTCTCTCCCTATCGACATTATACACTCATGGATTTTTAAGATACTTAATGTCTTTCAAACAATTACATTCATTGTTATTCATCAGCTTCTGCTTTCCCTTCTTATCCTAGAATAATACACTACAGACCAATATAGTACATTTGGTGTTAAACAGACTTCCATAATTTTCTGAAAACCTAACTACATGTTTATTTATAGCATTATTCTATTAAAACATTAAATATTTCAAACAACCAACTAACTATTATAACCATAACCTGGTTTTCCATGTGCCATAAATTGTGCTAACCTCTCTAAATACAAATCTCACTTAATCTACACCATAACTATGTTAGGTGGGTATTATTGCTATCTCTACTTTACAGATAAAGATGAAGTTTGGAGACATTAAGTAATTTGTCTAATATCCAGCTATTAAGTGGTAAAACATGGGTTTGTACCCAGGTCTATCTAACTCCAGAGCTCTTAACCATGATCTTTAATTTCTGATAGGCCATCATTTAAACAATGACTCTCAACAAGAGTGTACCACCTTCCTGAGGGGTTTGGAAATTTGGGGGGGGGGGGGTAGAGGAACAAGAAGAATTATCCTGGCCAAATGCCAACAGCATCCAGCCCCACTGAAAAATAATGATTTAGAGGTAAACTCCCAATTCTGCATACCTCTACATATAAAAATTACTTTGCTTTGATTACTTTTAGAAACTGCTTCCTTTAAAATTTTTTTAAATTATTATGTTTCATTAATTCACACTGCTATTCGCATCTTTGCAGAAAAATGTTTTGCCTTATCTATAAAGTTGAATGACACTAACTCTAAATATTATCAAGATTCTTTTAAAATTAAAAAAATAAAATGGATGGTGCCAAAGTGATTTATGAACAACCTGAAGGTATGAGTGATGATATGTGTACTCTTTAAAGGAGCCTCTATATATAGGGATAAACAAGATTCTTTTTAAAAATAACTCCCAGAGGCAAGAAAAGGCAGAAGGAAGTATTACAAAGGTGCACAAGGAAACTTTTGAGGGTGATACGTTCACTTTCTTGACTGTGGCAAAGCTTCACAGGTCTACACTTAGATCAAAACTCACCAAATTGTACACTTGAAATACATGCAGCTTACTATATGCCAATTGTACTTCAATATACCTCTTTTAAAATAAAAATAAATTCCTGGAGCCTAAAAAGTAAAAACAGTAGTATATGTATGTCTCCAAACAGTCCCCAAAAAAGACTGAGATATTAATAGAGATGGAAGGTTTGAGGTAAATAACCAAGTAACTGATTCACAATTTCCTTCATAAGAGTGGCAAGGCATTGCTGAAATCAAGTAGCAAAAATACTAACAGCCTAAAATTCAGAAAAGAGGGATCTGTTTACCTGGAGCCCCTTTTACTAACTCAGATCAACAGTATGCATTGAGGAAGGGCCACACATGCAGACAGCCAATCCCAGAAGTCATCAAATGGCCACACATGGCCCCCATTATTATACATGACTAATATTCTGGGCCTGGTCCTCACTATGTTTGAAAAATACCTTTTGGAATTCATTGCTAACATTTAAAATTTTACAGACTTCTCCTCCCAAATCTTTTTTAATTTTCTTAGAAGATCTGGTAACCCTTGGGCTCATTTTCCAATCTGGCAACAGGCCAAGTATTCTGGTCAGCCACAGGCCACAGGACTCAGTGTCCATATTGCCGTGTCCCTGGCATTACCATGGCTGGTCTCAGCAGACTTTTGAGTTTGCAGTCCTTGCCCTAAAGCTATAAAGATTTTCTCTCAAAGTGTTTTGTTTTGTTTTGATACTATCCATGGGCTCACATCTACATTAAAAAGAACTATACTTAATTAGAGGTGCAATTCTTACTCAAAATGTATAGGGGTACTTTCCTCATTCAGCAGGCAATGGCAGCAAACAGGGAACTAGCCTTACATACCTGTCCCTGAAACAGAAGCCACTCCAAGAATAAAAACAAATCATGGAAACTGGTCCTTGGAACATGATTTCAACAAATCCAGTGAAGAAATTTTTGACACATAATTTCTCTCCTGGAGATTATTCCCAGGGGCCCAACTCAACCCAATACATATACACACACAGATACAAACACAGTCCAGTTCTAGCTCCCTCCCTTTCTTCTTCCGCATTCCGCTAGTAGCAGAAATGGTAACAGGAATCTATATCATCCTGCCATCAGCTTAAAATAAAGGAAAAGTTATTTTTTAAAAAACCTGATAAAAAGGGAATATTCCCAAGGAGTAAACACACACAAATTATTATAGCTCAGAAGGGGTCAGATAATCAACAGGACAAGAAATAACAAATGCCGGAGAGGATGCTGAGAAAAAGGAACCTCAGACACTGCTGGTGGGACTGCAAATTGGTACAGTCACTATGGAAAACAGTATAGAGGTTTCTCAAAAAACTAACAATTGATTTACCATATGATCAAGCAATCCCTCTACTGGGTATTTATCCCAAGGACTTGAAAACATATCCAAAAAGATATTTGCACACTGATGTTCATAGCAGCATTATTCACAGTGGCCAGGACATGGAAGCAACTGAAGTGTCCTACGATAGATGACTGGCTAAAGAAGCTGTGGTACATATATACGATAGAATATTACTCAGCCATAAGAAGAGATGAAATCCTGCCATTTGCAACAACATGGATGTATCTTGAGATAATCATGCTAAGTGAAATAAGCCAGACAGAAAAAGTTGAAAATTACATGGTATCACTTATATGTGGAATATAAACTTAAAAGCAACAAATGAACACAGGACAAACAAACAGAGACTCATGGACATAGACTATAGACTAGTGGTTACCAGAGGGCAGGGATGGTTTTGAAGCGGGGAGGTAGATAGGGTAAAGGGGGTCAAATATAGCAGGGGTAGGGGAAGGGCGAAGTGGATAAAGGGGATCAAATATATGGTAGCTGAAGGAAACTGGACTTTGGGTGGTAAACGCACAATAGAAAATACAGATGTCAAATTATGTACACCTAAAAATTATATAATTATATTAACCAATGTTATCCCAATAAACTTAATTTTTAAAAAGTTTTAAAAAGGGGCAGATCAGAAAGCTTTACTCCTCTGATGAATAAACAACCAACATTTTATTTAATCACTATATAACAGAAGCATTAATATTAAAGTCAGGAGAAAGACAAAGAATTTTTTTCACTATTATTTAACATTTTTCTAATCAACTCATAAAAAATAGAGACAAATATTACAAAGAAGGCAACAAAAAACTCCTCATTAGCAGATAAACTCAGTCTACCTAGGAGACACAGGGAATTCACTGAAAAACTATGAAAACTAAAAGGAGAATTCAGTAAGGTGATTAGATAGTTACACAAATTAATATACAGAAATTAGCAGTTCTTTTATATGTCAATGATAATCATAAAAGGAAGAATATGAATAAAAATTGATACAATAGCAAACAAAATTATAAAGTACTCAGAAAAGAAATTAATAAAGGGTGCCAGTAAAATCATATTATCCTGGAGCAGAAGATGCCCTAAAGGCTTATGGACTGTCCAATCACTAACTTGAGGGAGTGAGACTAGAATGTACCACTGGAAACTGACTTTACACCTCTGACCCACACCATGAGCCACCCTGTAAGAGCACAGTCAGCATATGACCCAAGAAGAAATTATGGCTTCTCTCCCTAGTGACACTCTAGACCTGATCAAGATCTGGATTTTCTCGGCCTAGTTCTGAATCAAAGGAATCAGCTCAAAACTATTCATGTTTCTCAGAGTACATATAGGAAACAGAGCCAATCAGCAAAGAATTGAGATCCACTACTTTTTCAGGAATAGGATATGATGTCAAGTAGAGAAAACATATTCTCTAAGAAAGATTTCAAGAAACTCTTAAAAAGCTTTTGACAGAAAACCTTACTAAATATATGTGTGAAACCAAATGGGTACATAGACCTTTTTACTATTACTACTGAATAGAACCAAAAGAGAAAACATTTTCGAATGTGTTTACATTATTAAAAATTTCCCAAATATGTGGTAACATTTAAAAATTTTTTTAATTTTTAAAAATTAAAAATTAAAATAATAATTGAAAAAAAATTCCCAATTAACACAGACCTCAATATTTCAGAATTTGTGATTGCTTGACTATTTGACTGATTTGGTTTCAGGGTTATCTTTTCACTCTCTGGACAAAAGTAGTTTCTTATGAAGTTAATAATGTAAACAAATGGTCTGAAGCATCTGTCTATATTCAGATAATTAATATGCTAAGCATTCTTACCTATTAAATTAAAGCAGGCCACCTAAAGACTTTTCTAGATAATACTTCATTAGCCTAACTATAATGAGTATGAATGGTTAAAGTAATAAAATGGACATCTGTTTTAAAACATTCTTCAATTTAAGCATCTCACTAAATCAAGCTACCTTTCATACATTAGTTTCAATTACTGAGATTTTACATGGCAGAGAAAAAAATAAACACCTCTATTTAATCAGGAAAAACATTTTCTTTTCTTACCTTTGAAGTTCTCCATTCCCAACCATCGCCTATCTGCTGTGAATGTTTGATGAATTCTGCACAATGACGCTGGAATGTTTTTTCTCCAAAGAACTCATCTCCTTCCATATTAAATGATAACTGCAATATAAAAACTATATTAGCATCAGATGTAGAATGAATACTAAAAGGAATTCTGCTAATTTACTTATTTCTTTAAGCAAACCAAAATTTAGAATGTAGAACAGAAAATGACGTAGAGCCATTCCAAAAAGGTTTTTGTTTCCATCTTTCTCATTCTATGCCCATTTTTTAATAAGAATGAACATGTAATCAACATGAAAATCTAAAACCTAGATTTATAACAAATACAAATTGTGGTTTTAAAAAGCTTAGTTTGTTCATAAATTTAGTTTCAAGAGCTTAATTTTATCTCACTTCTAAGCTAGTGCTTCCCAACTCCTCAGAACTTCCTTCTCTACTTCCTACCTTAGCTCCTGTGAAGTTAGGATGACAGTGATTAGTGGAGCTGAGCTGTTTCTTCACACTTTATTAGAGAGTTCAACTCACTAACTAATCATGTTCCAAGGTCTGGAAATATCTGTTTTCTAAGGTGCAAGGTTATGATTACCTAATTAGTTGCCTATTTTATTATGCCTACAAATATGACAAATCAAAGAATACCGATATATTTATTATATACATCTATCCAAAACATAAAACACTGTTTACAGAAAAAGAATTTTAGAGCTGGTAGGACACTCAAATTATGTTGTTCAAGTCACTGGATAAGAAAATAGAGACCAAGTGAATTCTCTCATTCTCCTCATTAGTGACGAGCATCATCAGGACAATTAGTACTTGTCTGCTTACTTTGTCAAACACTATGCTAGACACTTCACATTCCCATTGAATCCTCCCATGATATCCTTATATCTTAAATGAAAAAGAGAAAGTAATCTGCTTGAGAATATAAATGAGAAAGGATTCAAATCCCAGTTTGGCTTCAGGGCCAATGATTTGTCTATACTAGCGGATTCCCAGTCCAGTGTTCTTTCTGATTATTCAAATTTAGTATGACCTATACAAGAATTTGTTCATTCATCGGACAAATACACATGGAATATCTCTTAAGTGGTATGTACAGGTGAAGATTAGATATACAAAAATGAAAAAAAAATATAGTCTTTGTCTCATGAAAATTCATTGTAATAAAGGAAGATAACCAATAAAAATAATTACAGTAGAAATATCTTAACCAACCTCCATTCCACCAACTTTGCCAGATTAGTCGATACAATGTCCATTTCCTCTATAAAATGATTAATATCTAGAATTGTGAATATGAAGCACTTCTACTCCACTCAGTTGATATGTTCATAAATCACATTCTTGTATTATAAGCATACTTTAATTAAATGCTATACAAATCAAACCAATAAAATATAAGTTAAAAAGACAGAAAACTGTTATTCCTAATATGTTTTAGAAAGACTTTATAAAGGTTAAATTGAACCAGGTATGAACAATGCAACTGAAAAACTGGTTGGGAGGTAAAAAAATCATACAAATCTAGGATTCTGCTCTCAGACTGCTTCCAAGTGGCTTAAGTTCTTTCATTTAAACCAAAACTTTCATTTAAATCAAAATCTAGAGGATGCATTCTGGATTCAGTTTAACCAAGAATGAACAAAAAATTCCAATTAAATACCCACACTCAAAGTCAATGTCTTGGTCATAGCAAATGCATGTCTTTATATGTTTTAAGTTGAAATTAAATGTGGTTCAAGTATGTGTGTATCATTGTTTTAACTCCACCTTTAATCTCTTTCTTCAATTAACTGTTCAGCTCAATTCTGATAGTACTAGAAAGTGGACTTCTATTTAAAGATTATTCAATAATGAAGATATGCTCAGATTATAGCAGGCAGAAGAAGAGTCCCTCACACAGGAAGGATGGTGTGGGAAGGTATGTGTCATTCAAGAAACATTAGACTGTTTCTGTAGGAAATAAAGAATCAGACCTTGGAGCTGAAAAGGTCAGAATAATAAACAGTTAGGGACTCTGTGGAAGATTATCTGATGGGCACAAGCCTGAAGGCAGGGAGAAGGGTTAGAAGCTGTTACAGTGGTCTGGGTGAGAGGTCATGAGGATTTGAATCCAGGCAATGAAAGAGAACAGAAAGAATACACATCTTAAGTTATGGAGAGAAGTCAAGATTGATTTAAGAGGTCTGGAAGTTTTCTGAGACAAATGGAGGATGCATATCACTGAGCTAGAAGGCATATAGCAGATACTTAATATGGTTTGTGGTGGATCATGAAAGTTTACACTAAATTTTGTAGGTATGTACCTATCTGTATTTGCGGGGAGAAAAACTCTACAATTTTCAACAGATTGTTTAAGGGATCTTAACTAAAATTGTTAGGAACCTCTATGGAGAGTGAGAACAGCAGCAAGTTGGGAAAGAAATCTTCAGAATACCAGCATTTAAGAAACCTGTAGAGAAAGGGGGAGGAACCAACGAAAGAGCTGGAGAATACAAAGTCAGGCGTTAGGAGGAGATCTTAACAAGGGCAGTGCCACAGAGCCCAGGGATGAAGGTTTCAATGAAGCAGAAAACAACTAACAAATAACCAATAATGTCAAACAAAAAAGAACCCTTAAGAAAACATCCGCAGAACTGACAATGAATGAAGCAGTCACTAGCACCTGTGTGAGCAGTTTCAGCAGCAGTAGAGAAAAGCTAGGTTGTGTTGGACTAAGGAGAAAACTAAAAGGAAATAGTGAAAACTTTGCAGGCAATCTTTTAAAAAAGCTTGGCTGAAAAGTACATACAAATTGATGACAGAAGCAGTACACAGGCTTAAAGAAGGATTTGTTTTTTCCTAAGAAAGGGAAATATCAGAATATATGTTTAAGCTGAGGAAAGAAGGGGGTTGAGATGGGAAGATGAAAATACCAAAGAGGGAAAGTGACTGATAAAGCAATATCTTAAAGGGGCTGGAGTAGGTGTGGTCAACAGCACAGGAGGATGGACCTGAACGATACAATAGACACCTTGCCCCTTGCAATGGGAGGAAAGGCATTTGAAGATGAATATTAAATATAAAATTTAAAGTTTTTCAAAGAGGACCCAAAGTTAAGGGAGACAAAGTCTGATGGTCACAAGATTTTTTTTATGCAGAAGCAGGCAAGATGGGCTACAGAGTGAGAGGGTAGTGACAAAAGGAGAAGTCTGAGAAAACTAGTACAGATTTGAAATGCTGGTGAGAGAAACGAGAAGACAGCATTTAAAAATAAGCAAACAGAAGTGAAGGGCCAGCACTGGTTGGAGAGCCTGAATTTGTAGTGTAACACTCCACAAAGTGTGATTGCCTTTAGCAGTGCTCAGCTCCCCAAGTGTGGGAACCAGCAGAGAGGACTGTTGGGTTGATTCAGTGGAAAGACCAGGTGGAAGATGGAAAAGGATTTGCTAGCAAGATTAGCTCAGAGGTCCAGATTAGGTGGGAAAGGAAAAGATGCCAAGAAACTGTTTAAGGGGATAGGCAAATAAGGCAGGGTCAAGGAATATTAAGATTCAAAAAGGCTAAGAACAACTGTAGTGAAAAGAGGGAAATGGAATAATAGGGAGACTATGCCATTTCAGAAGCTGACAATCTCAGCGGGGTCCATGGAAGTGAGAATATAAAGTAGCTTGGAGATGAAGGTCACTGGAGCTCAGGAAGTTTAAAAACTATGAGGCTTATAATGTTTACTGTTTTCTACATGGACACTGAAGTCACTTAAGACTACCCTGAGAACTGGTGTGGGTAGAGAGTGCCTTAAAGAATATGGAAGATCAACTGGGATCTCTCTTTGGTAACTGAAAAGGTTTAAAATGGAAGAGCACAGAGATGTTAAGTGATACATGGTCAATAATGTAGAATCCACTGAGATCACTAATAAACCAATACATGTCTTTTTGATGAACTGAAAGGCAACCTTGGATTCCTTCTCAAGATGGCATTAAAAGCAGCCATTACCAGTAGACAGGGACAGCATGTGAGAAAAAACCTACTCTGCCACATTTGACAGAGCTGAACTCCGTGAGCCTCAAAGAAGCAGCAATATTTACATGAAGCTGGAGAAGCAGTAACCAAAAAATTGGCTCTAGGAAAGTGAGGGCTACCAGCAATCTCCATACCCCGAGATTCATGGTGACAGAAAATGCAGCTTCCATTCAAAGAGTTTCAGTATTTTTTTAAAGCCAAGTTTCCTTTAAAAATAGTTGGTATAAGCACTGATCTGTGGAGAGGTTAACGTCATGACAGATATAAGTATGGAAACTAATCATACAATACCCACTTGCCACCTCCCCACCCTGGATAACAACAACAACAAAACTTGTGGTTAGGGAACTGTTAACTCAGGATTTCCCATCTCCTTTGACCATAGGATTCTTTTTCCTGGGAACAGTTCTTAACCACTTACTCCATAGAATGTAGTAAAGGAAATAATGGGTTAAGGTGTTAGTAAGTTTGTTTACTATGGATGTGTACTCCCAAGATCACAATGGAAAATCTTAGAAGGTAGGGGAACAATGGGAGAACAGGTTTGGGAGAGAAAGCACCAAGTACAGAAATATAAGTACAGAAGAAACGATAAACTGCAGAAAATCAACTACTGAGGCAGCCATTAAATATTTCTGAGATGTGAGATCTCAAGGTTACACACAGAATTCTGGTTGCTAAGGTATTTACTTCTGTGCAGATATGAGTTGAGAAAGTGACATCTAAGAAGACACTAAAAGGAAGAACAGGGGCTAAGCAAAAGGAGGAAAGTGAAGGGAACGGAATGTGCAAAATTCTGAAAATAAGAGGTTTGGTAATTGAAGGGTTCTTGTTTGAAATATAGAGGTTAGAGGAAGGGTACTGGTAGAACTAGTGCTAAGGAAGACAGGAAGGTCCTGTAGCCTAAGAGCTCAAAAAGGGTTTGAAAGTAGGAGTGAACTAAGCAGCTTTGCATTCTGGCTTCCAGTGTAGACTACTAGTCTGCATGGCTGGATGAACACCAGTTAAAAGGCTCTTAAATTAATTTGGGAGAGACATAAAGGTGCTAAACAGAGCCAAAGATTTGCAATAGGGCAGAGGAGGGAGGGATTCAAAAGACTTTTTAATAATATACTCATAAGGACGGCGAGAGAGATCAAGAAAGATTCCCAGCTTTTGGTCTTAGGTGGTGATACACTTCCTGAAACAGAGATTCCTGGAGGAATAATGAGATGGGTTTAGGTTAGCCACACTGAATTAGAGCTTTAAATACCTGTGGAATACCCAAGTGATGATATCTAGCAGGCATTTTGACATGGATCTGGAACTCAGAAGGAAAGAAACTCTGGGGTGGAAATACTGACTAAACCAATAATATACAGATAATAGGAGAACTCATTCAATCACTTGGGGAGTAGATACAGAACTAGAATAGAATGAAATGCGGCAGTCAGAGGAATAGTCTGTCCAACTATATGATGACCCTGACATATACTGGGAGATAGTCAATCAAAGAAAAACTCAATTTAATTTATAAAGAGCACTTATATATTTTGGAATATTTTGTAAATTCCAAACAAACCCTTACTTAATAACAAAATTGAACTAAGTAAAAACACTCCATTCTCTAAACCCTCCAGTTACTGGAGGTTTACTGAACTATTCAAAATGTTAGTTGAAACATAAAATTTCACTCAATAGCCATAGTTTATCTAATTAACAGCACTGTGCCACTAGCAAGATGACTGAACATCAGAGCACTAATTGATACTTGGTTGAATACTTTTAAAATTATCTAAGGACTTGGCTTTGCTGAGGGATGTTACATACAATAATACAAACACTTAGGGCTTGATTGCAAAATTAGGAACTATACTATATTAAAATGATATCCATCTCAATTCAAATCATCATAATGTACCATAATGAATTATCATTGAATTATTCTCTTTGCTCAAGTAAGAATATTTCAAATCATTAAAAATGTAAGTACAACAATCAGCATTTTCATATGTACTTTTCAAGTTGTAACACTCTCTGGTACTCTACCAAGTTCATAAACTAGTAAAGGCAAAAATTAGAATCTCAGAACTTCCTATTATGAGATGGCTAAAATTATGGTCAAAAATGTAAATAACCACAACTACACCTTATTAAGCAATAATGCAAGAATAATCCTTATTTCAGAAATGAAAAACCATACATGTGACCTGCCTATGTTTCCAGATTTAAGCTATTTTAAATTCAGACTAGAGGTAACAACAGAATACAAGTGAACTCTCAGTAAAAAAGACAAATTCTAATTCTCATCTCAACCTAAACAATGAACCTCTCATTTCTTATTATAAGTAAAAGTTAGAAATGAGTCAATGCTCTTTCATGTCATAAAGTATAAGTTGTTAACCTATTTTGCTTGCGTCTCACTCTTGCTGAAAAACTGTCTGATTTTTTTTAAGCTCAAACAACCAAAACCTTTTTTTAACTACTTCAGCAGAGGCTACAAATTGGAACAGTAGAATAACTTTTTTCCTCAAGCAAGGCAGTGTTTCTAAACTATAAGTTAGCCTTAAGACTAGACAGTCTGAAGTTTATTCTGCTATTAAATACATCTTTTCAAAAAAGCAGTCCCAGTGAATTCTAACACTATGTGTAATCATTGTACAAATGACCCTTTTTAATTAAAAATGATTTTTTTTCATTATCATTCTCCACATTTTTCATGTGATTTTTAATCTAATTTGTGGAGAACTGATACTTTTTTTTTGGTCAGAGACATTTCTTTTGATGACTCTATAAATCAGTGTTTATCACAGTCAAATTGAGACTAAAACACTTTGAGAAATATAACTAAATTTCCCCAAAACTTAAAATCGTTTATAAAAATGTGATTATCACAGAACACTCTACACATACATTTAAACATTAAAGATCATTTTTAACTAATAAAAGTAACCAACTTCCTTTGTACTTGTTCCTCCCTGCAATAATTCCACATTATTATAACTTTAGATTTAGACTTTCCTTAAAAAAAAAAAATGCAATTACCATCTAGACAGGTAAACTCAACCCATTACCTTTATGGGAATTTGGCTTGAATTCATTTAATCCGTTAATCACTTACTTACCTAGCAGGGTCCTTTAGTAAGTGGTCCTCAAATTTTAGGGAGCAAAGAAGCACCCAGGGTACAAATTTAAATGTGGAATCCTAGGCCCACGCCAGAAAGATTACCTGATTCTGAAGACCCCTAAATAGGCATTTATGATTAGCAAGCAAAAATACTTTTAAGGAAGAATCATGCTAGAAAACTATGACAAAACATGGATCATTCTGAGGTGGCTAGTGAAAGGCCTGGATTTCAGGGTGCTTGGCAGCCTGGGTGGGGCACAGTAGGCATGGCCCAGGTAATTTGACAAAGAGGAAGGCAGAAAAAGAGGGGAAATCTCTACAGTCATTACTGCAGCTGAACAGTAGGCTCAGAGCTCCCGCCTTGCCTTCCAGCTGAAACACATATCCCAAATCAAAGTTTAAATGGGATGCAACACTGTACCTGGACTGAAATTGAGGGATCTTTAAGGGAAGCAGGAACTCCAGTTAGAAAGAAGGTAAGAAGGCACCTCACTTTCCCCCATTTTATATTTTCTTCAGAATAAAAGATCCTGATCTGCCCGCCCCACCCTGCTACTGGCCTCCACTGCCTATTGGTAATTCTCTTTCAAGGCAGTTATATTTCAATAATATAATGTTCCAGGCTAGACGTGGACCTTGAAGCCAAGTAGAGAATGCATGCTGTGATGCAGTTAGCAATAAGGAGCTGTGGAAACAGGATGAGCCTCAGAATAGTACTGTTTCACCACTACATCTCCCCTCCATCCCCAAAAACAATTATTTCAAATCACACAAAAATGATCCCATCATTATAGACACAAGAGCAAAAGATTAAACAGTAGGAAAGGAAGAAAATTCCCTGAATACAGAAAAGATATAGTCATAAATTTATTTGGTCAAGTCAACCTGATCTCCAACCTGACACTGACAGCAAGAGTCCTCTTGTATCTAGGTGTAGTGAAGGGGATGAAGGGAGCTTGTGCACTCCAATTAGGTTGACACCATCCCTACACAAGTCCTTCTTCTGTCAAAATAGGAAAACAAAAAATATCAATAATAACAGAGTCAATAAGAAGCTCTTGCACCATAAAAAAAAGAGGAGCACTACCGTAAAGAGGAAGCGAGAAAGCTTGTTTCAGAAGTGGGCTTACACTGGGAATCAGGAGAAAAACTTAGAAATTCTGTTATGTTTCCAACTGAGAAAAAAGAAGAAAGAAGAAAAACCCAGCTTCTAAAAGCAAGAGAGAGAGATTCAACAAATAAGAAGGTAAAGAACATTATCGATATTATATCAGAAATTACAGACTCACTGCTAGCCTAAATATAGATAACAGCTGTTTTTAAAATATACTAACAAGTACCATTATTTTGAGTGAAAAAAGAAAATCAGCAGTTGGACATTTTTGTAATGGAAGTGACATTCTCTAAATTTTTTTATACAAAATCTTTATTGAAGACTAAATTAATGTGCCCTCTTATTTCCACAAGCTTTTCATTCATTCACTCAGCACCTATAGTATCTTAGCACTGAGCACTTGCTGTGTGTCCTTATAGGAAGAAATGTGAAATTTTCCTGGGGAAATCAGAGAAGACTCCAAAGAGGAGACTTGAAGATCTGAATTCCATTCTTGAAGAACTGAATTTTGAAATCTGTATAAAGGGCTACCAAGTGGAGACAAAGGCATACAAAAAAGTTGGAAGAGCACCTGCAAGACAAGGCCTGAAAAGAGGGTGCTAAGTTTAAAAAAAAAAGAAAAAATGGCAGTAGAAAGGGCACAGGTTGGGTAAAGTATGGCAGAGGAGGTCCATTGGTTCCCAGTATCTGGAGGGACCAGTTTCAAAGGGAATGTTTAGAAATGCTGGGTTAACCCAAAAGGAATGGATTGTAGTTTGTTATTGCGGTTTAGTGTGGTATAATTAGCATCTTACAATGTATGAGATGGTCCCATAAAAATACCAATTAGCCCCCTCTGAAAAACATTGTAAAGTAGGTTAGGGCTTAACAATTGGAGAACTTAACGCTCAGGTTTCTTAGCATATCTTTGAAATCCGCTATCACAATCTGCATTTCACTCACTAAATATTTACTTCCAAGAAACTGAGTTTTTCCTGAGCAAATGGTGTGTTGTCTTCTTCCGTTTGACCACCATAAAGCTCAGAACTTAGCTGGGGTCCACCTTTAACAACTGTATAAATTTTCATAGTGTATATTTCAGTATAACACACTCCAATCTCACCTATTAAAGCTTCTTATGATCAAGACCCTGATTTATCTTTATTTTGTATGTTATTCTATTATATATAGTTTATAAGCTACTTTTAGTACCAAATAAGGTATAAATTTAAAAATATAAGCAACAGAAATGGAAAACAGAAAACTAGAACCATCCTGGGGGAACTTAAAGAGACTTTAAAAAGTGTATGGTCTTTGCCTTCAAAAGTTTGCAACTAAATTCATAAGAAAAGATTCAAACTGAAAATAACATCAGAGAATAGAAGACAGTAAAAAACAAGTGATAAATTGTATAACCACTCTTTAAAGAATTAGTATGGATCAGAATAATTATAATAGCATGTATTAGGCTCTTACTGGGTCAAGAACTGTATTAACTTGTTAAATGCTCACAGCAATCCTATGAGATAGTTTACTATGACTTTTTCCATTTTACAGATGAGGAAATTGGGACAGTGAGGTCAAGTAATTTGTCCAAAGTAGCACAGCTGTTAAATGTGGCCATTTGACCTAAGGCAGTCTAGAATCAGAGCCTGTGCCCCAGAAGAGTTACATTTCAGAAAATCCTTGAATTATATGAGAATATTGAAAGGCAGAGATATAATACACAAAAGGATAAAGAGGATGGGGTAGGCATGGGGATGGGCAGTGAACCTAGGAACAGGTTGAAATGAAGCAGAGTAGAGAGGTAGAATCTTGTACAGATTAAGAATACAAGAAAATGGGGAGGTGGGGGGAGTTTATAAATAAATAGCCTTAAAGCTTGAAAGAGATTCCATTTAAGCAGTGGGCACAAGAAACTACTGTAGGTTTCTGAGAGCAAAAGAGATGAGTTTTCTCCAAAAGCTACTACGTAACAGTGATAGGAAATAACCCTAACTTCAAAGCTAAATTTATTATTAGTAAGTACTCTTCTTGGGTCCTGTAGATTTGTGAGATCAAGCACTTCAAGGCCTGAAGTGCCAAGTACATTAATGGAGCCTCTTCTACAAATGTTAGCAACCTCTCCCTAATCTGGATGCTTTTGGGTAGGGTTTATTCTCCATTCCCATACAATTGTTTTATACCCAGTCTGCTTGGCTGAAGACATTTGTTTCCAAGGAATAATCACCAAATAACCTTTATGGTGCTTTGTTGTTATGGTTCCTTAACTATGTGTATGATTCAAACACTGCCTCTAGAGGCTCAAAACACATCTCTAGGCTTCAAAGATGTAAATAATCAAATCAAGACCAGTCTTAAGAAATGTTATATAAACTTCATCCTACTTATTTTCCCTTAAGGCATTGCTTATCTTTCTCTGAAATTTATAAGCATTAGAAACTGCTACCAATTTATAATTTGTCACGAAACATTATGCCCAACTTGACTGCCTCATCATGTAGGGAAATCTCAGTTAACCTTATCCTAAATAACCCAGGAAGGGAAGTAGGGAGGAGGGAAGCAGAGGGGGAGGGAAAATAATCTTGTAACTTTCTATATCCAAATGAATCCAGTTTAGAATGGACTGTTTCCACTAGTTTCCTCCATTAAAATATCAGTAACAATTCTTAAACCTTGTAATTGCAATACTTTAATTTGAATTTCTCAATACTCAGTATTTCTTTGGTCCTTTTCATTTTGTAAATGTTTCCTCTTGTCCATATTTGACTCCTCAGAAGCCAAAAGGTAGATTCTACTTGGCGTGCTATGACGGAGTAGGAGTAGGAGTATTACACAGAGCCTGTATTTCCCATCCTGAAAAGTACAAACTTAAGCTTTTGCCACTAGAATGGAGGCCATTGTAAGACTGTAATTTTTAAAAACAGAAGCATGATTCATACAAAGTGAATCTGTGGCAAAGATTTATTAAACATACAATGGAGCAAGCTAAATAGTAAAATTATCAAAATCTTGGAAATAAGGCAATAAAACCACAATCCCCAGGGGCAGTTTTTCTCCCAGTCATAAGAAAATCTGCATCTCAACTAGAGAAAAAAATGTAACTGCACAGCCTGGGCCCTAATCAATAATATGTAAAGCAAAAGTATAGATAATTTATCCTCAGGTGGACCTGTATATAAGGCTCCATTTTGACTTTGAAAAGACACTTAGCTATCCTTTTTGCCTTTCTTTGTTTCCATAAATTAGTTATCTATTCCTGTATCCCACCTCCTACCATTCGTGATTCCAGGTATTATGAGTAGATAGGTTACTTGGGAGGAAAAAAAAATGGTTATATTAGGTTATTCCTCCTGGTAGTGAATCTGAAACCCCTTCAAGTTGAATGGGACAGGGCCACTGGAATCGTCAGTAATTTAATACTCAGTTTCAAGGTTACACGGATGAAGACTTGCTATCCCTGTGCAGGCTTTAAACACATGGCAGTAACTACCTATATCGAAAGTGAGGTCCCGGTCGTGGCCCAGGAGTGCGCGTGGCAGAGCCAGACTCCCGGGGTAGGAGGGACACGGCCCCCTCCACTCCAACCCCGACCACTGCAGCGGGTCGCCCCGAGCTGCGGTTCCAGCGCGACAGCGGTACCAGGCCTGCGGTTCACGGCGAGAGCCCCTTTTACCCGGCCTTTTGTTCAGGGCTGGGCTGCTTCCCGCCCACCCGCAGCCGCCCTTCCTCCCCGTCCCAGGAGGGGAGCAAGCGCCGTGCGCGAGGCAGGGCCGGCAAAGTCTGTGGAGTACTCACCCCGCTCCGCTCGGCCCCTGACCCCGCCGCCCAGCCCGGCGAGGGCGGGGCGACGGGGCTGGGGGAAGGGAGCCAGGGAGAGGTCCCCAGCGCCGGGCGAGCTACCGCCCCGCCCGCGCCCCCAGGGAAGAGAGGGACAGGCTCCCGGAGGCCACCCGGGCGACGGCGCCGGAGTGGAGCCAGCGCACCGACGCCCACCTCGGGAGGAGCCCGACCCCGCCCTCGGCCTCCGCCGCGGGCAGCCGAGTCAGAGCATGCGCACTGCGCCTCGCGCGCCCCGTGGGGCCTGGCTTGCGCAGGCGGCTGACGCCTAGTGCCCGGTTTCTGGCGAGGGTGTGACCTTTTTGCTGCGAGCGAACTCTGCTGCCAAGTCCCCGCCCCTCACCTTACTGTCGGGCCTGGGGAACCAAAGGGTGTTGGTAACCTCTGCTCAGCACAAAGGCCGCCCTCAGATGGAGGGAGGCGCGGGGAGGGAGCCGAAACCTAGAGGGAGGGGGTGCCAGCGGTTTCAAGGGCCTCTGCACACTTTCCTCCAACAAATAGCAAAATATCTGGAAAATAAAAATGACCAATGAAGAAAGGGTAGAGCTAGAACAGAGCTGAGCTATGCAGTGCCTCTAGCATCTCTGTAAGAGATTAGAGAACCACGCTGGCTAACACACGCATACTGCGAAATTATAAACAATGAAGCACAAGCACGATCCCCCTTTAAAACTAAAGGGCCAAACTAAAGGACCCAATAGAGGTTAAGAATTTGGGAACTGATAATAGTACCATCTGTGGCACATATCTCAGAAGAAAATCTAGCAGCAGAATTAAACCTAGGGAAACAGATAAAGAAAAGGCTAGAGAAAGATGTAAGAATATTAAAAGCGATTGAATTGAAATATGGAAAATGCAACAGCAGACATCTGAGGGAAAACTAGCATCTGCTCCTTTTAACACGACAATTAAATTTGTGTGAAAAGAAAAGGGTTAGCACGGGCAGAGAAGTGAAAGGAAAACCTGCCTTCAAATGTACGGAGCATGTTTTGATCTTGTACAAGTTATGTAAAAGCCACCACTGGAGAAAGCTAGATGAGTGTAAGGAACTATTTTTGCAATTTCCTGTGAGTCTATAATTATTCCAAAATTAAAAAAAATAGTCTTAAAGGGGGACAATACTAATCAGTGGTGACCAGGGGAAAGAGCTGACTAAAACAAAGCTTGAGGGAATTTTGGGGGGAAACGGAACTGTTCTATAGCTTAATTGTGTTAGTGAATTACTCCACTGTTTTTTTAACCAAAGCTCATAAAAGGGATAGGTTTTCCTGAATGTAAAATAGTTCAAAACCTTTTTTTAAAATGCTGTCAGTAAAGAATTTCCTATCATGTTGCAGCGACTACAGATATAAATTAGACATTTTGCTATAAATATGGAAATAAAAATTGTGTTCCATGCCTATAATTCTATATCACATTCTTTAGCTTAGAGCTTGTCTAATTTGATTATTCTAATTTAGAGAAATTTTTGTTGCCAAATTTAACATATTTTTATGTGTTAAAAAGAAACAAAGCACCCAAAATGGACTCACTTTTGCTAAACCCACCAAGACAATACCTATCCTAACTGCAGTTTCAGCCACTCCCAGGAATGGAATTTTAAATCAATCAGTCTGGAATTTCCTGGTCAGCATTTGTGATGCAATCTGCCTGACAAAACCCCCTACCCTCCCCTAAGGGAAAGTAACCTCGCTAAAATAATCCACTGTTTTAATCTTCTTTTCCTACCCTCCTCTGGCTGTAAAAACCTTTCATTTTGTACAACTTCTCAAAGAGTCCTTCTAGTTGTTAGATGGGATGCTGCCCAATTCATGAATCACTTAATAAAGCCAATTAGATCTTCAAATTTACTCAGTTGAATTTTGTTCTTTAATATATGGAATTAAACATTTTTGGAAATTGTTGAACATTTCATTTGATTTTTAGTAGTAGGCATATGTAATTACAATATGTAAAGTTGGGGACTTTGGCATGATACTCAAGGATTTAAATATTTGTATGAAAAACTGTATGGAAGATTGTCAATTTTTAATGACAATCTATAATGCTTTAATTATCTGTTTCCTAAAAAAAATTTTTTAGAAATTTTCTGAAGGTTACTGAAAATTAGTTGTAAAAGTCTTAATAGCAAAGGATAAAGTTAATAGAGTCCTTCCTGGCAGTTTGTACCTCAGAACCTCATAGAAACGAATTCTCACTGTAGACTTTAATCCCAAGTCTCACTAAAGTGTCCAGGACCTCTGAAAGGAAAGACAGTTCAGGATCTTTAGAGGCATAAGAGGACAGTTGCCAGGCAAACCAAAATCTTGACCAAGATGGTATGAGCCCAAGAAGTAAATGAGAAAGTAGATCAACAGCAGACTATGATAATAGAATTCGCAACACCTTTGGCCTCTTGGGGTGGGGGTTGGGGGTGGAGTCTAACAGGATATTTGCAGCACTTTGTATCCAGAGTCTATTGATTTGGAAAGCAATGCATGGAGAATACAGAAGTTATTACAGAATCTCATAAGCTCTTCAAAATTTTTGGTTCAAACACTCTGTGTATTCTGGGCCTCAAGTTAAAATCCTTAGAACTCTGCAACAAGATGTCCTCCCCAGCTAGACTTTCTACTCACCAGCCAGAGAAGAAAATTCCAGGGGGGTAATGAGGCAAGACCAACGAATATACCCAGGACCTGCCATTATACTAAGGAGAACTTGAGTGTCCTTGTTTAATAATGACGTGCTTTCTTTAATGTGTTATGGCTGTCTTTACTGATCAGGAATTAATTCTGGATGTGGTATTCACTTGGAGATTGATACTGGTTTGTTAATAATAATTTTTGCGTTAAGACAAGTTCAGTCTGCAGCCCCAGAAGCCTTTGTGCAGATTTAATTCAGGAAACTGCCCTAGATTCAGACCAAATCAGAAGTTGCTCCTGAGGCAATGACTCCCTTTAGGCTGCCTCTTAAAATAAATAACAGAAATGTGCTCTTGCCCAGCCCCTTCATCCACATTATCTTATTATAGAGACAGGAGGCACACTGTGGAAAGGACACCAATTTGGAGTCAAGAAGTCACAGAGCAAGCTTTGTTTCTGACACTTATATGGTATGTAAGTTTTGGGCAGTCACCCTGTCTGAACCTTAGCACATATATTTCCGTAAAATGAAATTAGAAATAATCCCAGCTTTGCAGAGCTGTGGAGAATAAAAAGATGCATATTTTCGAATTTATTGGATTAATACATAGAGGAAATGGAATAATACAAATATTAATATGATCATGTAATCTGTGTTTTCTAACATGGAAAGATGGCCAGGCACAAAACAGTATGTTAAAGTATGACCTCATTTATGGTCCTGTGGTAAAAATGGTAAAAGGTTATAACTAAAAATTAATAATGCCTATCCCTAGGTAAGAGAATTATGAATGACTTTTCTTTTTTATACTATTTTTGATATTTCAGATTTAAGGAAAAATAATATATTATCAATGTGTTACAAATAAAGAATTCTATCTCCAATTTAAAAATTAACATTGATGTCTGTGATTTTAAATAGGAGCAAATTATTTATGATTTTAACGTTACTGAATGTTATCTGGATATAAATTATATCCTGTTGTTCTACAAAGGGAATAACAACGGCGGTAAAGAGGTCAGAATGTGATGGCTGGTAAAGGACAATTGTGGGGCATTCCAAATGTGCAATTTCCTACCTTCTGCAACCCAGAGTTGGCCATGGAGAATGTTTCTGGATGATTCAGTCTTTCTCAAGTTAAGGGGCTGATAGTGTAAATATGTAAGCATAGATTATAGAAGGATATAAAGAGACATTTTTATTCTATATGTAATCAAGGCACATTAAAATGCATATTATGAAACAAATAATAACAGAAAGAAAGAAGAAGTCATGAAAATTGTCCAGTCCCGTTGTAATTACATGTTGTTGGAATACTAAGTGTGGAAACAGGCCACAGTTGAGTAGTGTTGCTACATTCTTTATGTAATGCTTGACTGCTTTGTATTATGATGCTTTTAATTATTTATACTGTTAGCTTTATATGATAAAGAGGGGTTAAAGCTTATTGCCACATAGACTTGTCTGTGATATTGGCTCCTAATACAAACACCACAACCTATTCGTAATAGTCAGATATCCAGTCTGGTCAGTGGGGAAATGCTGGGATTTTGCCTTGCTGTTTCGTCAGGACGGGTTTATATTAATGATCTATAGGGTGATGTAACAGCCAATGTGTGAAGTACAGCTCTTGAAAAGACCAGTGAAGAATTGCAACACTTATGAGTTTCAGCTGGAGGTTAATCCTTTGTGTGATGTTTGGCCTAGACATTCCAATCTGAAGTTGCCTATGGCTCCAACCAGGCAGACAGGGGTATGGGCTGTTGTATGGCACTAGAGGACATCTGCCTGGAATAAGAACACCAACCCAGATGACATTCAAACATTGCACATGTGAGCTGTACCCTTGTCATATCACTGTATGCTTTCAATAAATGACTCTGCTAAGGAGAATATGAGTTATCTAGTTTCTTCAGCTTTCCAAAATCTAACTAAAACAATCTAAATTGGCATATCCAAAAGGTGATATCCAGTCAGCAGTTTGGTATATAAGTCCAGAACTCATGGAAGAGGTCAGGCTGAAAATATATATAATGGAGTTGTATCCTGTTCTTACTTATATTCACTCCACTATATGTGCTTGGCAAAAAAACAAAAACATGTTTTTCTTATAACGTGGCCCTTAAATGCAAGCCAACAACTTCATCTGGTATTCAACTCAAGAAACAACCTTCTGTTCCAATAGCAGGGGAAAACTGGCTGTGTAGGATTTCTTGACTGATAGTATATATATTCAAAATCATGTATACGGTATTTAAGAGGAGATTTTTTTAAGGTAATTTTAACTCTATTTTTGCCATTCACACTGACTTTAGATCCTAACCCCCTCAGAAAAAGTCAACCTCCTATACTTGGGTTTTATTGATACACAGGTGATAGTTGCAGCTATAGTCACAAAAGACACTATTCAAGGAGAGTATATAGAGTGAAAAAAAGAAGATATCTGAGGGTAGTATCTTAAAGAACATCAATATTTTAAAAGAGGATTAAGAAATACAAACTTCCAGTTATAAATCACAGGACTATAATGTACAGTGTAAAGAATATAGTCAATAATATTTTAATAACTTTGTATGGTTACAGATGGTTACTAGACTTATTGTGGTGATCACTTCATAAAGTATATAAGTGTTGAATCACTATGTTGTACACCTGTAATTAACATAACATTGTATGTCAAATATAATTTTTAAAATAAAATAAAATTAAAAAGGAGGTAAAAATATGTAGGTAGAAAAACCCACAAGGATTCTAAGAGAATTAGAAGGAGGACAGAAAAGAATAGTACAATAAAAAAACAAGAAGAGAGTTTCAGAGTGGTTAACAATACCAAAAATAAAGCAAAGAGATCAAGGAAGATAAATACTGAAAAGTGACTTAGATTCAGAAATTACAAAGATATCGGTGACTTAGCAAAAGCAGCTTTGGTAGTATGGTGGAGGCTAAGTCAGAGTCTAATGGGTCACAAAGTGGATGGGACTTTGAAATAACAAAAACAACAAAAAAGAGAAATGGCAAGGAAATGGAGACTTCAAGGTTTTCTGTGAAGAGAAGGAGAAGATAGGGCGAAGGTAGCAGAGAATCAGAGTCAAGGGAGGATATTTCATTTTTTAAGTGAGTGTGACTCCATCCAGCCTATAAACCAAGCACAAGAACTAAAAGGAAAGAGAGATAATTGAGGCAGCACAATCCCTGAGGAGAAAAAAAAAAAAAGGATTGAGTTCAAAGTACTAATTTGCGTGAATTGGAAGGAAGGCAAAGGAGAAAGAAGTAGTGATAAGAGTAGAAACAAATGCCTTTGCCTGGGGAGGGGAGTGCTATGGAGGAGTTTAGGAAATTTCATTTCTGATAATTTCTACTTTCACAGTGAAATGGAAAGTTAGCAGAGCCATTTTCTAAAAGTGAGAGAGGGGCTTTTTAAAAAGTGAAAGTTTGTAACAGTCTGTGACAGTGTTCAAAGGAAATGAGAGAAGCTGAGGGAGTATATAGTATATGAGAGTATAGTTAATACTGGATTCCCATATTTATGGAGATACTAATTCCTATATTTTGTGTAATTTTTTTTCTCAGTACCACTCACCCTGCTTGGATGAAGAAGTATAAAATATAGTTCTGAATGAGTCCCAAATTCCAGGCTTGTAGGGTGCTGAAGAGAATTGAAAGGGTAGGGTAAATTAAGGTTGCTGGTAGGAGAGGGATAGAAGTGAGAATTGTGGGGTCTGTACTGAACGGTAAGGAAGTAATTTTAAAGGGATTAATGGAATTTGAAAAAGAAGAGGGATCAAAAAACTAAAGATTATCACAGTGTCAGTAAGAGCAGACTCGTAGAAATAGGAAAGGACTGGCGAAATACAAGGTTATATTTGAAGAGGAGGGGATTCCAAGTGTATCAGTTAGTTCCAGATGAGGACAAGGCCCAGGAAGTCAATCCAAGGTGAGCTGCCCAAGTAAAGTGGAAGTGAAGCGAAGCCAGAACATTTTATGAACCACACAACATGAGACTATGTTAGTCAATGGGTCATTCATGAAAGTGTTGAAATTTCTGCAAGAATAGGGTGGGAGAGGAAGACAGTGAGCTTGGCACAAAAACCTAGACAAATGTGGAAAATTAATAAAAAAAATTATGAGGAGGAAGATAAGAAGGAAATGATACAGAGGGATTGATATAGAACCAAATCAAGAGAAATTTTTTTTGATAGAGAAGTAAAAGGGTCTGGTATTGGCACCTTGGAGCTAGAAGAATTCTAGCAATAATTCTAAGTTATGAGGGAAAAGGCCAGGCTAAAGTAAACTGGGAACCTCAAGGAAACTTGTGTTTCAAATAGGTGGGTGTGTTAAGTCAGTGTTCCCCGTAAAAACAGAATCATTGGGATATATATAGATATGTAGAAAAAGATTTATTATGATAGATTGGCTCACATGATTATGGTACTGAGAAGTCTCATAATCTACTATCTGTAAACTGGAGGCTCTGGGAGCCAGTGATATAGCACCAGTCCAAATCCAAAGCCTGAGAACTAGGGAATCCACTGGTGTAAGTCCCAGTCCAAGTCTACAGGCCCAAGAACAGTGGGTTGATGGCCAAAGAGAAGATGGATGTCCCAGCTCAAGCAGAGAGCAAATTTGCTCTTCCTCTAACTTTTTATTCTACTTGGGTCCTCAATGGATTAAATGGTGTCCACCAAACTAATGAGGGGGATCTTCTTTACTCTGTCTATGGATTCAAATGCTAATCTCATCTGGAAACAGATTCACCCAGAAATAACATTTTTTCAGCTATTTGGATATCTCTTGCCAAATAAAGTTGGCCATAAAATTAACCATCACAGTGGGTCAGTATTATACTGACAGTCTCTGGAAAATTGAAACTGCTAAGCCTATTAACATTCCTCCATTCTTTTCACAAACTTATGGAGAATCTGGTGTATGCTAGGTACTATGCTGGGTGCTGGAAATACAATGAACGAGATAAGCACTGTCCCTGCTTTAACAGTGTTTAGAGTCTTTAGTAAGCAAGACCCCAGACAAATAAGCAGAAAAAACATTTCAGCCTGATTATTTTATGAGACTGTGTAGATCTGGTTGTTGGAGAAATAGTAAAGGCTAAATCAACCAAAACTTCCCCAAGAAAAAAATATATGTACACAATCTGGCAGACATTGATACTGATAATCTTGGTAAGCCTTCCCTGTCTTTGAAAAAGTCACTGATAGAGCTGTTTACTAAAGAGCAAACACTAGTTTACTGTATCATTAAGAGTTATTTACATTACAACAAGGCATAGAATCGATTGATATGGAAATCAGTTAAGAATGCTTTAACAGCAAAACAACCGCAGAACTGCATGTTATTCTAAAACATAACACCTAAGAACCACATGAAAGTTAAATTTAAATGTTATATGCATGAAAGATGGAAATTTCCTAGATGCTTTAAGAAACACTTATGATTGCTATTCTGAGTATCAAATGATAAGAGCAGTGAAAAGAACTACAAATGCATTATAGGTAGATAATATGTGACTTATACATAAGTTCCATGTGAGATCATTATTCCTTTGATGCTTGACAAGCATTACCCAAAAATAGTATTTTCAGTTACAATTAGTAAATTTCAGAGAGAAATAACCATCTTAAATCTACTTTGAAAGTTTTCTTACTAGTCAAATCAACAAATACAATCAATATGTTAATAATTTTCTATTAAAAATAGTATCGTGAAGATAAAATGTAAACTACAATGTCAAGGTATAGGAGATAAAGCTTTCCATAAATAAATGTAATAAAATGATAAACTATAAAATTGAAAACAAAAAAAGTCAAAACCTTTAAAAGTAGATTGCAACATGCTGTGGAAGAGGGAAAAAAATAAAAAGAAGAAAACATGAAGCCACAAAAACTTTCACAATCTAGCCATATTCCTAGAATACAAAAATCTTCAAGCTTCAAATCCTGAAGCCAACAGTTCCCTTTAGCCTTCTCAGCACATCCTCACAAACCTGGGGCTTGAGCATAAGCTTTTAGGGCTGAGTAAAGTCTTTGGGAGACTTGCCACCCTGGTTTCACTGTGGATAAGGATCAGTGAACAAATACCATGCTGAAACACAAGCTGTTCATCCTTTAGAAAGAGGGATTTGGCTTAGGATGGGTTTAGGGATGTCAATCCTGTGTTTGCTTCCCCAGCCTTCATGTGATTTTGCCAGAGGCCCCCTACCTTCCTGTTGCACTGCAAATTTTTCATTGGTATCACTTGTTTTATAGAACATATGCATTCCAGAAAATGTTCTTTCACATTTCATAATATTAATGTTCTTCTGTCTTATATTAAATAAAATTAGGGATATCATCCCACAGAAAACATACTTAGACAAGGTATAAAAAATGATAGCCACTTGGTTATTCAACAATTATTTATTGAGTAAGCACAAAGCACTTTGGGCAAAGCAGTATAAAGATGAAGTTCTTGGTCACAAATAATAGAAACTGACTGGCTAATTTTAGCAGCAAAGAAATTTATTGGCAGAGTATCAAATAGCTCATAGGATCAACAGGAAGACTAAAGAACCAGGCTAAAAAAACAGGCAGGAACCAAGGGCAATCAGACAGTAGGAACCACAACAAGGTCACATCCAAGTTTAGTTAGGATACTACTGCTGACTCACCCACAGGTAAAGATACGGAGAGACTGACACCATGCTAGACCCACTGGTTGCCAGGAACGTATTTTAACAATCTCTACCCATTTAAATGATTCATTTCAGATTCAAATTCCCAATTCTGATTGGTCACACTTGGGTTTTATGCTTATGCCCTCATTGCTGGGGCTGGGAAGAGGGAATAGCTGGCTACTCCGGCTTTAAGTTGAAATTAGGGCTCAAGTATTTACCGAGACTCAAGCAGTGGGGAATTTCCTTGAAATAGGAAGAGAGTTTAGGTGGTCAGTGGTCAAAGAAATTATAAATGCCCACTTTAGTCTACAACTTTAACCAACCAGCATATATTCTTTTTTCCATATTTCCCCAGAAAGATGCTATGGTCATCACTCCTGCAACTTGTCAGCATGCCATATTCTCTTAAGGTAGGTCAGCATGATATACCAGATAATATTCCCCTTTCCCTTAGAAATTAATTAGTTCTCCACAGCAACAGTTGCTGCTGATCCTGATTTTTGAGATACTATTAAGGTACATCTATGTAAGCATCAATACTGGTGGGAGGGTATTACAATGAGGTCATGTTCCTAGCAGTGAAAAGATCAATTAAAAACAAAACAAAAAAAAAATCTTTTTCAAGGTTACAGAGACTATAATAATGATCCATAGTGGAAAGAAAAGCCTAAATTAGGAAATTTAAAAAAGTACAAAAAGGTACTTATGCTAGGCTAGCATTGTTAGAATTGCAAAAACACTACGGCCATGCTACTCCGAATGTGCCCAATCTTGTCTGATCTTGAAAGCTAAGGAGGGTCGGGCTTGGTTAGTACTTGGATGAGAGACTACCTAGGAATACCAGGTGCTGTAGGTGCGAAGAAAGAAAGGAAGGAAGGAAGGAAGGAAGGAAGGAAGGAAGGAAGGAAGGAAGAAAGAAAGAAATAGAATTGCAAAGACGAATAAGATAGAGCCCTTGCTCTCCAAGAGCTTAGAGTATAGCAGAGTGACAAGACATTGGAATGTAGCATGAGAGTACCATAATGAAAATATATGCAGGTTTGATAGAAGCATGTAGGAAGGACTCTACTACAGATGTCATGGGCAGGTTGGTGGGGTGGTAGGGAAGACTCACTGAAGGATGTGAGGACATAACAATCTGAGCTGCCTTCCGAAAGATGAGTAGGAGTTAGCTTCTGGCTTGCAAGCCTATTTTATATTCAAGAGCAATAAATCACTCAAGATGGCAATTATGCTGCATTTTTACTGAGAACAGTTTCAACAGCGCCCTTTATTCACCTATCATAGCACTTAACATGCTGTATTGTAATCACCTGTGCTCTTATCCATCTCTCCACCAAATTTTAAGCTCTCAGTCATGGTCACAGTGGCATTCTCACCCTCTAGCACAATGCTTGGCTCAGGGTGATAAATAAATGTTTGCTAAGTGAAAGAACAACATCAAAACATTTTACACATGCATATAGAAATAATTGCTGTAGAAACAATCTTAATTCTTTAGAATACTGCTAAACTTCAGTGGCAGCTTGTATATAGCTTAGTTTTAGCTGGTACTTGTGATAGTAAAGTCATAAAACTAGGGTTATATCTTTGATCTGAAATAAAAAATCCAGAGACTCAACTACTACTTACTGAATAGAAATGCAAAAGAGATTAAAAGTAGTGGTGTTCACATATTTTTTACATAAAAAGGATTAACTTCCAAACTCTTCACTTTCCCATTAAGTTAAATGACAAGAACTTTTTTTCAGAACTTTCTTAAAAAGAAAAAAGAAAAGAAAAGAAAAGAAAAAGCCCAGATGAAAGGGAAGTACTACATACTGTAACACACTAGGAAGAAGAATAAGTTGAAAGGGAATCTAACAGCCCTGTTTTTAGCTAGAGAGGCAGTAAACTTTGCTTGTGGGTTAATGCTTTATGATACATGGAAACTCACTGTGGTCACATAGAAAATATCCCACTCTGAAAAACACTGGCATTTGCAATAAATTAAATCCAAAATAGAGATAGTGATTTGTTTTCAAACATTAGGTTGCATCAGAATTACCCAAAGAATTGTTAAAACAGATTTCTGGGCTCCACCCTTAGAGTTGCTAATTCAGTAAATCTGGATCGAGGCCAAGAATTTAGACCTCTAACTAGCTTTAAAGTATGTTGCTGCTGCCTTTGGGGTCTATACATTGAGATCAACTGAACTATAGCAATCTCTTGCATTTTACATAGCTTTAATGATTTCACTTTTTAATCCCTCCACTTTTCATTCAAGTTTCAAGAATCTCTCTTCATCTTAGAAAATTCATTTTCTTTTACAAACTTTTATTTTGGGAATCCCTGGAAAAGTGGTGATATAATTCCAGTCCAAACCCAGAGGCCTGAGAATCAGGGAAACTAATGATATAAATTCTATGCAAGGACAGGAGAACTACCTCTTAGCTCAGCAGGCAGGAAGAAAGTAAAAGACGTGAATACCTCCTTCCTATGCTTTTATTGCATTTAGGCCCTCAACTGATTGGTGGATGCCCACCCACACTGGAAAAGATAGTTTACTTTATTGTGTGGACTGTTTCAGATGCTAATCTCATCTGGAAATACCCTCACGGACACAACCAAAAATAATGTTTAACCACAGAGAAAAAAACAGATTATCCCGTTTTCGAAGGAATAAAATGCAGAGTGGCAGAAGACAATACAAATATTGTACAGAAATCAATATGATAATAATTGTAAAGGCCTGAGATGAAATAACTTGTTACCAAAAGTTCTATACTCAGCCAAAAATCATTTACAAGTTAAGGCAACACTCTACTCCCATCCCATGAAAGGCCATTCTCACAATCACTGCCATAAAGGGAGGAATCACCCTTGCCTGTGGCCCAGCCTCACAGTATATCCTACCACCCCCAGACCAAGCTTGCCTCTTCACCCGATAGCGAGACACGGGGATCCCATCTACCTACTGACCACCTTTGCCCTGTGCTGTTTACCTTGAGCCCCTTTGTACAACAAAGGGAAATCCACAGTAACCAAAGTTGAACAGACAGCTAAACCCAGAGTGGTAAGGAAAAATACCACAGGCTACTCTAAGGAATTTGCCAATGAAAGGAACCTAGAGCCTCGTGATTAATGGCAATGTAGGAGACAAGTAGAAAGCTTAAACCCATGGAATGGAGAATCAGAACTGGGGCCTTTACAAGCCAAGATCTTACTTAGAAGGGCTGCAGTGAGAGGATGAGAGAGAAGGATTTCTGCTGGAAAAAAGAACCCTTAAAATAAAAACCAAAAACTCTCTTTCATAGGCCTTATCATCAGGTAAGGGAGAAAAAAAAATGTATCTGGTGAATTCATAAGCACAAACCTGCCCACACATGGGTTAGGTATTCACATTAATTAGTGTGGTCTAGGAAAGTTCATGCCAAATGCTTCTGGTTCAACAATGCCACAGGGCATCTGGTGGAAGCAAAGGCAAATCCTCACTAGAAAAATGCACCTTCAGTTCGGGTTTTGCCATACTCAATTCTTCCACAAAGAAATGTAAATGTGTTCATGCATGCGCACATGCACACATGTGTGTGTTTTATTGATGTAAGTTAATAGCTCTTCTGATGAGTATTATAAAATTTTGCTATTCGAGCAGCTCAATATGTCATTAGTGCTAAAAATTGAATTCCTTCTAGAATTCAATAGTTACCAGCCCACTTGCTAAGGTATACATTCCTAAAATTTCTTGCTCCACATTTTATAAAGGCTTTATATAATGTTCAATGAACTCCTTCATTTGTGGCAATCAATGTTTGACATTCTAAAAGTTTAAGCCATTTGATCTACAGTTAGATTTTAATAAAATTATGTAAATCCCTGGATCTTTAATTGTATGCTTTCCAAACCATATATAGTTAATCCTTCCAAAAGGCTTCTTTTATGTAAAATAATAATCTTCTTTTTAGTGTTTTAGTGTTTCCTCAACAACTACTAGCTTCTAATAAAAGTTGTCATGATTGTTGTTTTTTTAAAATATATATTCTGATACCCCCTTTAATACCTAGCACAGTATGAATTATATGATGAATTATTTAATATATATGTGATTAGGAAAAGAGAAGAAAAGAAGAATTCAGAGTATGGATGCAAATAGAGAGAAGTTGTTGTTCTGGGTATAAGCATTGGTTCAAATGCTGAAATGTTTTAGAACTGTAAAGCAAATGCCCCCAGGCCTCATCTATGTGGCTTCAGGGTACCATCAACTTTCCTAAATGTAAGACCTCAGCACCCTGCCAATATCTCCCTCCGCCTAGAGCCATTCTGGGAGCCCCTGGTCTGCTACTTTTATACCCAATTCCTCAGTATATCTACTGTGTCTGCATTGGATCCATGCAGAAATGGGGAGAATGACCTTTCCATAAGGATTAGTCTTGGTCTCTGAGCAGGCCTGGATGATCAGATGTTATCTTGTCCCTTCCATCTCATTGTTGCTTCAGTCTCTGGCTCCAAACACAAAGAGGACTCCCCTATTACCACTCAAATCACTTGGTAAATTGATGCATTCATTTCAGTTTTTTATTCATTCAAAAAACATGTATGAAGTACATATTATGTGCAGGATGCTGGTCTAGGGGCTGTAGTAGACACAAGGAAGAATTAGAGGCAACTACTCGAGCCAGATTGACATGTTTTGACCTAAACAGATGGCCAAAGAGTCCAGTTGTAGTATCTTCTTTTAAAGAATTTCACCAATTCTAATATCAACCCTGCTAAATTTTGAAATTTTACATTTAAAAATCTGACTTAAGACAATGGAGACTATGCCACGTAAAGAAAGACTTAAATTGCTCACAAAGGTTAATGAATGAGGTTTATTATCCAGGGAGGTAAATAAAAACCCAAAGTAGTTTAAATTGAATACATGCCTGTCCATGAGGAGCCATCATCTCTTGGTGCCTAAGCTACCACCAAGTCATAAGATACTTTTAGAAGATGCATTAATTCTTTTAATGAATTCTTGCCTTGAACAGTAAATAGCTAGAACTGGGAGAACTTGGCTTCCCTAATGAGTATACCTTATCATGTTGTCCTGTGATGACAGATGACAAAGTAAATGACCTATGATGGAAGATGACAAGAGGTCTGCATCACTGTAGACAAACAAATGATTCATATCAGAATGTAAAACTGACTAATTTATTGTACAGGAGAAACTTTAGTCATGATGCTGACACTTACAAGAGAGACGCTTATTACCACAGCAAGAAAAAAACATAACAGAAGTAGTTTTCTATGGTATGGAAATGTATGCCAGATGGATACACTTAACATTACCCCCCCAAAAAAAAAAAGGAAGAGGGTAGAAGGGGGAAGAGGAGGAGGAAAAGGAAGAGGAGAAGGGGGAAGAGAAGAAGGAGAAAAGAAATCTTCTACATCCTGGATTTCTCTTCTAGTTCTGTAACTGTGGAATTTATATCTAGATATGGGTATTTTAGACCTATGCTGTCCAATATAGTAGCCACTAGACAAACGAGGCATTGAGCATTGGAAATGTGGCTAGTTTGAATTGAAATGTGCTGTTAGTATAAAATATGTGCCATATTTCAGGGATTTATTAGAAATAAGCAATGTTAAAATCTCATCAATGTTTTAAAATATTGATCACATGTCAAAATCACAATATTTTGGATATTGTGGTTTAAGTAAACTATACTTTTAAAAATTATTTAACTTGTTTCTTTTTCATTTTTAAATGTGGCTACTATAAAAAAATTTTAATTGCATTTACTGTTTGCATTATATTGGATAGCACTGTTTTAGATATAACTGTATTTACTGTATTTAGAGATAACCTGGAACTGGCCCTTTTATATTTAGATAAAATGTTCTCAACAGGGTGATTCTCATAAGCAAATGTCACTGTATTCAGTGTTCTATGAGACAGATAAATAGTAACTTGCACCATAGATAAGGCCAACGTCCCATCACTGCTCTGAATTCAAAAGAATGCCCACGGTGAAGAAACCTGCAAAACAAGGCCATTTCCAAACAGGTCCACAGACCACAAACAACAGACTTTTCCATACTGTGGCTTCAGCTGCATGAACTAGCATAAACAGCTAAATTAGATAAATTCTAGAGATGGTCCCAAAAAGATCCTTTGGATACTAAAGAGCTGGTTTTATTTTGCTCACTTTGAAAGAAAAATTTTGTGAAAATGAATAGAATATATTTGTGAGCGCCTAGAGTTGGAAGACTAAATAACACGGTCAATGGCACTGAAAATACCTTTGTTATAGACTAAATTATTCCCCCAATCCCATTTCATATGTTTAAGCCCTCACCCCTCGCATGACTGTATTTAAAGATAGGGCCTTTAAGAAGGTAATTAAGGTTAAATGATGTCATAAGGAGGTACCCTAATCAAATAGGACTAGTGTTCTTATAAGAAGAGGATGAGACACCAGATCGATATTACCCCCACCTTTCTCCCTAGCCCCTGCCCTGCTCCTGCCACGTCTAGCCACGACCCCAAGTGAGCAAGGCCATGTGAGTCTGTAGTGAGAAGTGGCAGTTTTGCAAGCCAAGATGAGAGTCCCACCAGATATCAAATTTACTGGCACCTTGATCATGGACTTTGATCCTCCGGAACTGTGAAAAATAAAGTTTCATGTTTAAACCAGTCTGTGGTATTTTATTATGGCAGTCCAAGCAGAATAATGCAACTCTTAAAGGGAATATTGGAGAAAAAGTTTATAAAAAACATGAACCTTAAAACACCTTCCTCTGTTGCTGGTGTGACACCGTGTAATGCAGACTGTGTCCTGATGTCTTAGCAGAGACATAGAACTACTACAGAAGTAGGCAACACCGTCAAAGGCTCAAGACTGGTAAATTTCCCATTTCTGAAGTATATATTTTGAAAACTTCAAGTTGCTGCAAAAAGACTGCTGCAATATCTATATGTTCCATGGGACAGTCCTAAAATTTTTTTTGGTGAAAAAATACCTCAGAAATTTCAAGAGAAGCATAAAAGCTTAGCGATAAATGTCATTCTAATGAATACTAAAGAGATTCTTACCTTGATCTCTTACCTTGTATCCAAACTAGCCCTTAATTTAATATATCTTCACCTAAGTAGTTCTCATTTATAAGAATGTGTTCTAAAATCAGGCCATTGTCTATTCTAAATTAATTTATTGGAGCATTTATTTTAATTCTAGACAGGTGGGTATCACACTTCCCTGGCCTTAAGAATCATGTGTGGAGCTTGTTAAAAATGCAGATTCTGGGTTCTCATTGCCAGGGGATTTTGACTGGGGAGGTATCTGGAGTGGGGCCAGACTTTTATATTTAAAATTCACCCCAGGGAATCCTGACCTAGGCAGTTCATAGACCACACGTTGAGAAACATTATTCTGGGTTTCATGCAAATTTGAAGAAGAAGTTATCCTAAATTTAAATGGAAACACACTTAATGTTGTTCGCATGTTTACTATTAGTATAATTACACTTTGAAAAGTATGTGGACCCTCGTTATTTTAACTCTCCATTATATCCTCAAGAGTTGCAATTTTACTGAAAAGTTTATGTGTGTTAACTTCATTTACTGTTTTACACACCAACTATGTACTAAAAATCATGTCACCACTCTGAAGGGGTATTTTTAAAAAGGTATAAAGATCATTTGCATTCCACAGTAAGTTTTGATCTAAAATCAATTAAAAAAAAAGTGGGGGGAATGTAATCATCCACACGAATTTATATTGGTGAAATTTATTCATTTAGGTAACAAATATATGTGTGTGATATTGTGCTAGCACCAAGGGAGAGACAAAGATGTGTTAGAGAGCTATCTATCCTCAAGAGGCTGACAGTCTAGTAGGAGAGATAAGGCATGGGAATGAATACTGACCTAGAAATAAAGAAGTGCTACACCATAAAAGTATGAATTGAATATTGAGATTTTAGGGGCGGGAACATTCAGTAGGATTGCTGTAAAGGCCGAATGTGGGGAAATGGCCAAAGATGAAGCCAAAGAGGTGGGCAAGGGCCAGATCATGAAGAATCGTGTTTGCTAGCAGAAGGGAGCCACTGGAAGATTTTAAGGAAAGAGATAGCATGCATTCACTCCCTCAGTAATTCTGAACACTTTCTGCATATCCAGCTCTGTGTGAAACTGCCCCATGGAGCTTTTACACCATCTGAGAGTACAAGCCCCAGACCTATCCAGTTAGAACCTCTAGGGCTGGTGAACAGAACTGTGCTATTTAAAAATCTCTCCCAGTGATTCTGATGCAGAGCAAAGTTAGGCAACCACCACTGAAGGGTGTATTTGAATACATATATATGAAAAACTCTTTGCCCTGAGATGTCTTTACAGGGAGAGCATTTGAGAAAGAAAAAAAAAAAAAAAAACAGAGCTAGTGATAAAATCACATGGTGAATTTTGCTGAAATCAGTAGGGCAGGAGGCAGCAACAAAAAAGCTGGACAGGTGAGATGGTTATCAATTTATTGGGTTGCTTAATTCTTGAACAAAGAAGACTGTCTGAAAAAAATTATTTTAGGAAACTTTTGTCGGTGATGTCCAGAATAGATTAGAAGAAACTGGAGGCAGAAACACCAAGAAGAGCTGGACGCAATAATCCAAGTATAGCATTATGGTGGATGGCTGAGGTGATGACTAAGGGGACAGAGGAAACTGAGTGAAAGTGTTTGGAAACTGCCACATGGCTTATAATGTGTATCACTAAGAGAAAGAAGAAAAACACGAAGTGAGAGTAAGAAATAAAGCAGGAGAGAAAGAAAATGGATGAGATAATGCTGAAACTTGCATTGCAAGAAATAATACTGGTATCTAGAAATGTAAACTGTGAGTTGTTTGTATAGGAACTAGAATATAAAGTTTTGAAATTGCCCTGAAAGTTGCCATTTTGTAAATGAAAAACTTAAGCACAAAATAGCAAATATTCCAAAATGTCAAGTAAAAGTGGTAACTTGTTTTGTGATTCATTTTCATTTTTTAAATTAAAAAACTAAAACTACTTTTCTATTCTCCTATCTCTTGCTTTGTCTAGGTATTTCTTCTTGTATTCATGTTTTGGTTGAAAGTCAATTACGATAACAAGGATGAAAAGGGAATAAGGAGCCTCTAGCCAGGGCTTCCTGCTAGGAACAGATGCACCCACTCTCTGGAGCCTCCTATGCACAAAGGACGCTTAAGCTTTAAACTGAAAGTTCGAAAGAAACAAGACCAAATACATGTGTGCAGGCAGTGTACTGCACCCCTTTGGAGTGCCACTCATCTCTGTAAATTTGTATATTTACTGTCTTGCAGATTGAAATTAAATGTTTGAGGAGGGGTGCCTTTTTCCAATTCACGGTAAGGCACTTTATGGGCTAGCAATAATCTTGGAGGAAATCCTCTTTCTTTCAATATTTCTTAAACCATGTTCTTGAGACTAACTACATTAGGATCCTTTGAGACGTGACTTAAAAATGTAGATTTTGGGATCTCACATTAGACTATTGAGGTAGGCCTTGAAATCTGCATTTTCAACCAATTCCCATCAGGCAATGCTCACATTTATTTAAATACGACTTTTTAATTACTTGCCAGATGACTTCATCTTTCCTCAATCAATCATAATGGCATTAAGTATATATATTTTAAACCATTTTATTGTCAAACAAGAGACAGCACTCTAGTTCCTAACTGACTTTCTGTTATAAAATTAAAATGTGGGAATAAAAATTAAGGTATAGATGGTAAGAAGTAAAGTTACAACTTCAGTGTCAGAGATACAACGAGGTACCTCAAAATAATGTTGGAAATGCCATACTAAGTTACATGTTTGATCTGCCCAACCCAAAATGTCATGTTTATACCTTTCCATGACCTCAAAGTCTACACTAGGATTATTTTTCAAACATCTCTAACTTGCCTATTATGGATCGTTGATCAATGTTTACAAGCTCTCAAGCAAATTTACATTTTCAGACTTAACAACCCATGAAATAATATAGTCTTTGTTTATTACCTATTGTGTAAATGTTCACCTACCTTTTTGTGTCCTGAAAGGAGTTTTGTCGGATAGTGGTGTTTGCCTTAGTCTTCCTGTTGCTTTTTGATTTCTAGGCTGTAGTCCAAGGCCCTTGCATGATGAAGAGCCTTAATCTTTCAGTCTGTTCTCATAATAAAAACTGCCATCACCTTTTAGTAATTTTAGTTGTCCTTGTAAGGACTTATATTTTTTTAATCCATGTTGTCTTTTGTAAGGTTTGGTGACTTGAAATACACAGTAGTCCCCCTCTTATTAGCAGTTTCACTTTCTGTGGTTTCAGTTACCCACAGTCATCCATGGTCCAAAAATATTAAATGGAAAATTCAAGAAATAAACAATTCATAAGTTTTAAATTACGCGCTGTTCTGAGTAGTGTGATGAAATCTTGCTCTTGGGCCTTCTCCCTGTGCAGGATGTCAATCAACCCTTTGTTCAGCATATCTACACACTCACCCATCAAGTCACTTAGTAGCCATCTTGGTTATCAGATCAGCTGTCACACTATCGCAGAGCCTGTGTTCAAGTAACCCCTTATTTTACTTCATCATGGCCTGAAAGCTCAAGAGTTATAATGCTGGCAATTCGGATATGCCAAAAGAGAAGCAGTAAAATCCTTGCTCAATATTGTCAGACAGTCAATAGTAGGCTAATGCTACGTCACAATGCTTATGTCATTCACCTCACTCCATCTCATTATGCAAGCACTTTATCATCTCACATCACAAGAAAAAAAAGGCTGAGTACAGTACAATAAGATATTTTGAAAGAGAGGGAGACTACATTCAAGTAACTTTTACAGCAGCATGTTGTTACAATTATTCTACTTTATTATTAGTTATTGTTGTTAATCTCTTATCATGCTTAATTTATAAATTAAACTTTATTATAGGTATGTATTTATTGGAAAAACATAATATATATAGAGAGAGTTTGGTACTATGTGCAGTTTTAGGCATCCACTGGGGGTCTTAGAAAATACCCTTGTGGATAAGGGGGGACTACTGTACACAGCTGTCTGTGTATATATAACATATACACCAAAGTTTTCTCACAAGTGTAAAATCATACATGTGTTGCTTCTAATATCACTTCTCATTATGACATCACTTTCTTGACCTTTTGAGATATCATTTGAGACCGCAAAAGCAATCTCAGATATTGAAATATCAGATACTGAAATTTGATAAAAATGGAAAATTTCCCAGGTAGAAGAGCCAAGATGAACTGGATAACATTAGCCAGCTGTTTTCCCCTGAGCAACATTGCTTTCCATCTTACCTAGACTTACCCTCAGCTGCTTGGCTTTCATCCAAGTCTACAGTTTGGTCCAGAACATCCAAGGCAGGAAACTGCACTGCAGGGACCTGGTGAAAGGGAAGCATCTAACAAAGCATCATCTGGACAGTGATGTTACTGCCTCTTCCATATGACTCATGATTACTTAAAAGATTCAGATCCTGACCTTCACGAGCATTCATCCTGAGCATGTAAGTATTGATAAGTCCTGCTTTGGGGGGAAAAATGGCCTAAAGAATAGCGCAAAAAGCCCCAAACCAAGTGTTTTCAAGCTTTCCTTTACAGGGAGATGCAGACTAGGTGCCATTTATGTTGTAGGTCACTGTGTATCTTACAGTAACTGTGCAAGCCAGCTGGGACAGCAGCAGTAGCACCTTGAAATCCCTCACCAGGGTGCCCAATTCTCCTTCCCACTTTTGCTCACACACTGTTCTCATCTGGGATATTGGTTTTTCTGACTCTTTGAATAAACCCTTGGTTCTTTACTTGATTTCCCCTTTCTATCCCCAATCTGGTATGACTTTTGAAGCCTTCTTACATTAACACCCAGCCAGGGCCCCACTGCTTCTGCCCAGGCCGCTGCTACTCAAATCTCAAAAAAAGCCTCAAATGGACAAACACACTATTCCCATGCACTTAGCAGCCTTATTTCTCCTGGTTTTATTTGCTCTAAGATATGACACTTGAATGCTGTCTCTGAACCAGGAAGTGGTCTCTAAGTAGACACCAAGTCTGCTGTTGCTTCAATCTCAGACTTCCCAGCCTCCAGAAGTGTGAGAAATTAACATCTGTTGTTTATAGGCCACCCAGGTGTTGGTATAGCAGCCTGAATGGACTAAGACAGATGCTCAAAGCAGAGATTCAGAAAATTAATCTAGGAAGAAAGGAGAGCTAATAGAAGGTGAAAACACTGAGGTAGTAAATTAAGAAATGGCATTGGGGAACGGTAAGCCACTTCTAAAAGGAAGATCCTAGGGATCAGTTCCCATGGTATATAAGCAGCACCTTTCATGGTTGGTCCCTCCCTAACTTTCTCTCAGCCTATTTTCAGTGAGCCTTCTACTCTGTGTTCTCACAAGTTCCCAATGTCTTCAGCACCAATCCCTTGCTTCATTGCCTTTGTATACCTCTTCTTCACACTTTGGATTTGACCCCTGACACTGCTGCTCTGGTTCTGACCTCTGACTCTCGCTATCACTGCAGTTTACATTGCTCCCCTTGCTTCACCCAGCCAAGCACCTTCTCTAGGACCCAGCCTCAGCTCAGGCTACTTTGACCAGCATTCTTTCTAAATCTGTGCTGGTTTCAAGTCCAGAACTCAGTTACTTGACAGACTGATCAGGCCTGAGTGATAAGACATTAGGAGGGAAGATATTATCTTGGGGTTTTGAACTTAGGGTTGAGGATTGGTTGAATGGAGTTTCTCTGTACGGAGTTTCTCTCTATTCTGAGAGGTAAAGTGAGATGATCACTTTTCACACACAACGTAGAAGTGATGATGGGACATCCAAATGAAAATGTCCAATGTATAGCCTGACATGTTGGGTAGCAACTAAGGAGAGAGGTCAGGACCAGTCAGAGCATAGACTCATAGCCTGTGCATTGCATAACTCTGGAAGGTGGCATTCCCATAGACTGGGAAGTAATGGTGCCCCCTGGAGTTGTACAAAGCTACAATCTGGGTAGGGCAGGGCAGGGAATTACCACATGGAGGATATATAAATGAAGCCAGGACATAACAAAACTAAGGGGAGAAAGTAAACCAGGAGAGGAGCACAGGGCTAGGATTACACTTTGGGAAAAATGTTGGGGGCAAAAGAGAATTTCTATATCCAAAGATTTAAAGGAACTAAGTAGTATCGTAAGTTAAATGGGATTTCAAGAAGGAAATAATCATCTCAAATGTCACAGAAAGGTCATAGAGGAGAGGATCTAGAGAAGAATTTAAGATAAAGTAGAATGTGGTAAGAAGAAGATTGATCTAGAAGTGAGGGATCAGGACTCTGGTCTTGGCACAGCCACATTTTAGACTAGGCTTTTTACACCAATGAAACTTTTCTCATCTGTGTGTTGTTAGGGATACAATAATTATCTTTCACTGAATGTTTCTATGTGCCAGGGCCTGCTGTAAGCACTGTATATATTAACACATGTACTCCCCACAACCATTCTATTGTAGCCTTCCAATATTATCCGCATTTTATAATGAAAGAAACTGATACACAAAAAGCACAGAAGTAAAACCTAAAGTGACACAGGCAGTAAATGCTAATGTCAGAATCTGTAAATGGCTTGGCCTGGTGTAGGAGGACCTTCTAGCTCTGTCATTTTAACATATACAAACTAGAAGGTTGCTAGAGACCTTTCAGGATGAGTTTCAAATAGAAGTGAGAGAGAGTAAAATGTGATGATAATGAAAGAAAGGACGTGTGTAGGTAAAAAGGAGAGAAGGATTGTGAGCATTAAAAACAACGGGGTCAAGTAAAGGTTGTTTCAAGATAGTTGAGACCTGTGTAACGTGTTGCTTGAGAGGAAGAAGCCAATGAAGAGGAAGAGATTAAGGATGCTAGAGATGGAGGAAAACTGACAGCAGGATCGTGGAGAAAACAAGTTAGCCTTGAAAAGGGAGAGAACACCGAAGACAGTGCAGAGATACCAACATTTAGAGGTAGATAGTAAGAAAGATGGGAAAATTCATGTCCGAGGTTCTTGCCTTTAGGAAATAAGAACTAAAAGAGCTATTAGCTCAAGGTAAACATAGCATCTAGGGGAAATTTTTAAATTTTTTAATTATATTATAGAAATAAAATGTACTTACAGACAATTAGGGGAAATTGCAGAAAAGTAGAAACATCACCAAAGTCCTAGGAAACAAAGATAACCATTAGAGTGTTTTACCTTTCAATTAGGTGGAGTTTTTTTCCCCTCCACATATTAACATTTATAATTCTAGTTATTATTTAGCTTTCATAAAGTTTACATTTGAAGTTTATTTAGTATTCTGCCAAGTGGATGTGCTATAATATTCTTAACCATTTCCCACATTTGAGCTGCTTCCAATTTTTCACTATTTCATAAATAAAGTTGCACCGAACATCTTTGCACATAAAATTTATTCTGTACTTAGAATCACTTTCAAAAGAGAATCTTTAAAGTATGACAACTTAGTCAATTATTTTGTATAATTGTAAACATCTTTAAGGCTTTTGACACTACTTATACCATTTTACATTTTATCAGCAATAGATAAGAATTTAATTTTCCTAAACCACTGTTAGAATTAATCATTAAAAAAAAAAACAATTTGACAGATGAAAAAGCAGTACCTTATTATGTGACACTTCTTTTACTACTAGTGAGGCTGAATAATTTTTTGTATATTTGTTCATTGTTTTCTTCAACTTCGTAAGGTGTTTATTTTTGTTCTTTGTACATTTATCTTTTGGGTTCATAGAATTTTACAACTTTAGAAGTTAACTTATACAATAAAGATATTATTACATTCCACTTAAAACCTCTTAACTATTTTATTAGTTTTATAAAATTTATTAATTAAAATAATTGTCTTGTTATTATAAAATGTAGTATATATTCTGAGTCTGGTTCTTCAATCTCCCTTTACTTACACAAACTCCCCTATTTGCTTCCATTCAGTTCCCTTTCAGCTTAAGTTGGTCAGAGTTGGTGTGTGTGGGTTACAACACAGAATTCTAACAAACCCAGCAATAATCAATTAAGAAGTGCAATAAAAAGAAGCTGATACATGTTAGCAACCAGAACCATAAAGTATATAGGGATAAACTTACCAGCAAGCATGCTAGACCTCCAGGAAGAAAACTATATATCTTTGCCAAAGACATAGGAAAAAACCTGAATGGAAGAAAAGCATACTCTTTTCCTGGAGAGAAGGACTAACTTGCTATGAAAATATCAATATTCCCCCAAATAGTTGTGTAAATTCAACACCATTCCAATGGGATCATTTGGAATATAACAAGTTGGTTCAAATCTTGAAAAAATAATATGAGCAGGCAGAAACTTTTTGAAAATGACAACCCAATGTAAGGCAGTGATTGATACAGCACTTTGTTTCTACTTACAGTAGAATAAACAACTAGAGTGGAAGGGTCTAAGGATAAACCTTGGAAAATATGGAAAAGACATACGATAAAAGTGGTATTCCAGATCAATGGGGAAAGGGATGGTTGTTTAACAAATTGTATTTTGCAATAGTTGCCTCACGATTTCTAAGACACCACACTCTATAAGTTTTCTCCCTATCATGTTGGCTGTTCCTTCTCTGTCTCATTCATTGGCTTCTCCTCATTTGAGTTCACTAGAACTTGAATATGAACTGTATCATTTTATGTTTTAGATCTACCATATCTAGGAATCTGGCTTTCAATACCAACCTTCTACCAATGCATTTGAAATTATCCTGTCATTTACATAGCTCCTAAACTCTAGCATCATTTAATAAACTGCCTACTTGATATTCCACCTGAGATATCTAAAACTTAATATTTCTAAACCAGAACAAGTAAGTCCCCGTTCATTTTCACCCTCCACACCTCCACCAAACATATACTTTATATTTATAGCTTTCCTAATATTTTCAATCTTAGTAAATAACCATCCACCAAGGTGCTCAATCCATAAACCTATGTCATCTCTGATCTGTGCTTTTCTTTCAACCTCTAACATTCATTCTACCGGTACATCCGTGAACCCTGGAACCAAGCTATCTGGGTTCAGATGCTGACTCTATCGTTGACCAGTTCTGTAACCTTGGGCAATCACCTCTACTTGATCAAGTTGTTATCTGTAAAACAAGGATAATGACATCATCTAATCCATAGGGTACAGTGGGGATTAATGAATTAAGAGATTAGAATAGTAGCTGATGCATATTATGTGTTCAATAAATGTCAGTTACTATTGCCTCCAAAATATCTCAAATCTGTCGAATTTTCTCCATATTTATGTGTACCTGCCTAGTTCAAGTCACCATCATCCCTTCTAACTGACCTTTCCACTTTCTCTATTGCACCATTACAATTTGTTCTCCATTCAGTAGTCAAGGACCCCTTTAAAAATATGTTATTATGCTCCCCTACATAATAACTTTCACTGCCTTCTTTAATATGGCCTGAAAGTTCCTGCGTGAACTAGCCCTGTCTCAACACTCCTCCTCATCTGGCAATTTTTTCCATCTTCCTCACATCACTCCATCTACAGCAGTTTCATTCTGTTGCTTGAATACACAAAATTTGCTCTGGCCCCAGAGCCTGTCCTTCTACTTGGAACATTCTTTTATTGTTTTTTTTTTTTCAGTGACTGGATCCCCATCATTATGGTCCCAACACAAATGTATCACCTTAGAGGAGATTTCTCTGACCATAGTATCTAACAAAGCTCTATTATTCTCCATCATATCATCATGTTTTATTTCTTCATAGCACTTCTAGCTATCTGAAATTACCTTAGTTGTTTGTTTAATTTTGTGTTGAATCTCTCCTCCACGTAAACTATATGAGAATGGGGATCTTGTCTTTTTTTCACAGTTGTATTTACAATATTTAGCATGGTGTTTAGCACTTCTCATGTGTTTAATAAGTTTATCGAATGAATTTTAATAAATTAATGAATTACTGAAAAATTTTTTTAAAAAAATAAGCCATTGAGTCTTTACCTTACAGCTTATATAAAGATAAATTCCCAAATGATTGACTCTCTAAACATAAATAAAATAAAATAATGATCATATTAAAGAAAAACACAGGCAAATTGTTTTATGGTCTTAGAGTAGAAATGATATCTCTCAACAATAAAAGATATTGTAAAGCCATAGAAGAAAATACTGACCAATTTGTTTGCATAAAAGCTAGAAAACATAATGGGTAAAGTTAAATGGACAGACTGAAAGAACATATCTAAAATATAAAAGGCCTTAAAAACGTAAATGCAAAAATCCTCAACAAAATACTAGCAAACAAACTTCAACAATATATAAAAATTATACACCACGACCAAGTGGAATTTGAGTATGAGTACAAAGTTGGTTTAACATATAAAAATCATCCAACGTAACACACCATATTAATAAAATAAAGGACGGAAACCATCTATTCAACCCAATAGACATAGAAAAGCATTTGAAAAAACCCTACATACATTCATGATTTAAAAAAACAAAACATGTTAACAAACTTGGAATAGAAGAAAATGTCTTCAACCTAACAAATAGGCAGCTACAAAACATCCACAGCAAAATCGTTCTTTATGGTGAAAGACAATTTTCTGTTATGATCAGGAACAAGGCAAGAATGCCTGCTCTCACCTCTTCTATTCAACATAGTACTGGAAGTTCTAACCAGTGAATTCAGGGAAGCAAAAGAAATAAAAGGTATCCATTGAAAAGGAAGAAGTAAAATTATCTCCATTGTAGATGAAATAGTCTTTATATAGAAAATTCTAAGAAATTCCCTAAAAGACAAACAAAAGTTCAACAAGATTGCAGGATACAAGATCAATGTATAAAAATCAATTTTGTGTGTATACTATCCGTGAATTATGCAAAAATAAGTTGCCTTAGACAACAACTAACTTACTTTTTGTCTTTATGAATTTGCCTTTTCTGGGCATTTCATATAAATGGAATTATACTGTATGTAGTCTTTTGTGACTGACTTTTTTAATGTGGCATAATGTTTTCAAGGGTCCTCCATAATGTAGCAAGAACCAGTTTTTTGTTCCTTTTTTATTGCTGAATAATACTTAATTGTATGAATATACAATTTTCTTTACCCATTTGTCAGCTGATAGACATTTGTTTGTTTCCCTACTTTTTGGCAATTATGAATAAAGCTGTTATAAACATTTATGTACAAGTTTTTATGTAGAAATATGTTTCCAACTCTCTGTGTTTAAACCTAGAAGTGGAATTTTGGGTTATATAGTAACTTTATATTCAACTTTGTGAAGAACTGCCAAAATGTTTTTCAAAGTAGTTGCACCATTTTACATTCCCACCAGCAGTGCATGAAGGTTCCAATTTCTCTGCATCCTCACCAATGCTTGTTATTATCTGTCTTTTATTAAAACCATCCTAGTGAATGTGAAGTGGTATCTCATTGTGCTCTTGATTAAATTTCCTGATGGCTAATGATGTTGAGCATCTTTTCATGAACTTATTGCTCATTTAAATATCTTTTTTTGCAGAAATGTCTATTCAGATCTTTTGTTCATTTTTTTTGTTATATATATGTATATATATATATATAGTTATGAGTTTTTTATATATTCTTATTAGATATATGATCTGCTAACATTTTCTATCATTCTGTAGGTTGTCTTTTCATTTTCCTGATGGTATTTTTTAAAGCATTAAAAAAATAATTTTAATTAAGTCAAATTGATCTATTTTTTTCTTTCGTACTTTGTGCTTTTGGTATCTGGGCCACAAAGATTTGTTCCTGTGTTTTCTTTTAAAAGCTTTTACTCTTATATTTAGGTCTAGAACCCATTTTGAGTTAACTTTTATACATTGTGTGAGGTAGGGGTCATGTTTTTTGCATGTGAATATTTAGTTATCCAAGCACCTTTTGTTGAAAGGTCTATTCTTTCTTCCATTAAAGTGTATTGGTTCTCTTATTGACAAAAACAAAGAATCTTTTGCTCTAATAGAAAGTCAGAGATGACAATGGGTGTTCTTCAGCCTCTTGACAACTTTCTGACATGCAGCTGAATAGTTGTCACAGATGTCATCAATATCTATAGATGGTTTTCATATAAAGAAACTACTAATCCTACAACTCATCTAACTGCAATGGGATTTTAAATAGGACTCTGTCTCAGTTTTAACCATGGCTCCGAGGCAATAGGTGCTTTGACAAATTAGCAAAAAAACAACTCTACTGGGTAAGTGAATTACAGTAAAGTGCCCCTTCTAGTACCCTCTTCTGCTAGAGGAACAAGGGCTGGAATTCAGCATTCATTCATCCCCATAACATGGCATCTTTGTGTAGGATACAAACTGCATAGTATTTGCAGTGATCTTGGATCCCATCTACAACAACATTCCAAAGTGAGTTTCAAGGCCATTTAAGAAAGACTTATAAAAGAGTTGGCAAAAACTATCCAACTCTACTGTGGAAAAAGGTTAGAGAGAGAATGGATGTGTATATCACACACACACACACACACACACACACACACGATATGTAATACATATAATATATATGTATATAAATTATGGTCCCTTCTCAAAGCAGGGGAAAAACTAGTTCCACAAAGTGGATTTGAATAGACACTGTTCAAAGGAGGAGAGAGGAAAAGTAACATTGTATTTATATGCTCTCTAACAGTGCCAGCTGTTCAGTGTATTCATTCCTGAACTATCAAAATCAATAAACTACAATATAAAAAGTAGCTATGTCTCTTTAAATCAGATAATGCCATTTCAAGAATTTCTGTAAAAATAACTTTGATTCAATTCAAGCAATACTTTAAGTAGTTCCCTAAAGAAATAATTGTACTGTAATTTGGGCACTGATAGCTGTAACAGGATTTAAACACCGCTTCACTTTTTTGTTGTAATAGGATTCCACCCACTGCATCCTTCTGTGTGTTGTTTTGATGATCCTGTCACTTAGGGTTTTTTGAGCTCAGTTTTAAGGAGTCAACAATGAATGAGATGAACTCAGCACTGGGATACATTTTCAAGAATTATTCACATAGTTTGATAGCATCCCATATAATTCCATCATACTTGATTAAAACATGAATAGAGACCAAAAAAAGCTAATCATGACATAGAAGCACCTTCATGTCAAATAATGTCCATGAATGAGCCAATTTAGTAAACTCTGAATTTACTTAGCTTATTAGAACATCCATAAAGAGGACTTAGCAACAACAGTCTTTCCATATGCCAGGTGAAACCCTCAGAGGGACTAGGCCTCAGTTTAATAATGAAAGAGAAGGGAAAAGGCTGATAATTATTCTGTCTAAACAGTGTTTTGCGGCCTAACATTGATTGTGTCTTGAAATCTCCTTTGGGAATGGAGCAGGCAGCTTTTCCCTTGCTTTCACAAACCTCATGCAAATTATTTAAACATTTTTGCAATTATTTTCCTGAAACTGAGTTTTGGCCCAATGCCTAGAAACACTAAAAAGTGACATCACACCGTACCCAGAGATGCAGGTTCCAAAAAATTCTCTGGGGATCCTTACAACTAACTGTCTTGAAAGCTGATTTCCATATCACCATGTAAACATGGGAGTCTACTGGTACTTCTGCCCTTAGAGAGACTCCAGATAAGGACACATGTAAGCAAATGTTTAGGGGATTTAATTCTGATTACCTTGACTGTATGTGCAGTTTCTTTTAATGTCCTTTCTAGCTATCTGTGTGAAAAATATTTCTATTGGCACTTTCTTAAATCCTTGATGTGTCCATGACCCCCCTTTTTAATCTTAACCACAGAAAGAAGCCTGCTCCCCTTTTTCTCTATCCCAGATCTTATACCTGGTTATTCATAAGGATAATTTTATAATTAATGCAGATGTCTGGCCTAAAAAATGATGACCCTCTTTTGTACTATTACTTCATGCTGAGGACAAAGAGGATACAGGAAAATTACTCCTTGGCCCAGGAAGTTTATTAAAATGCTAAATGAAGGTCTGGCGGCAGCTCAAAGAACTTTAAATAACCTTGTGGTGGAAAACCTCCAAAACCTCTTTTTACCATCAGCTTAAACTAGGCTGGCTGTGACAAAGAGTAAGAAAATAAGTAGTTTCAAGAGTGCAAAACACATCTATTTTTAAAAGGTAGTTTTGCCCGATGGTTGCAGGCAAATGTGACACAGCCTTCGGAGGAATGATGACGATAATTTATCGTATCTTGGTTTTACTGGGTTCACAGCCAGTCCTGGGGAGAATCCACATGTCAGGCATGGACGAAGTTGTGCAGAAGAAAGTGTAATTATGTCGTGGTCGGTGCAGTGTTCTCGCTTGTTAATCAGTGCAAGACATACCACAGACACATTCTGAGAATAACATTCTTGTGGCTAAAATGCCATAGAATGAAAACACCAAGGTACATAAAGTAGAATGACAATTGCTACTCCAATTATTTTCACTCTAGTACCTAGGGGCTCTAACTCCATATGCGGTTTGGCTCTGCTGGATCCCGCCACATTCAACGTGTTGCAGACTGTCTGAAGGAAGGATAAGAGTATCCAGGGCAAAGTATTGAGCTGTGGTACCTGTAAAGTATCACTGGGGAATCTGAAATCTGTATTAGAATTTTCAGGAAACCCATCGGGATCTGAACACCACATACAAATTGACAGGAAGAGAAATTAACCTTTTAGTGTGGTCCTAGGGAGAACAAAAGAGGTAGGTCTCCACAGGCTTAGAAGAGCCAGCAAGGACAGAGAGAAGGCAAGTTTTCCTCAGAGCCCTCATAAGAAGTACCAGTGCCCTTTCTTTCTGCTCTGACTTCCTGACACATAGATGCACAACCACAGCTGACTGAGCTTGTCTCCTTCGGCCTTGTTCCCAGCCCTTGAAATTGTCCTCACTAGGGGTCCCTGGGCTCCACGTACAGCTATTCTGCCAACCCCTTCCCTAAGTAGAGCTCCTCTTGCCCAATCCTAGTCAGAAACAACATAAGCAAATTGAGCCTGGAAATCAATGCCTGCTTTAGCTGATACCCAGGTTTATAATACCTGCTCCCACGCTATTCACTAGACTTGTTACTATAGCCCTGCTATGTTTCTTCTCCCCGTTTTGGTAATTTACCTATTATGAGTTCTTCTTGAACTAAAACACACTTAGATCCTATTTTTCAGCCCCAGGCTGCTCCTAAACCTCACGCCAAGGACTGGAACTCTCATTCCCTGACAACTTCTAGATTCTTTCTTTGGCACCATGTCCCAAAGCTGGGAGCCTCCCAGGTGGACTACAACCCGGTCAGATAGAGTTCTTTTCCTCCTGCAGCTGGGCCTGTGTCCCTGCTGCCTGACCCAGCCTGATAGGCAGACGCAGCTCCTGAACCTGCCTTTTCCAGTCCGTCCTGCCTTACTCAGGTTATCTGGACGATCACGGGCTGTTCTGCAGATCCAAAGGCCTGAGCTTACAAGGCTGATTTCTCCCTGTTGAGTGCTAACTGAAACTAGAAAAATAATTCTGATTGTTCCGTATTAAAATCAATGCTTCTACCTTTGTAACTGCCATACTTTTCAAGGTTTATGGGCAGTTAATATCACATATATTATTTCCTAATCAAATTAAAACTGTTATTACAGAGTCATTGAAAGTCTTAATTTTGAAAAATATTTCATGTTTCAGGAAAATAGTCATGATTTAATGTTTAGGGGGAAAGAATACAAAGCTATATAAAGCTTTACGAGCTCATCGTGGCAGACATCATGTGAGATTTTGGGTTGCTCAGCATCTAAACTGCCTTCCCAGGTATGGGCAGTTTCCCACCATGTGATTCTCTTTGGGCAGTGAAGGCCTCCTACCTTTATAGAGACAAGGAATTAAGAGCCTTTCTGTCACTGCTCCTTGACATCTGGAGCAGACATGTGGCCTGGACTTTATCAAGCAGCACACCTGCCTAGACTTGGAACTGGGAGCCAGTGACCCACAGAAGCAAGACTAGTGGAAATTCCATCCCATCTATGAGGACAACACAGTTTCTAGGGCAGCAGGGCAAACAGAGCAGCACCCAAGTCAGGGCCAGCTGTGGCTGAAGTATCAGCTTCAGCAAAGGCAGTATTTGGCCTATGGTTCTGGTTTATCAACCCCCTTTGTCACTTGTACTCTTTTCCAAGATTGGTTCTCTAGGATTTCTGGTGAATTTCGAGCTGTTAAATATCTTTTCAATAAATTTCTTTTTACTTAAAGGAGTAACAGCTCTTTCTATTCCTTGCAGCTAAGAATCTTAACTAATCCATCAATGTTATTTTAAAAAAAAATTGATGTAATCAAATGTTACTAATGGTTATCATTACTTGTGTGGGATCACAGATCATTTTAGTTTTCTTCTTTTCTCTGATGTGCATTTTCTAAAAAACAATTAGTTAAATGGCATTACCTTTAGTGGTCAGAAAAGAAGTAAGTTTTAAAGTTTGAGATTGTTTTGGATCTCTGATGTTTTTCATTGTTAGAAAACAATTAACTTGATTATTCAAGTGGTACTGATTATTCATGTTGGTACTATTAGAATACGATACCTTGTGACTTTCTTTTTGGCCAGGCAAATCATAGATACTAGGGTAAGAAAAATACCAATATATTTTGTAAAAAAAAAAAAAAAAAATACTTGAGACCAGTTCTGATCTCTTATTTCTGATCTAAACATATTTTTTAAAACTTGTTTTAAAACTCGTTAGTCCTTTAAAGAATGGCCTGAGAAAATTAGACTGTATTTAGGGAACATAAACACAATCCAAAGCAATAGGATTTTCTTCTTAGTGTTGATGTTTATGAAAGGAATGCTGTTGTTCTTAAACAGAAATTCCACTAGTTTTGGGAATACTAAGAATAATAGCCTAGACCCTAAGGTATTGGATCTATCAGTAATTTATTAATTACCAGCAGTGGTGTCAGTAGCACAGAGAAAAATGCATAAAAGTCCCTTTCCTTAAAACAAAATCTCAGCTACCAAGAGAAAACAGAGACCAGCATTGTTAGGAAGCAGTGATAGTCTTGTTTCTTCCTGTAAGAGCACACAGAGATTTTCTGTATCCCAGCCTTTTGACCATGGGTGAAAGATCAAAATTACATGGGATAACTGCCCCCCTATCGACACTTTTGAGAAAACAGTCAAGCAAACTCTATGAATCTGAACCAGTGTGGTCACTGGGTTGCTGCCACCCTCAGATTGTGGGATCCCCGTGGACCATGCCGACAGAAGCAGCAAAGCGCAGTGGAGTGGAAAGAGAATGGAATTTAGGCCAACAGATTTCATGTTAGATCACAAGCCCAACATCCATAGCTGATTGTATGAGTTGCTTGTCCTCTCCCAGCTTCAGTTGCACCACAAATGCAGAGAAAAGAAACATCTCAGGGTGTTATAGAAAATAATGTATATAGAACTTTTAACACAGTTTCTGACTTTTAATGGGCACTCGGTAAATGTTAAGTTTTCTCCCATCTATAACCCCTGATTCCTTATTTTTCTGGGAAAAATCATTATCTTTTAGAAAGATTGACTGCAGATGCAATTTTTGCAATAAGAAAGTTACTTTTTTTAAATCTCTCAAGTCTGGTAAAAGGCTATACACAGATATCTTTTAATTGTCTCCTGGAAAGAGATGCTTTGCCCAAACCTGAAAAATTATTGATAGGAGGAAATATTTTCTATTAGCTGAGTAAATGACCTATGTCAATATTGCATGTGACAAGTGGATCATCATTTAACATGTAAGAATCAACATTAAAATTCAGAAAAAGGGTATTAGAGCTCATGAGGTTAAATAGTGCAACAAAAGAAGAATTGACATTTGCTTGGGGAGTATGCCAAGCTTCAATAGAGAACCAACAAACACTCTGTTCTGTTTATTGAGTAAGGGAAATACTCCATACTGAGCAAAATGCCTTCATAAATTGTTTAGGTGTGGCTAATTAGATTGAACATAAAGCTTCCTAAGTCCTTCCAAACAGCAGTTTTCTTGCCAATGCATGAATGGGACTCCAGTCTCTGAGAAGGTGACACAGTATAGAAGTGTAGAAAAGAAGGAAAATCAAACTGGAGAAGAAGCTCGGTTAAAAAAAATATCAATAATTTTGCTACTGAGAAATTGCTACCAACCTTATCCAAGAAGGGGTGGAAAGGTCAGACCAAGCTAACTTTTGTGATAAATGAGTTTATAAAGTAGCCTGTATCAAGAGACTAATTTAACTGGCTGTTTTAAGTGTAACAATATACCACACTTTCTATAGTTTTTTTTCCCTTTATTACAATCTTATAATTAAGCGTAGGGTAAGGCACACCATGTCCATGTTATCGCACAAGCAGCACCAACTGCTGAGGGGTATAAAAGCATTCATTTTTATTATTAGGATACCTACCCAAAATATATTTTTTTAAATGAGATACTTTTTTCTTCTTGACTTTTAGACAATTCCAAGTCAGAAAAGAACAAAGGAAAAGTAATTTTAACAATTTTACACGTTTCTTACTTCTTTTAGAAGACTAACGTAGATGGAAGAGCTCTGCATTAGGGACACATTAACAATACTGTAGAGCAATATAATCCAGAGACATTTGCCTCCAAGAATGTTAAGAGAGGGATAAAAGGCACTGTAAGTAAATCCTCATGAAATACTCATGAAGAACCTTCTTGGTACACTCAGTAAATGATCCTGAGCTTAGGACCTGCAAATCTAACTTTTACATGTTAAGAGAAATAGTGAGAAATGAGAGGAAGAGATCCAATGCAATATTAGGTTACATTTTCTGGTGATAATTGATAAAGTTGGTAATAGGTGTACAAAAAAACCATCAAAAAAATTAAAAGGTTAACTAAGTTTAGGAAATTGTATGAAAAAGAGTGAAACAGGTTTCTTTTTCTCTCTTCTCTTTTTATTTTTCACTTCAGTAATCCTCCACACTTCCAATAAGTTAAGGAGCATTGAAATCTTCAAAAGGGCTAGCAATAATAATAGAATTCCTCTTGTGTAAGAAAATCTAGGTTTACATATTAAAACAGATAGCCTGCTGTATACTTTCCTGAAATTTTCAAGCTTTCTACAGTGAACATGTATTAAATTTTATATCAGAAAAAAAACAAAACACTCACTTTTTCCCTTACCTTAGTTTTCAGTAAGCATTCAGTCCTATGAGTTCTACCACCAAAGTATATCCTGAATTCAACTATTTCTTAGGAGCTTCTGAGACCACGACCATAGTCAAAGGCCCCGTCTTCTTGCTCTTGGATTGAAGCAGTATCCACATGAGGGCTCACTGCTTCCACTCTTGCCAACCCTCAGTCCACCTAATCTCTCCAGAGAGCAGCCAGCAAGAGGAATCTACCTGAAGCACAAACTGGATTATGTATTTCCCCTGCTCGAAACCTTCCACAGACCTCTCCCTGAAACAGAATAAAATCCAAATTCTTGCCCTTGGTCCTAAAGCCCTACTTAATCGGGCATCCGTCTGTCTTTCTGCTCTCAGATGCCACCCTGTTCCCTTCCTCCCCGGCTCTAGTCACAATTATTTCTTACTGTCTCCATGTAAGCCAAGCTCATTCCATTCTCCAGGCCTTCCTGCTATAAAAAAGCTAGTCCGGGATTCTCACCTGACTTCCTCATTTTCATCTTTCGGATCTTGATTTATATGTCACCTTCACAGGGGTCTTGTCCCTGACCACCCATTTAACTAAAACAACCCCACCCATCAATTCTCTTCATTGGCACTTATTGCAGCCTGAAGTAATCATAAGCTGTTATGCTTACCATCTCTTTCTTTACTAGGATATAGTCTACCTGAGAACAAGGACCCTTACTCAACTGTGTCCACAGTGCTCACAATGAAGCATAGCACACAGTAGGGGCTCAATATACCTTTGAAAGGGGAAATTTGGAGAAAAGGACATTTATTTTACTTTATATGACATGATGCTAAAAACCTAATTCTTTGTATAGACTTTTCAGCTGTACATCATCCTCACTTTACAGCAAGAGAAACTAAGATTAAGGTGAAGCAACTTGTCTAACATCTCACAACTAGTTTCTGTATGTTACATCAATAATAACTGGGGAGAAGATAACCATTTCAAAAATTTTACTTCATGATGTCCCAAAACCTTAGCAATATAAACTCCCCAACCCCTAATAACTACTATCATGCCAGAGCCTGAAGTTCCTCTGTTTCTTGTTATTGCAAAATATATTGACATTTCATTTATCAGGCATTTGACTGTTTTAAATAGGTCAAATTTTTCAGATAACTAAAGCTTACCTGTTAAATGTCAAAACTTTATTTATTTACATCATGTTTGATAAAATGTTTCTAAAAGGTATTGTGTATTTCTGTCTTCTTAAACAGAATATATTTAGCAGAATTTTGTTTTCTGCAGAACACATGGTAATTTTTAGAAATACCAGCTATTATTTTGAATAAAAAGAAATTTACATTTATCGTAACAGGATTGGCTACATAATGTACAGAGCTCAGTGCAAAATAAAAATGCAGAGTCTCTTGTTCAGGACTTAATAAGAATTTTGAGATGATGACAGCAGAACATTAAACCAGGTACAGGGCCTTGCATATCGGCACAGACCACATGCCATGAAGCTGACCCTGCATCATACCCAAGTTTTATACATAAAGGGACTCATAAGCATTTACTGAATAATGAATAATATCTTTAAAGTGAGAGGTATAGGGCTAATTTCTCTAAATGAATTGAAATGTGATGAAAATAATAATAATAACATTAATTATGTGTCAAGCACTAGTCTAAGTGTTTTATATACATTATCCTATCTGATTCTCAGAAAACCCCATGAGGTTTTCTGAGAATCATGTAACAAACTCAACTGGAGTGGCTTAACCAAATACAGGTTCTATTTTTACATGTTTGATAAAGTGTCCAGAATACATAAATATAATATATATATATGTATATATATGTATATATATAAAGTTATATATATATATAACTTTTTAACAATTTGTATCAGTCAGGATTTTTCAGAGAACCTTAACTAGTAGGATATACATATATATCTTATTGTATGTTATGCATTGTGTTTGTGTATATTTAAGTGCATATTTATGCAGAGAACATATATAACGTGTAATACATATAGACAAACATATACACACTTATACACACACACATACACTTATACATACAAAAAGATTTATTTTAAGGAATTGGCTCACATGATTATGAGGACTGGACTGTAGGCTAAAAACTCAGGTAAGATTTTTAGTCTTGAGGCAGAGTACTTTCTTCACAAAACCTCAGTTTTTGCTCTTGAGGCTTTCAGGTGATGGAATTGAGGTCCACCTACATTATTAAGGCTTATCTCTTTTACTTGAAGTAAACTTTAAATGGTAATTATATCTACAAAATTCTTCATAGTAACATGTAGACTAGTGTTTTACTAAACAATTGGCACCATAGCCTTGCCAACTTGACATTTAAAATTTACCATCACATGACTTAATAACAAAAAGACAGACAACCAATTTTAAAAGGGATGAATAACTTGAATATGCATTTCTCCAAAGAAAGTATACAAGTGATCAATAAGAGTATGAAAAGATGCTCAATATTGTTAGTAATTAGGGAATGCAAATAGAAATCAGAATGAGACACCATTTCACATCCACTAAGATGGCCATAATAATAATAATAATAGTAATTTTTTAAAAAGGAAAATAGCAAGTATTGGAGAGAATGTGGATAAACTAGAAACCTTATACAATGCTGATGGAAAATAGTGCAGCCACTGTGGAAAACATTTTGGCAATTTCTCAATAAATTATACATAAAATTACCATATGACCTAACAATTACATTTTTAGGCATATAACTAAAAGAATCAAAAACAGGTGTTCAAATAAAAACCTGTACACAAATGCTCATAGCATCTCTATTCATGATAGCTAATAGGTAGAAAAAGCCCAATGTCCATCAATGGATGAATGGATAAACAAAATATGATATATCCATACAATGAAATATTATTTAGTTATAAAAACATGATATACTGATACATGGTACAACATGGATAAACCTTGAAAAAATCATGCTGTGTGAAACAAAAGTCACATATTGTATGATTGCATTTATATGAAATACCCAGGACAGGCAAATCCATAGAGACAGAAAGTAGATTAGTAGTTGCCTAGAGCTGAGGGGAGGGGAATATAGGGAGTAACTGCTAATGAGTTTGGGGTTTCTTTTGGGGGTGATAAAATGCTCTAAAATTACATAGTGATGATGGTGGCACAGCAATGTATATATACTAAAAACCACTGAATTGTACACTTAAAAGATTGAATTCTACGACATGTGAATTATATTTCAGTGAAGCTGTTATAAAAAAGAGTCACGGGCCTAAATATTATGCATGACATTTTGACAAGTTTAAGAGTTTAGAGGATTTTTTTTTTTTTGGCTCATCTTCTGGGTACAACAAATATGCCAGTTGATTGATGTAACTGCACAGGGGGCTTTAAATAAAGAAGCTTTTCCAGCATAAAAGCAAGAAATTCAAACAGAAGAGGCAAGGAAAGAGAACAGTTTCTTCTATTGGAGTTCTCATCTCTGCAACTCTGGTTTCTATAATGCCCTCAAAACTGTGTATTGACCCTTCCAGGTCTTAGAATTTGATTTGAGAAACACTGGTCAAAGCCATTTGGTAGAGCCAAGATAATGTGTACTAATGTGTTCTTCATATTCAATCTGAAGGACTATGTCAGGTCATCTGAAAGCATTAAAAAAGATTTTGTGAAATCTGACACTCTCCTCAGAGACCTAGTGATGGAGAAAGACATCTTGAAGAAATCTAATTGTCTAGAGGTGTTAAATAATTTTGTAGGGAAGTATCTTGGTTCTATAAAACAATCCGCGACGTCATTCTGAAGCTTCATAGAGGAACTTGAATGAGTCCAAACCCAGTGATATTGCTAGAGACTATATAGCAAATGAGGAAAGAGAAAAGCTCAAAGAAGTGACTCGTTTCAGGAAAAAACTCAGAAAAGATCATTGCTTATAATGAGCACAAGCTTCTACACCAAAATCAGATTTAAGGCGAGAGATCGGCATCATCAAGAACAGAGATGTTGAAGTCATCTCTAGGAGGCTTACTTATATTATTCTAGAAAGAGAGAGTAGCTTCTGATACTGGGCAAGTCTGTTATTTGCAAATTAGAATTAAGGCAATTTAAAATTATGTAGTATAAAATAGTAAAGGCTTCATGCACAAAATGAAAAGAATGCAAATTCTGAAACTGCTTCCAAATGTATCAAGAATCTCAATTTCAAAGCTGATATGTAAGGGATTTATACTTTGGGTTTATGCTATTACTATAGTGGTGCCACTTTTAGCTGCTAAGTAGGAATACCTGTCCTGTTTTTGTCATGATTCACCTAAAATTAAAGGAGCTTAGAATTGCAGAAGATTTTTTGGAAGATCCTTCTTCTAAAGCTCTTCCTTCATGAAATGCTACTCTGCTCAAAGAAGAGACTGATTTTGAAAATTCCTAACCTCAAGGAACTCAACAGAACAGTGATGACAGAGGACTCTTTCATTAGATGCAGTCTGAACATGAAGTGAGTTGGTTAACAAAGACTGTTGTTTAAAGAAGTGAATCACAAAATTATAGAAATGCACATCAAATTTTTATTTTAAATTAAAACAACTGCATTCTTTTGCCAAGCCTTTGATAAAAGGCCCAGACTTTTTCTTTGAATGTTGGTCAGTTGATTAGGGTTCCACCTCATCTTTCTTGCATATATCACAGCCATTATACAGCCTTTACTATTTCTAATAATAATTACTTTAAAAGAAAGCAAAAACTTGAAGACATTTGTTGGGCAAACAGAGTGCATAGTCCCTCTAGATTTTTATATTTACTTTTTCACTTTAACCACTGCTTAGTAACTAACTTGCATTGAACCATTTCAAAATAGTCAACCAAGTTTTCATAGAAAAAATTTTCTTTTGCATTTATGTTTTGTATGTTTATTAACATTTAATTTATTAATAATAAAGGCAAGTTTTACTGGCATGAAACAGGCTGGGGAAAAAATAGCTTGGTCTTAGAAGTATAGAACTCAGCTGGTAGTAGCAGAAGGATCCTAGAGAATGGCTTTCTGGCTTTGAGTGCACAGGTGCAATAGGTGTCAGTCTGTACATTTGCCTGCAATATTGGGCATGCTCTCAGCATTTTGTGTCAGGGACAATTGGAGCAGCTCTGCACCTCCAGCTCTACCACTGCCTCTCTCTTCTTCACTACTTAAAGTTTATTTTCAAGCCCCTTCTTCTTCAAACAGCTTAGCTACAAGTGGTAGCCAGTCCAGACTTGCTATGCTCAGTGCCTCCCCGGCCTCAAGGCCCACTGAATGTATGACAGCGTGTGCCCACACACTGATCGTTATCACAGTGTTGTGGTGTGGCTGTATATATACATACACAAGTGCTATTCTATTATCTCTGGTAAGAAGAAACAGTTTCTGAAACCTGAATCCTAGGTCCAGATGATGTGGTGAGCCCAGTTATTGCCACCAGATAAAGAAATTTGGCTGGAGTCTCAGGATGACATTGAACGAGGTAGAAAATGCAGTGAGATCTCCTTTTTGGTGCTCCTTTTACCCAACAGACCTCTCTCATCCTGGACAGCTGACCCTCATTATCACCCCAACACATTTCCCTTGGTGAAACTAGGGAAAATAGATGCACGTTCATTGAATCATGACAAACTTGGTATCATCTCATATCTTTGCTGACAACTGTATCATTTAAACTTGGAAGGGTGAAGTCAATTTGCATAGTGTACATGACAGTGTATGTATGGCTGCAACCATCCTGAAACCTAGTGCTCGGAAAACCACTTTCACAGAATACTAACTTCTCTTTCTTTCTTTTTCTAATCACCTTGCTGGTCAGCAACCCTGGATTTTTTTTTTTTTTGGGGGGGGGAGGGTGGGTAGAGGGTGGAGGTAGTAGAATGTGAGCTGGGGGTACAGTTTTTGAAAGGTTTAATGTGAAAACTAAGGGAAATGGGAATCCAAAGGACATGTTGGGCAAAAAATTTGAGCATCACCAATCTGAAGAATGGGATCAAAATTTAAAATGGTGCATGTATAAAAGAGACGAGATTAGAAACACATAGAAGTTACACATTTCAGAATTTCAGAGGAGAAATAACATGCTAAGAAAATGAAGTCGCTTGGAAAATGTACATGAAACGGTTCAACCAAAACACGAGGGGCTGCTGAACTGAAGGTAGTTAAGTCAATGGGTCCTGAGGGCCCCGTGCTACACTGTGACAGAAAGGATAGTTTCCAGTTCCTGGGTTAGGGGTGCTTATTGCAGAGTTCCAGGTCCTCTTTTCATGTTTTCCCATTGCCATCTTTATCAAACTCTTTTAAAATTACAGCATGATTTCCACATTGCCCCAAAAGAAGTAACACGTTACACTGGCTTTGTACATGCACACTCCTCTCATACTAGGGAATGCTCCTCCCAATTGTTTGATATTTATCCATCTTAAGGGGAAATTTTCTTTCTCTAGATCGTTTTGATAATAACAAGTTACAAATCTTCCAGCTCCATTGCTCCTAGCAATAACCCAGTAAACATTCTATCTGTGTTCTTGAGAGAAATTCTTCCAAAAATGTTTCCTTGCATGATACTTCTCTCCCAGCCTACCTCTGGATGAAGGAGCTCTCCTTGGGCCTCATTTGGTATGTTTTATGGACTCCCAAAAACCTACATTGCCCCAGATACCTCTGTGACATTTTTGAATAGTCATCTCTGTTCTCTAAGCAGTCTTATGCACCTGCAAATTCTCCATTAATTGTATAACACACATAGAAGCTGTCCCTTTCTATGTATGAGTTAATTTAGCACAGAAAACACTGACGCAACTGTCAGCCCCTTCCTCACTAGCTTCCTGGAGTCTAAAAACCATCACTAGGCTCCTTCGACACTGTTCCCTACCTCCAGGCCTTTTCCAGTTCTGCCTCCTGGTTATACAGAAGGGCTTTTCTTCTCCAGTTTGAAATCAGGTCCTGAGGCTTCTTTTCACCTTGCAGTGGCCTTATCAAAATGTCTCCCTGTTCTAGGCTACTAAAATCTGGCTCAAATGAATGTGACCATTCTCTCACCCCAGAAGTAGGATGCTCTGTTGCCATCACATATAGCTCTTATTGTGTTGAGCCTGTTACTACAGGATACAACCAATACAGGTGGCGATTATACTCTTAATATGATTTTCTCTCTGCATCTTCTCTTTTTTATTACCACTAGAAGAGTTTCTTAATTTGAAGAAAATTACTACATACATTTTTGGCCAGTCTCTAGGATGGTCACTATCAATTATTCTGCTGAAGAGGGGTTTGTCTTAATCAGCTCTGTAGGCAGAAAGTCAGCCTCAACCACTCTGTTACACCATCCTGCCTATGTGAATTTTCTGATTTTGTAGTTTGGGCTGTGTCTTAGTAGTTTCCTTAATATGAGGACTTCTTATACTTAAATCTTGTAGGCAGGACTGTTGGTGAGATGAGCATAGGAAACGCCTATACTTTTTCTTATGGAAGCCAAATTTTCCGCAGTGGTAATATCTCGCTCTCATCGTAGCAAACACACGTTGTGATTCTGCTGATGAACTGTGGGGCAGCCCTGCTGACCTCGCTCACTGCAGTCTCCAATGGGAAACCTTCAGCAGAGCCAGCTCTTTTTCCCTTTCGCTTTTTGGTCTGTTCCATCAGAAACCTGCTAACAGTTGAGTTTTTAATCTGCTCAGTGATGACTTGTATCATATGATTGCCATCTACCTTATTTTCTCTGGTGATTCTCATGCCAGCTTTACGACCTGTTTGTTTTTCCTAACCTTTTCAGTGATGTATACTTAGGGTTGAAGTATTGCATAGTGAATTCCAGTGAGCAGCTTAATATTCCATGCAGTGAGCAAGGATGTTAACAAGCCCCCCTAACGCCCTGTCAGAAGTCTTGATTTTCCACGTCTCCTGCCACTACCAAGTTTTGTTAAAATCTGCATATAGTCTACTCAAAGATATTGAGGTTGCTTCTGTTTTATTCTGCAAGAGGAAATCCTTAGTTCTGAGCCTTAGTTCTACAATATGAGGCTGTGGGAGAAACTGCACAAGACAAAGCAAACCTATTTCTGGATGACAGAGGACCATCGTGCAGTCTGCACTGGATTGTCCAACATTGCAAAGATCTGTGTAATAGCAAATCAGGAAAAGCAACACCCAGAGCGATAGAAGCACCTGCTTCTCTCAGCTTTTATTTTGAAAAATTAGAAGCCTATGGAAAATTTCCAAGGAAGTTCAATGAATATCAATATAATTTTTAATTTAGATTCCCCAGTTATCAACATTTTATCACATTTGATATCTCTCTCACAGTATGTATACATGTAACGCTTTTATATATATATACACATAAACACACATTATTTTTATTATTATTTTGCTGACACTTTACACCTAAGAATAAAGACATTCTATTACATAACCATAAGACTGGAAATTCAACATCGATATATGTTGAATATTATGTAATATACAGGCCTTATTCAAATTTCCCCAATAGTTTCTTTTAATCTAACGAGTTCACAACCTTTCTCTCTCTTTTGCAACATTGATATACATATTTTGTTGCTAATAATGTTTTGTTTTACTGAATGCTTCTCAATTTTGATCAATTTGATTACTTTTTCATAACTAAATTCAGGTTAAACTGAGATTTTGGGAGATGGGGCAGGAATACTGCTAGATGACATTGTGTGCATAAAACTAGAGGCCTCAAAGTGTCAGTTTGTGCCTCATAGCAGTGCTAAGTGTGGTCTCTTGGCATTCACCAGATTTCTTCATTATTAAAGATATATTTTCTCTTTGTAGTAAATAAAAATCTATAGGGTGAAATTGTTTGAAATCCCATTCCCCAATGTCCTTTCACCCAGTAGTTTTACCATCCACCGATAATTTTTGATTGAATAATTGTAAAATTATAATATCTTGTTTCTATTATTCCTTCTACATTTATTAGTTGGCATTTTTTTATTAAAGAACTTTCCCTTTACCCCCTTCCCTTGAAATTTATTTTCTATCTGTATGAATTCACAGATATTTTAAAATTTCAACGTGTTTAGTCAATTCCTGTCATTCATTCTGATGTTGGATTGTTTCAAATTTAGTCAGTGGGAGCTCTTTCAAGTTGGTTGATATGCTTTTGATGAAGACTCTGTGCTCATCGTATGAATTTTGGACATTACATTCAAAAGTAAAAGGCATAGAGGGGATAAACTTTGTATGCTCTGTGGTAAATACTCTACATGTGTTCTTTCATTAATTCTTACAAAAGCCTATAAGGTAAGCACTATATACATTTTATTGAGATATTTTTAAATTCTACAATTAACATAAAAGTCCTGATATATAGACATTACAGCACAGATGAACATTCAGGGTAGAACGCTCAAGAATATCAATAGGCAAATGAATGGAAGCTCATCACAAGGCCGGAACCAACATTTCCTTTATCCACACCTGCTAAAAATATTTTTGCTTTTAGGTATGTATATGTCTGTGTGTGTTTAACCAGTTCTTAAGTGATATTAATCCAGAATCACATAGCATATTCCAGGTGGTTAAATACACATAAATTAGCTGCTTAGCTAACTTTACACAGTAGAAGCTCTCAACTACTTTCACTTGACTAACTTGCTAGATTCACAGATGTTCTTTAATCACTTTGCAAACTGGATTTTCTGATATGCACAACATGCTGAGCACTTGAGGGTGGCAACCACACTCAAAGATACCCAAGGGCTCTGCTCCCGCTTCTGCTGTGGTTTACCAACCAAAAGTCAGTGTATTTGTTATTGAGCAGTTTTGGGTTCTTTAGACTTGTGATTGTAGTCTTTTCATTAATTAAACTATGCATATTTTAATTATTATGAAAATCAGCAGACTAGGAGAGCAAAAAAGGAAAGTAGCTGTTTGCTGAAAATTAATTTAAATGCTTTGGAAAGTCTCATGAATCCCGAGTGATTAAAAAAATTACTGTTACAATAGGTATGACGAAAAAAAGTTTAAAAGATTGTAAGAAGAATTTTAAAAGTCCTATCAGATTCTAAATTCAGACGGCCTCAGAAATGTCTGCTTTACTTTAAAATAGCTGAAACTAGAAATAGATACATTATAGATATAATTTATGCAAAAAAGTCTCCAAAATGCAGATCTACACTAAGGGGAAAAAAGGCCTTGACATTGCACTCTACATAAAAATATTGTCAAAGCATGTTATTTTTTGTTATTGTATTTTTTAGGATTTGAGGTTGTAACCAAAGGTTTGGATCAATTGACCCATTACTGCTTTTGGTCTTATCAAATAAGAGTTTCAGCTCTAAAGCTCTCACTGTACAAAGGTTTCAGTCATTCTTAATTAAGGTTTCTGTGTCTTTAAAAAATCTCAAGTGAAAGAATCATTTTAGGTACTATTAAAAAATCTTTATTTGTACTATAGGGACCCAATTGACTACTGCAGCCTAGCTTCTGGTGGCCAGAATGGACAGAAAGGGCACAAAGCCCGCTAGTAAGATGGCATCTAAACAAGGTTTGTGCATATGGAACAAAACACAGCAGAAAACATCTTGGGACTTTATATATTACTTACATATCCTGTTATATGGTGTATATTATTTATAATCTAAGGTTTCTATTCAATTTCTGTGTTTCGGGAATGGCTACCACGTTTTTTGTATCTCCCCAAATACCTAACACCGTACCTGTTTTTCCTAGATTAGAAATTAAAAGAAATATCAGGAAAGATATTATATAGTAGCGTAGTATTCCATGGCCTATCTACTGGATGCACCATTAGTTCAAGCTTTTTTTTGGCTTCTGGCTGGGATTGCTCCTTTACCATGAATCTAGAACAGGACAAAACTGCTGTTGTTCATTTAGGAAACATTTAAATATTTGTGGATGATGACTTTTTCCTTTCACTTCAGAAAAATATTCAGGAGCTAAAATGACACCTAAATGCCAGGACACAGAGGCCACACTGAGCAGTTAGATTGTCCCTGAGGGAGTGGGAGGAAGCATATCCAAATGACCCCTACTGTGCTCTGCCTTCCAAGTAAATCTGCAGTGCAGAACAAATATCTCCCCTAGGGCTGGAGAACCAGCTTTACCCTTTTAGCTGGAGAATGTGACTGAGTACAAAAGCATGGGCATCAGAGCATAAACAAAGCAGTGTCATGTTACATCATGTCACATTGACTTGAATGGAGCCCCACTGCTGACTGAATCTGGTCCAGACTCCTCAGGCTGACATCTGAGTCCAGAGACCTCATGACAGCAGCTCATCTTCCCACCTTAGTCTCCCTACTCCCTTTGTATATATACCATGCTCCAGTACAACAGGAAACTCTTTTCTCAAATAAGTCCTTGTTTTTATCTGAATTTCCTTCTCATCTTCTGCCTAATGAAATTCTACCTATCCATCATGGCCCCAGGTCAAATGTCGCTTTTCTTTGAAGCCTTCCTGATTTCTCTAACCCATGGTCACCTCTCCTTTGAACCTTAGGGCACAGAGCATATTCTGCATCATTGTACTATTATTTTTTATTTTACTTCCTATGCTCCTTGGATGCAGACACTAGATTTTACTCAGTATGCATTTCCTGCAGTATACTTTGCCCAATTGGTACCTTGCTCATAGAAGGTGTTTAATTTCTAAATAAATGTTTGATAGATGTTAGTTGAATTGTATGTACTTGACTCTATAAGCAAGTGGAGTAATGCTGGAAGAGTTTAGGAAATATTTTTAGGAGTTGCAATGTACATAGATTTGAAATGAAAATATTCTACTCTAAACCATGAACTCCTCTGAGTTAAAAGATAATGCTTAGAACTCAACATATTTGACTTCTAGAGTTATTTCTTTATATATGTTATACATAGATTTAATGTTTATTCCAAGGCAATTTTTATTTATTGAACACTAGGAAAAATATTACTTCTATTTTCTTGACACTTTTAAAAACTCTTGACTTTAATATTTGTGATTCATAAATTAATGTCATAAATTTAATAATTAATTATTAAAATATTAACAGTCTTAAAAAACAAATGATTTAAGACTGTCTATATTGGGGGGCTGCACTGAAGGGTCAAACACACAGTCCAAAAGATTCATATCTCAAATAAATATAGGGAACTACTCTGTATATATAAGATATTCCTAAAATTCATTACTGATACACTCGATAATAATATATCTATTTCCTTGTTTTTCTGCCACAGAGTCGGGAAGCAGGCAGTTGAACAAGCACTAAAGAACTTTCCCTATTAATTTTATTCTACTGTTCAAGATGGGTTGTGACGTTGACAGCATATGGATCACTCAGCATCCTCCCCTCTCCTTTATTTTTTTCTAGTATTTTGTTCTCTTGGGGCTGAGGGGAATTTCAAGGTGGGTTCAGTACATTAAATATCTGTGTGGTCTGACTACAGTACCAGAGGGGTGTACACTAATGATCTCATTCCAGATTCTGGCTTCATTTTTATCTGTGTGTGTGCAATGCACTCAGCTAGATCATGATTGGCCAGACACATTCACAATTTTACTCAATTTGCTTATTTGTTGAAGGGTTTCCACATTTTCTATTAAACCAGTATAATATCTTTTAGGTTTGAGTCCCCTTACATGTGGTCATCAAGTACAAATTTTGAGCATCTGAAAATAAAATGAACGGCTTAAAACTACAAAGGGGACAAAGAGTTATATTCTGTTGACTTTGGCATGAAAATGAGTAAATTTATTTTATTATTTTTACCTTTTGATTTGTAAGACACATGAGACTTATTTAAGAAGTAATTTCAAAAATAACTTTCTTTTATTATTATTTTAAAAAATGTTTTTTTGGTGACCTTGGTTAATGAAATTCAGTAAGTTTCAGCTGTAGATTTTAACAGTAAGGCATTTATTTATTTATTTATTTACACTATGTGTTCACCTCCCGTAGTTAGATTTCTTTCTGTCACCACATATTTGATACCCTTTATCTCGTCTACCTGCCCCCGCCCCTGAAAATGAGTAAATTTAGTCTTTTTCTTCCTTTTCTGATTTTCCCCAGTCATCTTTCCCAAATATAAATCTGGTCATGTTACTCCCATTTTTATAAACTTTCAATTAGCTGCCCATTGCCTATAGAATACAATTCAAATGCCTTAGCTTGGTATACAGAATCCCAACCCACTGCTCTAATCTTTACTCTTAGCACTTAACCACTTGACATTTTCCAAACTTGCCCTGTTCCTCACATCTCCACGCTTTTGTGCAAACTGTTCTTGTCACCTATAGTGCTTTTCCACCTTTCTACCTGAGCAATTCCTGATCATCAGTCTGGATTCAGTAGAAATCTGGGCTTCTCTGGGAAGCTTTCTTCACCTTTCCCAGGCAGAATCAGTCTGTCCCTTACCTGAGCTCCTACTTTTATTATAGCACCAATGACATGGGGTTACAGTTATTTATATATCTGTGTTCTTCTACTAAACTGCAATACTAGTCTTTGATTCCCTTAGTCCCAATCATGAATAAGCTTATACATGTAAAGCTTTACATACTAATTAAGACTGTGTTGGTGCATAATCTCCCTTCCTTCCTTTCTTCTCGACCACATCTCAAGACTGAGTCTGCTCAAGTTATAGCATATAAACTCTTCAAGAATTGAAAACAATAATGTTTAATATAGGGAGTTCTATAGAGATTGCCACTTTGCATGATTTTTGAATGAAATGATGAATAGGTGTATAAAGGGACAAATGGACCATCAGAGACCAAAGTTTCAGGTCTCCCACACTTTTTTTTTTTTGCAATACTACTTTTGTGCATAACTACTTTATTACCTTTCTTTCTTATACATACAACTATCCTCTCATGTGACCAATCAGGTAATGTTACACATTTGGGGGCTATAAATGATCAACTGTAGACCCAAGCGACAAACTTTGGGGACCTAAAGTTTATGTGTAAAAAAGAAAAAAAAGGTTTATGTGAGGCCATACTGAATATCTGAATAAAAGTTAAAGGCACTGTGTACAAAGCAGCAGCTTATAATTCTTCAACTTTGAAATATATTATTCAGTCTTCAGGGAATAAACAATAAGCTTTAAAAAAAGTTAGAGTTGAGTGCTTTTGAAATTGTTTCATACTTGATCCCAAAAAAGGATTAAAAGGACTTGACATAGAGCGATTTTATCAAGGCAGAGGACACTGTGGAAGAAAGGTTGCAGAATGTAGCTGAATACAAAGGGACTGCCATAAATCACATTAGCAATCAACATACCCAGCATTCAGTGCCCACCAGCAGTGAGTGGACTGTGTTGGGAAGAAAGTGTAAATCCCTTATTCAGCACTAAGTTTTGCAATCTTATACTTGTAAAAAACATTTTTTTTTTCTAAGACAATCCAGGGATCAGAATATAACCTGATAAATAGCTCCCATTTTATTTTAGCTACTAAATACATGGGATGGGAAAAGCAACTGTATTCACAGTGTAGGATCAGAAGACAACTGCCTTCTGTACCAGTAGTTTCAACATGTGAGACTTGTAGCCTAGGGCCTCTGCACCTTTTACTCTGGAAATCTCATCTATCACCATTTGACTCGCCCAAGCCAATTCCTGACTGACTCCTACTCCAATACTTTGAACACTGAAATCACCCTCTCTAACCCCAAATTCTACAGCCTCTTCCACCACTCCTTCCCTCTTGTTGAGTCCAGGACCTCCAGGACCTCACCGTGGAAGGACAACAAGATGTTTGTGGCAAAAAATTTCAGTTTTCCTCCAATATTTTCTTTCTTCCTCACAATAATAGAGCCCTGAGTTTTATAAGGGCAAAGAGCTGCTCATATTAGAGGTTACATTTCCTTGCTTTCCTGAAACAAAGTGTGGCTTTGTGACTACATTCTGGCCAATAAGGTGGGAGTAAAAGTGACCTGTTCAGTCTCTAGGTTGTTTCTTCGGGGGGGAAAAATGTGCCATTTTGCTAACTAGAATGTGCTCATAGTGGTGAGTTGTTCTGAACCACGTGAATGAGGGCAAAGCAATAAAAGGAGTTTGGGCTTCTGATAACTTCTCGGAGCAGAGATGCCCACTAACCCAGTGTCTATAAGAGAAGAATAAGTTTTATTGTATGTAAGCCACTGTTATTTCAGATCTCCATTACAGCAGCCAAACCTATAGCCTAACTAGTAGTCCTTCACACAGTGACCTGCCCACCAAACACATTTTTCCATTCTGGTTTACAACTTCTTCCTGACACTCTTCACACTCAACCCTCTACTCACATGGACCTTCCTGCCTTTTCCCAAGCAATATGCTCCCTTTTGTGACCCTCTCTATATATGCTATTCCTTCCAGCACCAATATCTCAACATCCAACACTAATATAAATATAGCACTGTTCATCTTTTATTATAATTATTTGTTCTACCTAACTTTTCTTTATATTCTCTCTGGCTCTCCAAATCTACTCTCTATTCCTCTCCGTCATGATCTGTACCCAGGGAGACTGCAGATTGCATATCCCAGAGTCCCTGGACCTTTGGTTTCTAGTCCAGTTTGGCCAATGGAAGTCAGGAAATTAGATGTTGGCAGGGGAAGTCAGGAGATTAGATGTTCTCTCTGTCAGGCTACCATTTGATAGGTTCTGCCTATCTCTATATAAAGAACATAGCTCCTCTAGGCAGCTACTTTCCAGCAGCCCCTCCCAATGGATATCTCTCTCATCAGGTTCCAGAAACCTGTAAGCAGTAACAGCTTCTTGCTATTTGCTAGTCTCTGAGTGCTTCATCATATCTTGTGGTTTTTCTTAATCCTAGCATCATCTGTAATTGCTTCCATCATTAAATTCTCTTTAAATTACCCTTTTGAATGTATCATTTGTTTATCCTGAGACCCTGATTCAAACCATCTCATTGACCATCACTAGGCTATGACTACTTCAAGGAACAACACTGAGCATTTTCTATCCACAATGACTAGTTCAGCAATTAGTTAAAACTTTTTGCATAATCATTCTTTGTAGAGTAAGAACCATTTCTGTCCATTTAAGAGTCTTTCTTTCCAAAGAATAAGACTGCTGACTTTTGGCATAAAGTTTAACTTATAAAAATCTACATTGTGAATTTAAATTCTCACTTTAATTACAAATAAACATAAAAAATATTTTCACTTACATAGTTATGTAGCAGCTAAATTCCATTCTGAATAGAAGTTATCTGAAGAAGTCACAGATTGGGTCCCACTTTTTAATTTTCGTTATTTACTTATTCAAAATGTTTATTGAGAATTTATTGTGTGTTCTTCAAACACTGATAAATCGAGCTTTTGGAAGTAAAGTCCATAAGACTTATAATTACAAACTAAGCTCTTCTAATTACTCTGTTTTTTTTCCATCCCAACTTCTTCTAAGGAATCTCTGAAGGTATCCATAATAGATGATCAGTTAACTGACTGGGAGGAAGAATTTGCTCCCTCCTATGTCTCTTCAGAAGATAAATTATTTAATTGGAACCAGAACAAGTTGAAAATTACATATTAATCTCTGTTATCTATAGCAGATTATAAACACCTATGGATTAGCTTCAGCTTAATTTGCCTTCAATCTACAACAAAGCTGCCATCTATTCTCCTACATCTCACACACACAGATGAAATATATATTTATTTACATAAATAAATATATATTTATATTTATATTTATATTTATATTTATATTTATATTTATATTTATATTTATATTTATATTTATATTTATATTTATATTTATATTTATATTTATATTTATATTTATATTTATATTTATATTTATATTTATATTTATATTATTTATATTTATATTTATATTTATATTTATATTATTTTAGGTGATGTTTACTCCAAGGAGTGACTTAGATACTTGGGAGAATTTTTCATTCAATGTTTAATAGACCAGTTCTTGTTAAGACAATATGCTCCAGGCCTGAGAGATTTGTAAACTGAGAGGGGTGGTGGAGGATGACTGTGAGAGATGAACAGAAAATGAGGAAGGGGAGAAAGATGGTGTGGGAGGGAGAGAGAGGAGAATAGGGAGAGAAAGAAACTCATAGAGAGATAGACGTTTATAGCTCTAAAGGGGCCATTAAGGTTCAATTCCCTTGCTACATACCTCTCACTCCATTCACTCAGCTCCTGTAAATGACTTTTCTGATTTACAGAGCAGGGGAGGGGCTATTCATTTCCTGTGTATTAGTCCATTGCTTACTAATATCTGATACCAGACTGAGAGGTGGTATAAGTTGAATGGAGGAAGGAGGGTGAGAAGTTGTATAAATTTATTCTTTTGGATTTTTTTTTTTTTTGGCAAGCAGTTTATTTAATCTGATAGCTGGTGTAACAAAAGTACTATTGCAGTTTATTAAAATTGTGGAGGAAAAAGCAAGATTTTTATTTTAAGTGCCAAAAAAATAATAAATACTCAGACTGATCACTTTCTAAAATTTAGTGGGGACTCAAAGTCTGAACTAATACACAGTGTCATCAACTTTCTAAGCTGTTCCTTGACTAATATTCCTTCTGAAACTAATGTTCCTTCTCAGAGAATATTCAGTAGAATCATGAGATGGTGTATTTCTCTGGCTATATCCAGTGAGGGTTAAAGAGATGGCATTTATAAAAAATCAATTTGTCACAACTTAGATATAGCTGCAGTGAAACAGGGAATGATGTAAAGTCAGCTATCAATGAAATATAATATAAAAAGAACAAATTGCAACAGCTCTCTGAGTTAGCAGATTGATTCTTAACTGTTTCTGTTTGTATTATCAAAGCCCCGCCTAGGTTAGAAAACATTTTTAAATGGCTTAAGAGAAAAGGCTGATGGGTTGACAAGAGCTGTATACTTTATAATTAATCACAGAACTCACACTTGGATAGGTAAGAACTTGTTGGCTCAATCCTTAAAATAACCATTTCAGAGGAAAGCTGCTTCACGAGAGAGAAAGCAACCATTGCATCACAGAGTGGACATGCTTCACGGGGGATAGAGGCAATTGGCTTCTAGTCTGACATTTTTTGCTATGTATATATTTTTAAAATATATATTTTATATAAAAATACATATATTCATATATATATTTGCTGCTCTATTGGGCTTTCTTTATCAGAAATATAAAATTCAGGTTATGGTTTTTTAAATCTTTTAAAAGGAAAAGATAATATTTCTTTTGTAGAGGGTCTAGCTCATTTAACTATTTGTATACACACATTCAAAATTTTTCAGAGAGACACTATCGGGGAGTTTTTCAAGTCTTTCCAACCTCTTTTTATCTTAATTATTAAAACTCTGACTTTGGCCACAGTATGCCAGGCCTCAGAAAATGAATCATGATTGGTCTAAGGCCTTTAAGTTACAGTCACAACCTCTTTTGTTGAATATTTTTCTCAGCTTCTCTCGCAGTTAGTAATGGTCACGTGACAATTCTGGCCAATCAGATGTAAGGGAAAAACTCCAGGGCTTTTCGTGTATTATTTCGTTTTCTGATAAAAGGGTAAGAATTTAAGATTTTCTTGGAGTGCTTCTATTCTTCCTGTCTGAGATATTGATGTAAAGGCCTGAGGCTTAGAGTTGAAACACATATCTTATGACTGCCCATGAAGTGATAGCATGATAGAAGATAATGTCAAAGATGCTAACCCAGAGCCCTAACATTGATGAGCCACCCAACAAGCCCTGGGATTGCCTACAACAATACTCTTGTTAAATAAAAAAAAAATATCTTTTTGTCTTAAACCAATTTTTGTGAGGTCTTCTGATATTTGTAACCAAAAACATCCATCCCAACCAATACAATTCCTTTCCTTTCAGAACATAAGTTTTTATTATTTTGTCATGTGATTATAGAGATAATTCTTGTTCTGTTTTCCCCTTTGGTCATTAATCCAGTTTTGTATAAATTTTAAATAATTAGTATCCTCCTCAAGAATAGAATCTTTCTTTCCATGAAATCAAATAATCGTTATGTTAAAGTGTGAACTAGTCATATGGTAGTATTAGCCATAAACACTCACAATTGTGCAGTCATTTTTAGTTAGAGATTCTGGCAAACTAGATGAGCATTCTTCATCTGAAAGTTTGGTACCATGACTACAGCAATATTGTTTCCATGTTGATGAATGTACATATTGTGTTTTTGCTCTAAAAATACTATATTATTGAACTTCAAAATTTACAGAGTGCTTTCATATACATTAACTCGTTTGATTCTCACAACAATGCCATGAGGCAGATATTATTTTTAGCTGTTTTACACATAAGGACACTAAGACTGAGGAAAACAAAGTGACTTGCTCCTGCTAATTTAATTAATAACTGGAGGAACTTGGATTTAGATCAAAATCTATGTTCTCTCCACAATACCATGCCATGAAGAATAATCACTTTGACAACTCTGAGGCCCTTGCTTTCAGCCATCAGCCCAAATATTCCTAGATTTCACGATATATTTATTAATATTAAACTTTATAAAACTTAAAAATTAATACTATATCTTCCATACCCATAATAAATTGCTAGTCTAATGTAAGTTTTGGTAGGACTGGCTTAAAACAATTTTAAAAGGGCCTTAGAAGGGCAATTGGGTGAAACTTATAGGCATTCCTTCCCCCATAGTAATTTTTCTTATTGTCTATGACTACTTAAGTCATATTAGAATTAATATGTAAGCCCATCCAGGACAATGATTGTATATTATTTGTTTTTATCTAGCACAGTGCCTATTACATAGTAGGTACTTCATAATATTAATTAAATGAACAAGTTATTGATCTAATCATTCATAGACACAGACACTTTCATCTTTTCTCTCCTAAGTACATTAGTCTACTGTCTCGGAAAAAAATTACTTTGGAGACCCAAAGCTCTCTGCAGTCTCAAGAAAGAAACATTTTAAGTAGAAGCAAGGTGCAGATGTTTTCTCAAACTTAGCCCTTCTTGCATTGGTGGAAATATCCAAAAGCAAGAGGAAAGCAATTAGATTTTTCAGTAGTAATGGTTTCTAGAAATAGAGTATCCATCTTCTGTTGGGACCTGTCTTCTTTCTAATCAGTTTTCTCTTTATGGTGAATGAGTTTAGAAACATTATTGCCTGAGTTTAGTGCATGCCTTTGGTTTTAAATATTGCAACCACATCACAATAGGTAGTGAAGGAAAATAGCTGGATTGAGGAAATCTATATACCTATTAAAGTGTCAAAAGAGTAAAATTATAGCTCAGATGATCTTAATTTTGAGAGGTTGAAAAATTTTTAAGGGAAATCCTTGGTATTTTTGAGATGTGTTTTCTTTTTTTGTAATTACTCTAATTAAAAAAAGAAACTCAACTGGAATGTAGAGTATTTGTGAATTATCAATGGGCAAATTGAGTTTGTCCCACTGGAGAAAAAAAACCACTTTAAGATATGTTTGTGCTTGGATTTTATTTTTTAACAGTCTTCAAATTTATGTTGGTGATCAAATCCTTTTTAGGATTAAGGGAGGATGAAATAATTTAAAAATTTCGGGCCCTAAATAGTCTGAATCAACTTTGAAAATATCAGTTAACTAGAAAGTCAGAAAGCCCAACAGGGACTAAAATATAAGCCATTCCATGATCCCAAGAAGACATGAATAGCCACAGTCACCATAATGCTAGAAAGGAGAATCTTACTATTAACAGTAATATGCAAGAAAAGTTAGGAAAATGTGTGCCATTATTAATCTGATATCAATCAACATTTGCATTTTTAAGGAAGAAATTCTTGAGAAGGAATAGACCTGTGAAAATAAATGTTCCTGCTACAAAATAGTATAAATCTGATAGGCTCGTAGTCATTTATACAGGTTTCCACCAGGTAAGCACTGTGTGAGTTTACAGAATCCTGGACTTGCTTGCTTTTTTATTTCATATCATGGCCTCTAACATATTTTATTTTTCTTCATTTTCAAATAGCTAGTTAGCATGCTGGCAAAGTGAAGGAGAAGCCTGCTGGTCATAAAGACAGCAAAAGAGGAGATTTTATTTAGTTTTATTTGCATCTGTATCTTTATCTGTAGACATATTTAGGATGCATTTACTTAAAGAATCAATTTAAATAAAAATATATGAATGCAAATAATGAGTATCCTCACTCATCTTAGCATTGAATCATTACTACAGGGAAAATTTTCAATCACCATTTGGATGGATGAGACACGGTTACTAGTTTTTTAAATTATATTCATTTTAACACTAAGATCCTTTTCTCTAATTAAAATTTTAAGTAGAACCACAATATATAAAACACTCAAAAGTAGTGTAATTCTACTTAAAGAAGGTGAGGAACTTTCTCCCCTAACGTAGCCCGAATGCCTCTAGGAAATCCTAAACTCCTAGGCAGTTTGAAAATCACTGAGAAAGTTATTTGACCTGGAAATCATGCTCTAGATCTTGTTCAGTCACCAGAGCTGTACGACTTTGGAAAAGTGATTTTGCCCTTTTTAGGCCTCAATTTTCTCACTGATAGAATGAATGATCGCTAAGAATCCTTCTAGTGCTAACATTTTATTCTGATTTATAAATATAACCATTCAGTTAAAAATCTTTAGTAGTAAAATATGGATAAAGGCACCCATGATTTATATTAGTGTTGAAAGCATGTTGTTTTAAAATATGACACACTTACTCCTTAAAAAATACAATTAAAAAAAACACTCAAACTCTCAGGTTCACATATCTTGATCTACAATCATTGTATTTCATCTCCAATTCAAACCATAGTACATCACTATGTATCAGGGGAAGTATTTGTTACTTCACATGCCTGCAGTCCTCTATTTTAAAGCCTTTAAGATTACATATGTGATATTTTCAATTTCACATTAGCAAATTGGCAAGTGTCTCACTTTCACCTGGAAAAGTTGCCGTTATTATTCCACATGAACAGTATATGATTTGGTCAGTGGCATTTTTGCTTGGTTAGGTTACAATATAGTTAAATAAAAAAGTGTACACTCACCTTACAACTGCTCTTCCCAAGTTGATTTTTTCCTTCCCTGCACACCTGTCCTGTATTATGTATCTATGTTATGCAGCATTTACCATATAAATAAATGTAGACGTGCACCTGGAATAATTAAGAAATGCTGTGGATGTTGAGGAAGTTTAAGGGCAATGCTGAAGTGATTGGCCAAGCTGGGCAAAAGGTAAATATAGTTGCAAGGAATTGGTGGAGTAGATAGGGAGGAAGGAAGGTGTCCAGGGATTTTTACATGATAATGTTGTTCAAGAGCAATAAGAAGGATGGAAAGGATGGTCAAAGGGAAGAAGATCAGAAGTCCAGATCTCAGAAGCAGACAGGAGCTGGGCTGAGTTCCAGGTATAGACATGCAGGTCAGTGTTGAAAGAGAGTGAAGGGATGTCTGAAGTCAAGAGAATGTGAGTGTTACACACTGAATATCTGTGTCCCCCAAATTTCATATGCTGAAATCCTAATGCCTTCAGATGGTGAGTAGGTCATAAGGGTGTTATGTATTTTGTAGCGAATGAGATCAGTGCCCTTATAAAAGAGACCTGGGATAGATTCTTTTCCTTCCACCACGTGAAAATACAGTGAAGACGCTAGTTATGAACCAGGAAGAGAGCTCTCCTCAGGCTGTGACCTTGCTGGTGTTTGATCTTGGACTTCTCAACCTCCATAACTATGAGAAATAAACTTCTGCTGTTAGAAGCCACCTGTCAAGTGATATTTTGTTTTAGCAGCCTGAATATGGGACTTCATGGATCATCAAGAAGTATCTAAAATGGCTGAGGCAGAACTTCAGAGTCCACACATAAACACTTTGCTTCAGGTAGTTACTATCACATTGCCTAAAGTGTTCAAGCATGGACCAGATAGCTACCAATAGGATGGGGATTCCCACATCAGGTGAGAGGTTGATGGAATAATTTTCATAGTTCCTTCTTATTTCTAAAATTCTGTGATTTCCCCAAGAAGAAAAACATTAAGTTAATTTGATCTTGCACAAGGCATCAACATTTATAATTAGGAGTCAAAATTATTCAGAGTATATGGCAATGAACTACAGATATGAATAAACTTTAAAATGATGCAATTCTAAAGATCTTTATAGTCCTGTTTCTCCATTATTCAGGAGAGAAGACTGACATCCAGAAACAGCATGTGATTTGCTTAAGGTCATGAGAAAAGTTTGACAGCTCTGGATTCGGATTAACCTCTTTTTTTTACTATACTGTGCCATTTTTGAGCCATTTATATTTTGTGCTGATTTATGAATTAAAGATAATAGATGCCATTAGCTTGCTAGATCTGTGTGAACAAAGAGAATTACAAATTTGAGAAGAAAGTGCAGATGCTAAAAATGTTTTAATAAAAATATCTAGATAATTGAATGCTATTTTATTTTTTAAGTATTAAAAAATAATTATCTTATTCTCCATTTCACTTTACTGAACACTCAATAAATGGAAATACTGGTCTTATTTCTGTGAGGTTCCCATAATAAAAGATTCTCTTGAGAAGTGTACAAAAATAGAGAGAGAAAAGTGATCAAACTGAACATAACTGATAATGCAACAACCTTCTCATGTTCTGCACTGAAAAGATAACATCTTTTTTTTTGTATACCTGTTAAAAATGCTTAACCTGAATCCAATCATATGCAACAATCAGATATATGTTGTGGGGCATTTTATAAAGTGATGGGTCTGGATTCTTCAGAAATATTAATGTCATGAAGTTTTTTTTAAAAAAATGGACCAACCGTTTTAGATGAAGGCTAAAGAGGCATAACAACTAAATGCAATGCATGGTTCTTGATAAGATCAAGTTGAGAAAAAGTCAAATCAGATTGGGGACTATTAGGGAAATTTGCATATTGACTATACAGTAGATAATTTTATTGTATTGATGATAAATTTCTTGAGTACAACAACAACATTGTGGCTGTGTAGGAGAATGTCCTTACTCTGTGTAGGAGAATGTCCTTACTTGTTAAAGGATGAAGGAGTGAAGTGATATTTGCAACTTATTTTCAGATTGTTCAGGCATAAAAAAATAGTGTAGTGTGTGTGTATTCATGTTGGGGAAAAGTAGAGGAGAGGAAAGGAGAAAAAGCTTATATAGAAAATATTAATAACTGGTGATTCTAGGTGAAGGGTATGATGAGTTTTCATTGTACTTGAAATTTTTCAAAATATAAAGTTAGAGAAAAAACTTGAAATCTTTGTGAATTGTTTTCCTCTATACTAAATATACTAAGTAGATAAATAAAATGGGAACCTTTATACCTTGCCCAATAAATTATTACTTGCCCTAGGCAATCATCTATTCACAAGGCTATTATGAAGCACTTCATAGGTAGTGAATAAAATGGTAAATAAATGACAGATCTAGTTGCATGTGTTTCCTGACGTAATCTCTTTCTAGTTACTTAGGAGTTCACCTTTAGGAACCACACATATGAGAAATTATGTATATGAGATAATTAAATCTTTAGAATTGCAGAACACCAAGCTTCTTTAGTGACAACTAATCAGAGTCAATGTGGCCTTTTCTATCCTTTTTCAAAATCCTACCATACCCAACTAGGTCTACATTTAGCATATAGCACATATTTTGCTCCCTAAATGAAGGAAGGGTTTCTAATATACCTGGTATGTAGCAGGTGGTGGGGGTTGACAATGGAGGTTTCCCAGAGAATGTTCTACTTACTGAGCTAGTGGAAGATAGAGAGTGTAAAAGGATTTTGCAAAATGTGGTGGCAGTCTGAACAAATGCAGCTACAGGCTGATCAGTTTATACAAATATAAAACAAGATGTGCTATTTTCCAAACATCTGGGTAGGGGGAATGTTTTTTCTCTCTCCATCCCATAATTCCTGTTGTTTTGCCTTTGTTCAATAATCTAATGACTATTTCCCTCATATATGAGTAAAATATTTCTATGCAGATAACTAAATATGTCTGGGTTATTCTTTGACAAGAATTATCATGATTGGCTTATAGCAGACAAATCGAGACTCATCCTTTGGAGCTGGGACAGAGAATGATGCCAGCTTTCCCTCAAGCACGTATTTTTTATAGAACATTGTGGCTACTTAAGTAAAATTGGGATTCTGTTAGCAAGGAATTGGGCAAAAAGAAAGTTTGTTGTGCAGGTGGTCATCAGTGTCTCCCTCAAAAAGTGAATAGGCTCAATAATTACTTTGGGAGACCAATAAGATATTGAGAGGTAAAGGTCAACAGACAAAAACAGTACTCATACTCTGGGCTTACAACTCTGGAAATTGTGATACTATAAACTGAGATAGACAATAAAGTGGAGAAGCAAATTTTGGAGTAAGATAAATTCTGCTTTTAATAAGTTGAATTTGAGATATCCTTGGAACATCAAGGTAATTGAAGTTCTAGGTAGAACACTAGATTGGATATATATAGACTGAAGTGTTATTAGTATATGGCAGAAATGAAAACTATGGAGTAATTTGGTCACCCAAAGAGAGTACGTAGCATGAGAAAAGCAGTGGACAGAAAAGGAACTTGTAAGGGAGATAGAGAAGTGGTTAAGAAGATTTTAGGGGGACTGAGAAAGAATAGTTTCTCATCTTGAAACCCAGAGAGAGAGCTTTGAGAAGTAAAGTAACAGATGTCAAATGTGAAAGAGAGGTCCAGTTAGCCACAGTCTAAAGACGTCATTGGATCTGACAACATGAAATGACTGGTAATCCAGAGGTAGTAGAATGTGAAAACAGCAAGCAGAGAAGGAAGTAGGAAGTAAGGAACTAGAGACAATGATATAAACTAACACTTTGAGTAGTTTGCGTGAAAAGGGAAAGATAAAGCTAGGATATATTAGAGCAGAGGGTAAAAATAAGCACACTGTAGGTTAAGAGTAAAGTACCAGTAGGAAGAGAACAGTTGAAGAAAGAGGAAAGAGAGGGATAAAATATGGCATTAGGTCTGGAAGTCACCAATGAAGGTAAAATAGGAGTAAAGGGGCAGGGGTGAGCCCTGAACAAGGGTGTGGCATTTATTCTTTGGGCCAAAAATAAATGATACAATATAGAGAGATGTACTGGTGAAGCAAGCATCAAGGAAAGCAATTGTATTGCCCTCTTTTTTATCAGTAATTAGGAGGCAATATATATTAGTCAGGACTTTTTCAATTGCATATGATGGAAACGATCGCAAATAGTTTAAGCAAAAAAAGAAATATATTAGTTTGCATAACTTAAAAGGAATATACAGTCATCGGGTGCAGCTAGAACAAATACTGAAAGTGATGTCATAACGATCTGTTTTTTTCTTGTCTTTTTTGTCCTCTGTTTATTGTGTTTCATTTCCAGCAGGATCTGTCCAGGTGTCCATGTCTCCATTTTTTGACACTATTTAGCAGTAATATTCTCAAGAAGAGAAAGTGTTTCTTTTCCAGTCATGCTTCTAAGGTCCTTGGTAAGATTTTGATTGGCTTACATTGGGTCAAATGTCTAACCCCTGAAACAATCACCATGGTCATCCACCCAAACTACAGACATAAGAATGGCTAATAGGGATTTTCACTATCAAAATAATAGGGGAATGGATACTGAGCAGGTAACAAGAAACATCTACTGCCAAGGTCACATGCTGATGGCAAGAGTTTGGAATGTTGAGTGGAAGACTTGTGAAAAATAGAGATTTGGAATAGTCTTTTAAAAATAATATGGGAACTTAACTTTTCCAAGTAACAAGATTGACAGGCAGAAACACTAAGAATCCACCTGAGTTTGACTAAGTCAGCACAGACAATAGTGCTTAGCTACTCAGGGGTAAATAAAAACAATAATACTATGTATGTGTTAGGCATTGCTCTCAGAGAGTGCATGTACTGACTCATTCAACCCTCATAACTACTCCATGAGAGTAATGTAAGGATCAAATTGTGCAGGAGCAGAGGAGGTAGATTATGCCACTGAGATTTCACTGATTGATACAGTGAAAAAGAGAGCTATGAGGGGATCAAGACTTCATAAAAGCAAAGGATGAAAGTGGGGTTAGAAGAAGGCCAGTGGATAGGGAGAGGAAGAAATTGAGGCTCTAAGGGTCTCTCTGAGGTTGATTGGGCCTGGAGGTGAGAAAAAGACAGACTTGGAAGGACAGAAGGTTGTGGTCAGAAACTAGACTATTAAGTTTGATATGTTAGGGGGATTTCAGATTTACTTCTACCTGATTTTTATTCCTATCACTAATATCCAAAAATTCAGTCATAAAACTCATCTGGCTGAATCCAGCTTTAGATGAGTACTCATGAGCAAGAAATTTAACTTTTCTGAGGCTCTTCTTTCTTCAGTTATAAACTAGATATGATAAAATGCCTACATCATAGGTCATGTGAAAATCAATTGATGAATGTAAGATGCCTATATTATACTATATCTGGTATATAGTAGATGCTCAATCTACTATACACATTAAATTCACTTTTACAGTATCATCATCATCATTATCATTAGCTTTAAAGTTAATGTTAAGTCAGCTTTAAAGTTAAGAGAAGCTTTAAAGAAACCGTAAGGGCAACACTCAGTGTCTCATTCATCATGTGTCCTTAATACTTAGCACAGAGTCTGACACACAGGAGGGATTCAGTGAATGGAATTCAATGTGGAACCCAAGTTATCTGCTGCCTCCCATTTCCAAGGTCACCTACTCTAATAATTTTGGGGAAAAATAATTTTTTTTCTCATCTCTGCTACCGATTTAGTTATCCTCGAAACCTGCTTCTTTGCCTGACTCCAAATGAATAAGTATTTACTGAGACCTGCTTCGTGTCTAGCCTTATGCTAGAAACTGAGGATATTAATGGTGTCCAAACAGACAAAGTTTTTGCTCTCATAAAGCTTACAACCAGAGGGGAAGCAGACTTAATGAAATAATCTTACAAATAAATATAAATTATAACTATGATACATGCTACTCAAGAGAGGCTATCAAGAGGAGACTGACCTAGTCAGGGAGGTCAGGGAAAGTTTCTCTGTATAAATGATAATTGAGCTAAGGATGAGAAAACAATAACAACAACAACAAAAGGAATAAAAGAGCTCCCTAAGCAAAGAGAACAGCATATGCAAAGTCTCTGTAAGAAGAGCACATTAAGAATAAGACCTGTGTAGTTAGAGCAGAGAGATACAGAGAGTGTATTATGCTGGCTGATGCTGGAAAGGAAAGTGATGGTTGGAGTACACAGGGCCCAGAATTCTACATATTCTCCCACTGGTCACCACATAGAACTACAGGACATCATTTTCTTGATTAAGTGCTGTTTTTAGCTAAAGAGAAATGAAGAAAAAGCCTAACTGTACTCTGTCCCTTAATTCTCCATTCACCACTAACCCAGTGTAGAATTTTCATGGAAAGTTTGGGAGTAAGGGAAAGAAAAATATGGCATAATTCAGAAGAGGGGACAACTAAAAATTGAATAACAGACATTACTGGTCTTAAGATGTTCAAAGGCCTCCTTTCACTCTAAAGCCAGCTAAGATGCTAAGCTGAGGCCATCTACTCTGGGTACCCACCCCTAGCAATGCAGTTGCAGCCATTATTCCTGCTGATGTTTGTTTGTTCTCTTTAACCTGCCGAAAGTCAGTTTCTTCAGCACAACTTCCACCACTACAGATGAGAGCAAAAAGAATATTCATGCATGAAGGCAGGTTTATTTCTCTGAGTTCATTTCTTCCATCACAATGAATGATCAAGAACTTCTAGGTCAGCTCACTGAAAATCAGTCAGATGACTTTGTACAATCAAATTCCTTTTAATTAAAAAAAGAAAATCCGCACCACTTAAAAATTCATTCATTTAACAAGTATTTATATAGCACTTAAAATGTGCCATTGGCTGTGCTGGTTCCTGACACGCACAAAGACGTGTTAAAGTATGGTCCTTGGCCTGGAAGTGCTCACAAGACAAATCAGTTCATTGAAATATCTTGTGGTGGTGCTGTAACTGAGGTATAATTGTGTTTTGTGAGAACACAGAGGAGAATAATTCTCCCTGGGGAAGTGGAATGGAGAAAACTCACACAAAAGGTAACATCTGAGATGTGGTCTTATAGAATGAATTGAAGTATTCCAGGAAGAGAATGTACATTCCTGCTCAGAAACAACATGGGAAGACATGTTGGAAATTTCGTCTGGGGACTTGAACCATGTGAGGCAGACAGACTTTATGGCTTTAGTAAAGCAATGATGTAACCAAATCAATTTCTTAAAATGGACTTCAAAGCTCTGGAGATGCCATGTGACATCATGGCTGCTTTAAAAAATTTTCCTGAGATGTTGTACATATTAGTCAAGAAAATTTCGGCCAGTTGTACTGAGTGTTTAGAAATGATTTTTACATTTCATCCAGATTGGCGTTAGGTAAACCAAGAATAGATTTCTAGACTTGCAGTTTGTTCACCTCCTATTTACTGTGGTCCCAAATAAGAGCACTGGATAGAAACCAGAAAATGACTTTCTTATACAAAATAAGAATGAGTTGGATGGGCACGCCCAGTGAAATGTAACCATGAAACTGATTCAGAAAGTCCAGTCAATTATTGATTATCTCTGTATGGATTATCCACTATTTGGTTTACTCCATTACTTGGTAATAATAAGAGCAACCATTTATTGAGTGACTAACATGTCACTCACAAGCTTTGCTTATGTAAATCTCTAATCTCACATCTTTTTGAGGATAAAGTTTTGTGTCTAGGTTAGCCACAAGAAACTGAATTTTATAGAAATTAAGTAGCTTGCCCAGAGCACAGTGGTAAAGTGCAATGCCACATGCCTGAGTTTGAAACTGGCTTTGCCACTTTCCTTGACATGGAAAATTTGCCTGACCGCTCTATGCCCAAGTTTCGCCATCTTTAAAATGGGGTTACTGTAAGCACTTAAAATAGGGGTACTATAAGCACTTAGAAAAATGAAAAACATAATTAAATTTTTTTTTTTTTTTGCTATCAGGATTATTTATGCCCAGATTAAAACCTCTCAGTAATCCATTGCTTTCAAGTATTAGTCAGTGTAAAATTCCTAGGTGAAGGCAAGTAGGAAGGGAATTGTGCCACAAAAATGATTACAATGCTTCCAAAATAACAGAGAAATGATTTTAAATGAAGTCTTTATTTGTCTTCTTGATTTGGGATAACGGCAGTATGACATTATTCTTAGGCTGTGTGGCTGTAGTTCTCAAAATTCAGCACGCTTACAAATCACTTGTGAGACTTATTAAAACTTCAGATTTCTGAGCATATTCCTCCCCTCTCCATCTAAGATGCTGGTTCAGGAGGTCTAAGGTGACTACTGAATTTTACTGTCATGTCTTACTTAAAAAGAGAAGGAAAAACATGTTTTTCTTGTTTTGTTTTTTCTTCCGTTAATTAGATGAGCCACCAGCTAAAATCCCCTACTATTAACCTGAAGCCCATTTGGATTTCTGCAAATCCAAAGGTTAATTCTCTTATTCTCTTGGCTCTAACACAATGCCTGGTTCCCCAGGGTCTAGAATCCTCTATAAAACTCAAAATTATTTTGCCTTTCTCTAGAAATAGGGAAGTGGGACTGACTTCCCAACTTTTAGTCACTAAGAAATAACCACAATGGTTTAACATATCAAAAATATAAGTATATACTCTATTAACATGAGAGGGATGGATCACAGTCTTCAATTTGTCTCTTTTTTATAAACAGGGTAAGCACTAAATAGGAGAAATAAAACAAGAGGCTAAGAACATTTTTCTTTACCTTATTCTCTCAAAGAAACTTCTGGGGCAAAGAAGTTCTAACATTTTACAGAAATTATAAAGCATCAGAACTCACTTTCAGAGGACATTCCAGAACCTAGACAAAGCTGACCTGGGAAGCCTGTTGCAGGGTTTCTCCCCAGCCCAGTATAGGGCAGACCTTTCCTCTGTGTCTTCCCATGCTGGATCCTTGTGCACTGCACACTCCCTGGACTCAGTCTCACCCTCACCAGCACCCCAGGAGGAAACCTAGAATATCTGCTCTACCCTGGTTGTCAATGTTGAGTGGAAACTCTAGGCTGGGGAGACAGCCTCCTGGGCAGCCTGTTTTTGCTCTTTCCCAATCTGTTCAACTCAGTTTCCTGCCGGCAGGAATGTTCTTTTCGTGCCAGCTTTAAACCACTGAGTGCCCTGGGCATGGGCCTGGTCTCTGGAGCTGTGCCCAGTGCTTGGCCCAATGCTTGGCCCTCTGCCCAGGAGTTGTCAAGTGTCTGCACTGGGTATCTGTCCCTTTAGCTGCCTGTCCTCCAATCTTCTCCTTGAAACAGTGGGGTGAGAAACATCCATCCTTGTCATTTTTCCAAGGCTTCCCAAAAGATTCTTCATGCCCTTGTTAAGGGAATGGGCCCAGTGTGGTTGCAAGGACTGGCTGAATGAGAAGGGAGGGTGCTGGGACTTGTAAAGGCATTTAGGGATTCTTTTAGAACTTTCAAGTGATCATAAAAACATTTTAAACGACCTTTAGGGCCATGGATTCTTCAGGAACCAGAACCTGAATGCAGTTTCAGCCTACAGGACTCTTCTAGAACTTCTCCAACCTTAAGATCCTTTGGCTAAATATAGACTTTCAGAGGGAAAGGGAAAAAATTATAGTTAATTATAGCCCCTAAGAGCTTGCATGTGAAGGCCGAACCTGTCAAACTATATCCCTAAGATATTATGCAGCCATTCAGCAGCTGCCTACTGGGTGCTCTAGACAGGCCCTAGGAGGGTACACCATAGAAGGATGGTCTGCAGGGACAGAAAAAGCCAAGTGTGTGGAAGGGAGAACAAACCGCCCACCCAGCTAGAGAAAAGACTGACAGGACAGGAGTCAGCGCTGGCAGCTCCTGCTAGAGTAGCCTTCCCACACCAGGTTCCTGAGCAGAGATTTATGCCATATTTAAATCTCCCAAGTTGAATGGGTTCAGAAAATTGTAGGAAAGTAAACATACTGTTTAACCACTAGGTGGGTGGCCATCACATATGTTACATATCTGAAAATTTAAGTCAGAACAGCTTCAACTTTTCTATATCTAATTCCCAGTAGTAGTTCCAAGCTGGGTTAGTATTTTTTAATAACAAAACCAAGGCTGCTCCTTCCCCCTAAAAAAAAAAAAAAAAAAAAAAAAAAAAAGGCAGTTAGCCCTTCGATATAAATCTATACATAAAAAAAAATGCTTTGTTTTCAAAATTAAAAGCAAGAGTCAAATTTTTTTCTAATTTAGGATTCTTTGTTTGCACATGTAAACAGAAAGAGGTGCCCAGTCTGGTTTTTAGAAAGCAAGTTTAGTGTGCAGAATAGGCAGTTAGAACAATCTCATTTGTACCTTCACATACAGCAAATTTGGAAAGAAAAGCATCAGTGGACCAAAAAACATATTGTAATTGCCATGATGCCTTTGACTATAGCCACAATCAAAAGATACTCTAAACTTTAGATCCACAGTTTAGTAAACAGCTTCTTTTTGACATCTACTCATTATATAATAAGCAATGGTCATTTAGAGTACTATTTATTAAATTCTCACATTCACAATGAGCTGGAGCTACTTTCCACATTACACTTTTAAAAAGTCACTAAAAATTCTTTGGGTCACAAGAGTAAAATTAAACATCCTGTCATGGATAATGGTAAGTGAAATTGCAATATGTAGTCCTAGGTATAAAGATTAGCTTCGCTCCAAAGCATTTCCAAATCAAATAACTTCAAATGATTAACTTTTCTTTAATATTCTTATGGTCAAAGAAATTCTATAATAACTTTAGCGGGGGCAGGGGGACAACAAAATGCACTTCTATGCAGTATAAAAATGTTAAAAATTGTTTTATCCATAAAACAACAATTATTATCAGGAATTTACTAACTTATTTAGGATTTTAGAATATTTACCGTCTAATCTTAGCATACTGCACTTTTTAGCTAAACACATAAATTCATTATAATATCAACAGATATTTTTTACAGTAGCAGCAGCAGCACTCTTAAACATGTAAAAACATGTTATACGTTTTAAAACAGCAATAGATTCCACATGCAGTCAAAGTAATCCCAGATTAAAATTGGCATCAAGTTCTAATAAACACATTCACCTACCAAATAGCACTAGAGATTGGACTGATTATTAAAAACGAAGAAGAAAAACAAGTAGGACACCAGACTATAACATAGTATAGTGTGTGTGTATATATGTAACATATATTTTTTTCTGTATCTATAATCATATACATATAATTTTATAATAGAAAATCCCAATCAGCCCTATGGGAAGCAGAAACGCTTTTTTCTTTCTCAGAACTGCTTTCATTTTGACCCAAATTTGCTGGCTTATTTGAAATGATTTTACTTTTCTCATTACAAATTCATTTGAAGTAAAACTGTAGAATCTTCAAATCTTTAGAGCATCAAAAATTATTTATCTTAAAAAAATAGATGCTGCCATTATTTAATTTTATATTCTATTTATTTTCTTTTGTTATTCATTCATTTGGTGTTAAATTTTACAAATTTAGTCTAATGCCAATCAGTGATCTGCCTGGGAAATTTGCCTTAGCAGGCAGATGTCCAGATCAAAAAATAACCCATCTTTATAGAAGAAATATACACAAACATTTACACATCATACAAACTAGGGTTGAAATGGGTGGGGCCACTTGATGGACATCCATTTGTCACTTTCATTGGAAAATTTCATAGGCAGCTTCCAATACCCTTAGACAAATTTAGATGAATGGAAGCGCTGACTAACAATGCCATTATCTATATACCAAATATAAATGAAATCCTGAAAGTCCTGAGTCATCCACATGAGCTACTAAAATAACAAGGGAGGGGAACTCAGAATAATGATAACAAAATGTCTTGAGATAGAAATTGATAAAAAGAAATAGCAGTCAGATAAGTAAAAAGATAATATATGTTTGGTTTCAGGAAAGATCTAATTCTAGTAAAGGGGCTAGTCTTGTAAATTGCAAAAAATTGCATTACGTACAATCTTTTTAGCAATAAAATTATTTTAACCATTAGTAACTAAGAGTTGTTATTTTAGGAAAATGAAGTCAATACATTTGTTTTCCTGAGGCAGGCAGGGGCACTATTGTGCTATTCATGAACTTCATTAATATTCATTAATTTTTAAAGCAGTTTGGTTAGCTTTGGCCATTATCTGTACAGATATTTTACCTTTAAATAAAAATAATGACAAGATTTTTATTATCTAAAAATGTAATAGCATGAAATTCGAAACCTGTGTTTCCAGTAGAGGACAGTCTTTGTAGGAGGGTCTATGTTTTTCAGAAGAGTTTGTTTCAATTGAATTCCTGAGGTAAAATTCTTAAAATTATAGTGACTAAAATAACCTAAATGTAACCAAAAGTAAACTGAAAATACGTTTTTTTAATGCTCAAATTAATTTCCACTTAAAAGAATACCACAGTTGACCCAATTAGCTCTGCAAACGTATTTGGTTGTTTGACATTCTTTAGGATTCCACAGCAGACTATTTTCACTTGTCCAGCACCTTAGATCCCCAAAGATCCCAGTGCACATTTAGCGATATTTACCTTATGAAGTAACTAAATCCAGATGAGCATAGAGCTCACATCACTGTAAAAAGAAATTATTTCCTCATGTTTACAGCTCCCATTCCGGGACTAGAAACTGAAAACTCTGAAAATGATCTCGTGCAACCAGGAAATTGTGCACAGAAATGCAAAATAGTTTATTTGTAAATAAGCCCAGCCATAGTAACCATATGATACGATACTCCACAGAAATCCTTGAACCTTTGTAAATCAGGCTCTCCACACTAGGACAGATAAACAGCCAGGACAAATAATTCATGCACATGGAGTTGGAAATGGAACCCTCCACATGTTCTTCTTGATTCATGTCCACACTGAAGTATAACAATGTTGAGCAGTACTTTCTGGAGAAAATAAATAGGTAAAAATTAAAATGCCATCCAAAGAAGTCTGAATAATTCAGGGAAATATTTGAGGCATGATCAAAGGGAAAATTAACTATGGCGAACAGCTAAACTTTCAAGAAAATATGTCTCTTTGTGTGGATTTATTTATTTATTTGTTTGTTTGTTTATTTATTTATTTATTTACTAAAGGACTGCCTGCTCTATAACTGTATCTGAATCTATTTGATTTGTGATTGTCAAAAGTATTGTCTAGTACCTGAGAAACACCTCAGTGGCTTTCCTTTAAATTTTGTTTTTGGCTTTTTGGTTTTGTGTATAAAGTAAACTGGCGCCTTAAGACTAGTGCAATTTTCTTGTTTAGGGCAGTTTGAAAAATAGGGGAAAGCAGCCTGTTTCTTGTTATCAAAGATACATGACTACTGACATAATTTTTCTAAAAGCATGGTTACTAACAGACAACCAACAAGAAAAGTAAATTCAGTACCTGGCTCCCTAATTGGAGTAAACCTGCCTCCCCACCCTCACAATATCATAGTGAGATAATAGGAGCATTCTCTTCAGAAATATTTATTCACTTTGACTCATTGTTGAAGAGTAGAGAAGAATTTTGCTGCACCCACAAGTGGACATATTTCCAATTCAAGGGATCATGCTTTGGGTTGGCCACTTTAAGGGTAGTGAACCCTCTCAGCCATCCATATCTGCCATTGACATTTCATGGGGAACACTGCACTCCTGTCTCTGATTTTCTAGGTCTGAATGCAGTATGCGGCCTTCCAAACTAGACACAAAGTTAATGTTGGTGTTCTAGATCCTCCGTGAAAACCTGTGGCCCCCCAGTGGTATTACTTCATGAATGCCTAAGGTCACACACAACTCTGCAAGTCAGGCCTTGTCCTTTCTGGCAGTTTGAGCGGGACTGAATGTGTCTGGATGAAAGTACAGAAAGTAAAGTGTTAATCAAGAGTCCCCCAACACGGGGGGCTAGGAGGACAGCAGGAACATCTAAGCGGGGAGCAACTGGAAACCACAAACGCCCAAACTGGGTAGCACCTATTGAACGAAACCCGGAAACCTAGCTTAGGAAAGGGAGTCAGTTAAGTTTAGACCTAATGATATAAATCAAGATATCAGAACAGACCTATTAAAAACGGAAAAGGTGGTAATGGCATCCCTGCCCTCAAAAGCAAGGACTTCTTTTATGTTGCAGTTGAAGCTTCGAAATACAGTTTATGACTCTAATGCCCTTTATTCTGAAAGAACCTTGAGGTTTCTGTACAAATGTCCTGCAGGAGTGTAGACAGCCTTCCCCCAGCCCCCAACCACCCCCCGTCGCCAGCACACGCACGCCTTCGGCTTTGCCTCGCCACTACTTCAGGTAACCTTTGATGAGGGGTCGGGGGACGCAAATCCACAACCTTCGCCTCAGTCGGTGCACCCTGCAAACCCTCCGCAGCCAACAGGCTGCAGGACCAATTCACTGCACTCTAGCTCCAGGTCCCTCCCCCGCTCCCCTGTGCCCATCACCAACCGCCCACATGCCCCTACACAGCCCCTTTCCCACTTCCTGTGCAGGGGGCCATCCCTTATCTCCCCCCAGAAACCCGCGGGCGCTCTCCGCGCCCACCAGCAAATTCCTAACAGCCCCAGGCTTACAGGAAAGCCAGAAAAAAAAAAAAACACCATGACATCACGGGCAGGTTTATTTGAGTTTGTTTGTTTGCTTGTTGGCTCGATTAAATACTCGTGGAAGGTGAACGTACCCCACACAGGAGAAGTTTGATGTTGACAAACTTCTGGTGGCAGCGAGACTGTGTCAGCACAACTTCCGGGATAATGAGAGCTGCTTTGCAGGGAGCGCGGCAGCAGCGGCGGGAGGCGGCCGCAGGACGGAACAGCAAATGCTATTCAGCCCGAGCAGTTTCAAGCCGCCCGAGCTGGGGAATTACTGTAGTCGAGCTACGGCTCTTACCACCGGCGCTGGATCTGGGCGCGCGTTAGGGGGGGAAGCTGCAGGCACAGGGCGCCGAGAGGAGAGCTTTCAAGTTACTTTGCTCCATCTCTGCACCCGGCTGAGGCTTGCAGGCTGCGTGGTAACTACAGACATCTTGTTTCTTGCTTCTTTGGGCGGCCGCCTTGGAGCCAACCAACTTTTCTCTCCCCCCAAAACTCCCTCTTTGTTTCAAATAGGACTCTCCAAAATTTATTCTTGGGAAGACTGACAGCCGGGGTCAAGAAACAGCTGTTGAAGTTAATGTTTCTTCCTCCCACTTCGTCTGATGGTTGTGCCCTGCCAAGACAAAGTGAGAGGCACTGCCTGGTGGCTTCTTTAAACAGACATGCATTTAGCCCCCCAAAAGGGGGGCAGATTTTCCTGCTTAACATACAATCTGATCAGAAATGCAACAGCATGTGCCTTTCAACTTGTGCTGATTACTTGCCGAAAAGATGCTGCAGTTTTGAGTTTTGAACACTTTGAGCATTGGGGGAGGTGATGGCGGGAGAAGTGGTTGACAGTTTCTACTTTTTGGTAGAAGGGCAAAAATTTTAAACCTTCCTCTGACCCATCACTCACCCTCTAAGAATGGTAGAATGGCCCCGGGGGAGGGAGAAAAGAGTTGCATTCCTTCACAAGGTTTAATTCACATTTCAAAATTCAATCCTTATGCAGAACAGGGGCTTGCCTAGAGCTAGGCACATTGTTTTTCATTTGGAGTCTTAAGGCAAACCTTGATGGTGCTGCCAACTCTTGGTGGCTCCCAGTGGCTTTCTCCAGATTAGGCCTGCCTTCTCTTCTTTTCCCCAGTCCAACTCCTTGTTTGCCCAGAGGATATACTCTGGGAGAAACTACACTGTTCTTTCTGCTGCTTTCTCCAGGATTAAGGCTGGTTTTAGCATAGTCCTTCCTCAACTGCTCTTTAGAGTGCGGAGTAGACTGTTGATGGGCCCCTTGGGGTTGTCCTTCTAAGTCTCCATCTTCTGACTGAGCCCTCCCCAGGTGTCCAGCCTCCATAGTCTGAGGGAGGCTGATGGGAACTCTGTTCTTCCATATCAGAGAGTTTAACCACTCTTCCAACAAACTCGTTCTCCATTGCAAATGTTCAGCTCACTTGGCCTCTCTCAGACACAATCACATGAAGACATAAAAGGCTCTCCTTCCACATTACCAGGTTATCTTGTCACCACATCGCAATGCGGTGCCATCGCAAAGTGATATTGCATCAGGCTCAAGTATATTTTAGGAAGCTCTGGAGCTGGGTCCAGCAAGCCTTCCATGCAGGCATCAGGCCTACACTGCCAAATGAGGGCTGCAGAGCTGCCAGACAGGTGGCAGTGATGCTCTCTCTATTCTCAGCTCCATTACCCGCTTGCTCCCCCAACCCCTGAACCAGTCAGATTCACTTGGTTTCCCATACCTCTCTTTGCCTTGCTTTCACATGCTACCACCTTTATTTTTCTTCCTGTCTCTACAAAATATTTTGGTCCACCTTCTGATGTATTTCTTGTTTTTCTGCCTATGACAGTCACTTGCTGAGGCCTTAATTAGTATTTGTTCTTATTAACCATAAATCAGCTGAGTTACACTTGGAGTTGCCGTGTCTGCTGCACATACAGCCTCTAACTTGGTTGTCTGCAGGCCTGTTTGACTGGGTGAACTTTTCTCATTCTTCAGACTCTGGATCACCCAGCAGTTTGGCACAATGGCAGTGGCCAAGAATCAGTGCACCACTCTCAGCAAGCGCCCCCTTCTCTGAGTCCTGCTAATGGAATCCAGCAGCCAATTGACTTAAATTCCTTCCGCTTTATTGTTCTCAGTCCTTAGGCCAATGCTCAGCATCTAGCAGGACTGTTAGGCAGACCTCCACTGATCCTAGAGTTGTAATTCCCCACTGCTGGCTCCTGCAGTTTTATTATGGCCTCTTTTTTTTCCCCCCCTAAGATTGACAGACATAAACCTCCAGTGTGGAGGCCAGCAACAGCACCCTTAAAGGCTTCTTTGTGTGGAAATGTAACCTTAGGGCAAAGTCGGCCTGGCTCCAGGAAAGGCACATTCGCCTGCTACAGGGAAGTACTGTGCTGGGACAAACCTCAGGATTTCTCCTTCTGGCTGGCTACCTGGGATCCTCCCAGGGACAATGCTTTCTTCCTCTAAATTTTTTTTATGGGAGGACTTTGAGAGATTGGGAATACTGTGAGAGGAGGGCTGTAGTGGCTGTCCACGGAACTCTTCATGTAATCAGATGTCCTTCCTTCAGTGAGTGGGTCTCTAAATGCAACCACAGGTTAGGGCATTGTCCCGGTGGGGTGGGAGGTGGCACCATTTGCTCTTCTTGTTGCTGATGCTACTACCATGCCCAAAAGGAATGTCTTTGAGATACTTAGAGGATCTATTTATGCAGGTGTTGGGTTAGACAAATTACTCTGAAAAGCAGGGTGAAAAGATACAGAATCTTAATTTATCATTCAGGATTAAAGTCAGATTTAAATCACGTAGAATTATTAAGAGATTTAGAGCCAGTGTCTTTTTCCAAAAGAATAAAGGACCAAAGAATCCTCTTTGTTGAAATATAATGATGTCAGGAATGTAGCTTCTTGTGTTTGGGGTTTTTTTTTTCTCTATTTTTTAGGTGTTCAGTTATATTTCTCATCAGTCAAATAGAACAGTAATAGGAAATTTGATTACCAGATACATATGATTAGGCATTAACTGTTCCATATAGACAAGTACAAAAAACAAGAGATGAAGGTATGTACTTGTCACTACAGAGAGCTCCCTGTAGGAACAGGGACTATGCTTGAATTAAGGGGCAGGTGAGATACAGTTTGTTAGAGCAGATGAACTTGGAATCTGGAAGAGATAAGGAAGATACAAACAGTTCATATGAAATCTAGGTATTTAATCCCTTAGCCCCAGGAGCTGGATATTTTAGTATAGAGAAGTTAACACAATGCTTTTAGCCAATGTTTTTGGAAAATGTATTCTCATGGAGTCAAGAACGTGGACAGTGAAGGCAATGAAAACAAGGAAACGTCTTTAGATCATATTTGAAATTATAGAATATAGACAGAAATAAAAAAGAAAAAAAAACACGTGCAATTATTTTCCCCCTTCCCTCTTTCTCCTAAATCTAGGCGGGAGTTTAATTTAGGATTAAAGGGCTCCCTGTTGCTTCTCCTCTAGTTTCTCCTCCAGGTATCCCATCCACACTCCAGTTCTGGTTTTGGGCAGAACTGCAATTGTCTTTGGTAGGGAATTTCATGAACTCCTGTGCTGATTTTCTAGTGTGGGAAAATGTCAATTGGGAGGCTAAGACCACCAAACTAGTTTCATTATGACCCAAGGCACACTTAAACCCAGCCCTTCAGTGGTAGGCAACTGGCCCAGCACACTGTTCTCTGCAGTGCTCATTAAGATGTTATTTATATTTTACAGTATGGTTCCAAGCCATAAGTTGGGATTTTATCTTGGCAAATAGGAAAAAAAAGTACTCTTGTGATATCTCAACCTGCAAAGTTTTAACTTCTACTATGGAACTGGTAGGGATTTGCAAAATAAGGTCATAGCATTGGAGAAAGATCTCCCCATTTCTGTTCAGAGGAGTGGGTGGGGACGTGAAGAACAAATGAAAAACCCATGGTCACAAAATTAAACTTATTAGTCAAATAGATTTTAACCTTTATCTTCCTCTTAAAAGTGAATTTAATATTTGCCAAAAGTACAAAATCAACAACTCTGATGAAAGCACATTTTATACTTTGGCCCAGAACCTACAGAAAAGGTGGTGAGTCTTCATAACTATGCTCAGTCTCCTTGCCTTGGAACTTTTATTCATGTGACCAGAATTATTCCAGATCAAAACAGTATCATTAATCTCAGTCAGTTATAGGTGAACCAAACTGTCTGGATTCTTACTTCAATAGGCCAAATTAAATTAACATTTTAATGATGTGTTTCTGGCATTGTTCATACTTCATAAAGAGTAACTCACTTTATTTGACTCAAGGCAACAAGGCTAAACAAGTGATTTAAAAAAAATGGATCTTTTCCAGGTCTGGAAATTAAGTTTCCTTGAGTTCTTCTGAGGTAGCTAAGATTCTCAGAATCTGCAAGCCCAGCTCTATGATGCTACCATCTTTCCAAGACAACCATTAAAACTTACAGCTAGAACCAGTCATGCAAACAATTTTTTGCAACAGCCTCATGAAGGCCAAATGAAAATTAGAGGCCATCTCTCAAATGGCAATAGGCCAAACACCTAAGATCTCTGGAGATGCCTGACATCTTGCCATGTTGTCGTCACATTCATATCCTGGATAAGGTATTCTCGTCTGTATTTCACTGACTACCAGTAAGGGGCATGTGCAGAATAATAAGTGATTCAACTTTTAGGGCTCCAGTTTGAACCTAACATGTCTATCAACATTCCTTGGTCGAGGGTATGGGAAAAGTACATCAAAGATGGCATCAGCTCTTCACCCATCAACAGCTTGATGATATGATGCTAAGGAGCCACCATAATTCTGTGGTTTGTAAAATTCTGGGATTGTTATGATTACTATATGGAATGCTCAGCTGACAACAATAAGCCCTTTCTCAGCTGCAGAATGCTGAACAACAAGGTCAACTACAGAGGATTTTTTTAAAGCAAAATTTAGGGGAAAGCAACTACTTCATGGACCCAAGAGAACTTTTGCTGCCAAATAGCAATCTCAGACCCTAGCAGTTAGTTACACAGTACATTTGATTTCCAAAAGTGCTTGTTCCTCAAAAGATCATAGTAATATAACAGTTTCTTTCTTTTTTCTAACCAACAGGTGAAACACGTGCCAGTCTACAAAGTAATGCCTGCCTACACAGGGAATCTTCAGATTTGCAAGTATATCAAAGATGGCAACAGGCCTTCAACTTCATGGATCTAATTGTTATCTAAATATAAATATAATCATGCAATTCTCTAAATATAATCATGTAAATTAATAAATGCCATCACCTTTCAACACTACTCTAGCAGTTGACTTTCTTTCAGGGCCATTTTTCACAAAGAAACAAAGTTATTATCTCTTTGAAAGGTTTTTGCAGATTTGTAGAGAACCACAGTTTAGATGTGAATATCAGGTGGATGACCCGGCCCACTCACTAATCAAGTGATTTGTCCTCAGACAATAATATTTGAGATTCTGATGCTTGCCTCAACAAAATTGCCGATTATTATTTTTCATCAACTTTTGAGGTTGTCCATAAGTCATTGCAATGTTCAATGTCAAGTCTTCACATTACTAGAGGAAGAGAGAACAACGAAGGAAAGAATTTTCCTTGTGGGATTTTCATTTTCCACAAGTTATTTTCCTATAGTTTGTGATGTTGAGAATACATTTTAAAATTTTTTCAAGGAGATGACTCCCAGTCATTTTTCATTAAAAAATATATTATTGCATTTCATGTACTATCCCAAGAGAGGTGGTAATAAACTGTTTGTTTTCACTCTGCAACAAGGGAAGTGACCTACTGTCTTGCATATCATAATGACCACAGTAGGGAACTAAAACCATTTTTTCCCGATATTTGGTTCTTCTATAATACTATTTTGTGATTGAATACGTATAAACTTTGCCTAAAAGATCAAGTGATTTTTTTTTAAATGTGCATTTTTACTTTTTAACTCTTCATGAATGTGTCATAAATCCAAGCTGAATTCTAATGATAGTTAAATCATACTTTCTTTGTATTTCAGAGTTCTAAAGATCAAGTTGGTATAATTAAGTTGTAAATATGACACACTACATTATCACTGTAAATTATTCTATATAGCACATCTAAAGCACTTTTACCCTAGGCATTGAATATGCCATGCATAATCCATAACTGAAGTATCTCAATAGCAAATTTAAAAAAAAGTAAATGATTTTTGTTGCAGCAGAATTCAGAACCCAAAGCACCTCTGATTATCCTCAGTTTAGACAGAATGTAGGCAAAAGAGAAAGTGTTACTCTGCCAATGTGCTTCAACTTTGACCTAAAGGAATAATTTCCAGGAGTAGAAAGGAAGACCAAATCTACAGAAATCTTGGCAACCTCTTATCCAGGAAGACTACAGAGATTTCATGGATACTTATTGTTTAGCGGAAGGTATTACCTTTCTCCAAATTCCATTTACGCAGCTGGTTTCCTCTTTCCTCCTGGGGTAAACTTCACAGTAAATATATACATTGATTAGTACTCTTCCTGTAACCTGCAATGAGGAAGGAGTAGGGTCATAAAAATTAAGAATGCAGTCTCTAGAATCACAAGTTCCAGATTCAAATCCTGATTCTGTCCTTAACAGCAGTGTTACCTTGAGTCGGTTTCAGTTTCCTGATTCATAAAATGAGTCAGAAGATTAAAAAAAAAAATACATACTCCACTGCTCACCATCTCACTTGATTAGTATCCTCATGAAAAAAATTTCGTAAAACTCATAAGATCCGGATGAAGCTCTATCCAGCCTTTGAACAAATCTGTGAATTTTCCTGCCAATGGAGAAAAATGGGTTACATTTTTTCTCTGAAGGTTAAAATCTCGTGTTCAGTGCTGACTCTCATCTAATGCTTGACTCAAAGAATCCTAAGTGGGGACAAAGACTGAAAAATCAACTAGTCAGTTTCTCCATCTTCACACAGTTGTAGCAGACCTTGCTCACTAATGACAGGTGTTGTTGCCTACTTCACTCACTGAGGACCATCATAACTTTTTAAACTGGCTTTTTGAGTAAAAGCTTTAGCAGTCTTAAAGATTCTTGTATTCCTCTGAGCACTAAGTGCAACACAGTACCGTGAAAATAACAGATTTTCAGCAAATATTTGTGGTTTGGTTATTTTGAGAAAGAGCTCTGAGGTGTTTAAACAAGATAGGTTTATATTGAAGAATCCTAATACACCCCTTCAAAATGGGCCTATAAAAGCTCTCCTTCTAGGAGTATACTAATGTAGTGACAGCTGTTTTTCTTTTTGCACATTAATGTTTACACACTAATACAGTGACTGCCGTTTTTCCTCTTTCTTTCCTTTTTTTTTTTTTTTTTTTTTTGCTCTGGCCATATCTTAGCTATACAAGTTAAAAATATTTTTAATGGACTTTTACCATATTCTAAAGTGTAATAAATGCTCATTAAAAATAATACTGAGATGGGGTTTCCCCATTCCCCACACACCTATTAGAAATGACTACTAATGGTTTGAAGTATATTCTTCTAGGTTGTTTTCTTTATTTATATTTTTGATGCATATACTAACATTATTTCATAAAAACATTGTTATACTATTTATAGTCTTTTGGAACTCACTTTTTAAATTAACAATACATTATGAACATTTTTCCATTTACACACACATTGTTCCTTTTTAGTGCTGCATAGGACAGAAGTTTCTCATTATCCAACAATTTATTATCATTATCTGAATCCTAGTAGTTGCTAAGTTGTGTAGGGAAGCAGAAATTGGTCAAAACAGGAAAATGTCCTCTAATAAACTGGCCACTTGCTAAATTAGTCAACACTTAGATAGCCCTCCTGACTTAACACCAGCAACTTTGACCACTCGACCAGTCAATTTTGCTAATTGTAGATGTTATAAACATCTGACAATACAATGTAAATAAATTGCATTTCAATTGCCATGTAAAATTGCTAATCTTGCAAAAGATGCAGGATTTTATGAAGTCATTGAAAGTGATTTTGTAAAACTGTTCCACAAGCAAATGAGTAACTGGCAGTGTTAGGCCAGTTAACAATTAAAGATGAGAAAAACAACAAGGATGATAAGAGGATAAGTTCTTCAAAAGGAGAATTATTTGAATATCAAAGGATTAAGAGAGGCTCTCAGGAAAATTGATGAAGTCCTCACATCTTTTTTCAAAATGACCTTTGTATGATTCTGCTATAAAAGTCAGTGTGAAATGAAGGGTGTCAAAATTTGCTATCAAATAATTTTGTTAGAAATTATCCCCCTCACCAAATCAACACTTGATTAATCCTTTGTTTATTCTAAAAATTAGAGCATTGTTGCAATTAGAGTTGTTATGTGAATATCTTCAAAGATAAATCATATTTAAAGATAAGAGAGTCTTTACTTTTATTTTTTCAAAATAAAGTCTCAGTCAAACCTTTATTAGTCTTTATTTTACAATACTAGACTCTATTTATTACTTTGCAGCTTTCAACAGATATTATGGCAAACAAAAGCAACAGACGCTGGAAATAAAGCTCCTAATAGACTAATCAGATTTCCTAGTTCTCTCTCCATGAGTTTAGAAGCTGGACAGGCCACTTTACAAGGAGTAAAGCCTCAGGGTGTTTGGGTAATTCAGGAGAGGGAAGAGGCCTTAAGAAAGGAGACAGGCAGTGGACTTCCTCTGGCACTAATCCGGCACATAGATGTTTGGGCCTAATGTAATTTGAAAAAATAAAAACGATGTAACCTTATTTGTGTCCAAGCTGGTAAAGCAAGTTATACCAGTTAAATGTGGGTATATCAGGATTTATTTTTAGCCGTTCTCTACTGACTGATATTTGGGTTGTTGCCAATTTTTTGCTACCACAAGCCATGTGGCAATGAAAAATAGTGTACAAATACCTTGGTGCATTCATACAAGCATCTCTGCAAAAAAAATTCCTAGAAGTGAAATTCTCAGGGTTGGAAAAAGGTATATTAAAAATATTAATAGGCATTAGCACATTGTCTTACCATTTAATGCCACCTACAATATCTGAGAACGCTTGTTTCTCCACAGCCTTCACAATGAGACTTTTATCATTTTTTTTGCCAATCTGATTGTAAAAATATGCTATGTACAATATTGTTTTTATTTTCAATAATATAAATTCTTGACCTGCAAGATAAAGTTTGCTCACTGCTTGCTTTATTTTTTTATTATTTTTTTAAAGTAAACCACTATTTATTTATTTTTATAGTGACATTGTTTAATGAAATTCAGTAAGTTTCAGTTGTACATTTTAACAATAAGGCATATATATATTTACACTGTGTGTTCACCTCCCATAGTTAGATTTCTTTCTGTTACCACATATTTGACTGCTTGTTTTAGAAAGAGACTCATAATAGACTCTGGGAAATCTGCATGATAGATGCAGGGAGAGATTATCTCATCCTTGGTAATGGATAGGAGTTAAAAAATTGAGCTTAACATGCATTTTTCTGTTCAAAAATCCCTCTTTGAAACTATTGTAGTCATTGCTTATACAAGGTAAAGTATTTATAGTCAGTAGTGGAAGATAGAGAATTATTTTTGCAAATTCCTGATTTCAGGACTAAGATTTTTTACAGATTTCAGTGTGTGAATAGATAAGGTCAGTAGATCCTGAAACTGGATGCCTTGCAGAAAGAGTAAGCCCATACTCTTTTCAGCTGGATTTTTGTCACAAAAAGTATCAGCATTCTAACTAAAACTTTCTTACATATATTGATGACTTAAAAAAAGGAACAAAATATCCATTGAGTATGCATTTGTCACAACCCACCAAATGGTAGATTAAGATGTGTACATTTCACTGCGTATAAATTTTACATGAAAAAGAAACCAGAGAATGCTCAAAAAAACTAAACATAGAATTACCACATGATCCAGCAATTCCACTTCTGGGAATATACCCAAAAGAACTTAAAGCAGAGACTTAAACAGACACTTGTACATGCATGTTCATAGCATCATTATCCACAACAGGCAAAAGGTGGAAGTAACCCAAGTGTCAATCGATGGATGAATGGATAAACAAAATATGCTATGTATATACAATGGAATATTACTGAGCCTGGAAAAAGAAGGAAATTCTGATACATGTTACAACATGGATGAACCTTGAATACATTATGCTAAATGAAAGAAACCAGTCACACAAATACAAATATTGTATGATACCACTTATATGAGTATGTCAAGTAGTCAGACACATAGATATAGAGAGTAGAATGGTGGTTGCTATGGGCTGGGGAGAGAAGTTAAGGATTTAGTGTCTAAGGAGTACAGAGTTTCAATTGAGAAAAATGAAAAGGTCTGGAGATGGATGATGATGATGATTTGCACAATAATGTGAATGTACAGAACTGTATACTTAGAAATGTTTCAAAATAGCAAATTTTATGTTATGCATATTTTGCCACACTAAAAAAAAATGTAAAAACCCATTAAAAAATAGCGATCTCTAATGATATACATGCTAAAGTGTTTGGGGAGTAAAACGTACTGATGTCTTCAACTTTTAAAATTTATCAAGAAATAAAGATGAATTAATAGATTGATGGAGGAATGAAGAAGAAATGTAATATGGTAAATATAGCAAATGTAAATTTTAGTATCTAGATGGTAAATGTATGGATGTTTATTGTGCCATTCTTCCAACTTTTCTGTATGTTTAAAATTTTTCTTAATAAGATGTTGGAGAGAAATAACTTAGACTAAAAAAATAACTAGCAAAGGAAAGACTCTCTTTACCACAAATTCATATTTTGGTTTTGTTAATTATGGAGAATAATTTTGCTATGGAGTGATTTTCAAGCAGAGTTAAGAAAATAGAACTGATTTTTTTATTTATTTGATTTTAATAATATACAGGAACATTTACGAGACAAGTGTTGGATAGGTATTGATTCACAAGTGACTCCATGATATTAAAAATGAACTCAATATCACCAAAGTTGATAAGTATCTATATAGATCAAAGGCAAGGGTCATAGTTCAGATTTTTCTTCTCTTTGTAGAATTTGAGCATTTGTAGAAGGAAAGAATCCCAGCCTACTTAGTCAAAAGGAAAAGATGACACAAATAGGTTGATGTCACACAAATTTAGAGCATTTGAGAGAGACTGGAGGTCCTTCTGATATATATTAGCTCATTGTAGAAGTGTAGTAGATTATAAACAGCAGCTCTTCATTTTCTCATAGAAACATTTTGAAGAGCTCCACATTTCTTTCCCTTGGTTCGTTAAAAAGTAAACAGAGAGAGACAGCCTCCATTTCTGGGACCTCTATATTGCAGGCATTCTTCTGCAGTTTTTATAATTATAGAAGCATGTGATCATCCTATCCCAACAACACTATTATTACACTAGAGCAAACATGCAACGTTTTGGAGGTGCAAACTCAGTGCCTACAGGGGCAAAGAGGTAACCCTAATGAGTAACTCAGGCCAGTGCAAATGGGAATTATGGCCTCCTGAAGATCTTTATCCTGACCAAAGGAGGAATCCATGAGTCCATCTTAGCTCTCTGGTTTAAGATAGCCAGATATGTCAGTTTTTAAAGAGCAGTCTGAAATTGTATTTTCCAAGTTTAAATGTGGCCAACAAGTTTAAATGTTTTTCAAAAACATTGTGTTGGTCAAACAAAACACTTTTGCTGACATTCTGAGGTCTGTAGGCTCCCGTATGTGACCTCTAATATACATGTACAGGATGGGATAGTCCAACTGTCTTTGGTACTACTGTCTAGGAGAGTTCAGATCTAGCATTGTTTTAATTCTTTGGGATTATATGCTCATCTTCACTGTTCCCAGTTTCTCCTTTGTAACTGTGGAATATAAACTGTTTAGGTTTTTATCACTTTAAATAATATAAATAAATATTTGGCCACTGTGAAAATTGCAATGTTCATGTAGTAAATGTGTCTTGAAAATCTACTTGTGTCATAAACCTTTTGCACGCCCCCCACAAAAGGTGAATCAACAAAACTATAAGATCATGGAGCCCTCAATTTATTTAAATGTAATAATCTAAAAATCTCTATTGTTGGAACTAGGGACATATTTTTACATAATATAACCACCATTTAATGAGTACCGCATCTGGATTATTCACTATCTGAGGCCCTTTATAGATTTAGCTTCTTTAATTTTCATTTCATTATCCCAACTTTACAGATGAGGAAACAGGCACAGAACAATTGCATGACTTGTTGAGCTGGTAAGTATCAGATTCAGGAATCAAACACCTGTGAGAGTGGGGCTTCAAGGCCTATTGTCCTTTAAATTTTTCATCACCACAGTGCCTAGAATTCAGTGTTTTACCTTGTGTTAAGGCCATCAGGATAGACTATAAAATACCATTGTATCTATGAGGTACTTGTAAAACTATATTCTTAATATGCTACTTCCAAAAGAACCCAGACCTAGGTACGATTGTTTCTTTTTTTACTTCCCTCACTTTTATGTGGAAATTATGGCCTTCTGAAGACCTTTTTCCTGAACAAAGGATATGTTTTATTACCTAGGTGATGCAAAGATACATTCTCAGTGTGAAATATCCAAACAACACAGTTGTCTACAAAACAGAAAGGAAAATTCCCTTTGACTTCCTCTCCCACCTTGATCCCATGCCCTCTCCTGGCTCTGATTCTTCCATTAATAGTATGGCATGTTTCTTCTAGACTTTTCCTATTTATGTACATATATCTGTATACATATATAAACATGCACGGAGCAGTATTTCTATGGTAAATACATTCAGAATTCTACCTCGAGATGTCAGAACAGTTCTCTGTTGCAGGCCTGTCAACTTCCGCGGCTCCAAGTCCGTGTGGGAAGTCCTGGGGGTAAGGTGGAGATGAAGATAGCTTTCTTAGCTATCTATTGCTACATAACAAACTACCCCACAATTTATTAGCATAAAACAGTAGACATTTATTATCTTACCCAGTTTTTGAGGATCAGGAATCTGGGTACAGCTTAGCAGAATGTCTCCACAGTCTCTCATGAGGTGGCATTCAATATGTCAACTGGGGCTGTCATCATTTTGAGGATTGACTGGGTCTGGAAGATTCACCCCCGATTGGATTTGGCTCACTCGATAGTTATTTGCTGGAAGGCCTCAGTTCTTTGTTGTTTGTTGGCAGGACTTCACAGTTCTTAGCCCTCTCTATAGGGCTTCCTGAGTGTTATTCTGACATAGCAGCTCGATTCCCCTAGAGCAAGCAAGACACAATTCAGAAGACAGAACAAAGAGAAGGCTGCAGTGTCTTTAATTGCCTGGTCTGGAAAGTCCTAGATCATCACCCTTATCAATTTTCATTAATCAGAAGAGAGTTATTATATCTAGCCCACACTCAAGGGGAGAAGACTTAGACACTACCTTTTGAAGAGAAGAGTGACAAAGAATTTGTGGACATATTCTAAAGCCACTGCAAGGGCTATTTTGTGTGGGAAGAAGAAAAGGAGTATGGCAGATTCTAAGATTGGGCAGAATAGTCTGAGTAACAGGGAAGACAGGAGAAGTATAGAAATACTGAGGTAAAGAGGTCATGAGAGGATGAATGGCATGGCTGACAATCGTGGCTATACATTAGAATCACCTAGGGAAATTTAAAAAGCCCTCCTGCCCTGGGCCCCACTACAGATCAATTAAATCAATATTTCTGGAATTCAGGCCCAGGTATCAGTATTGTTTACTAGCTCTCCAAGTGATTTTAATGTGCAGCGTGAGTTGCGAACCATATAAGAGCAGAGGAGCTAGATTCTGACTGTTTGGGCTCAAGTTCCAACTATACCAATTAAAGACCTGTGTGATTGTAGGCAAGTTAATTAGCATTTCTGTGCCTCATCTGTAAAATGGGGATATTAATAGTACCTCCTCATGGGGTTATTGTGAGAATCACCTGCGTTAATAACCTATGTAAATTGCTTTGAACAGTTCCCTGAACACTAAGTGCTATGTAGATGTTACTATTGTGATAGCAGCATTCAGTGGACTTTTCCTCCTTCCTGCTCCCCCTTTTCAAGTGCTTACGACCAGAGAGAAGTGTAACTTCCTGTGCCCCACCTCCCTCCTCTTCCCTTGATGGGAAGGGACATGGAACCTTTAGCTTCCTGCTGTCTCTGCTACTACTTCCTGGCTCTCAGGAAGGCTCCAGGTAAACTGAGAAGCTGAGCTACTACCACTGAAATGGTGGGTGTAGTTGCAGAAGGATCTCCTGCATCTTGGAAGATGGGAAGAGAAAGTAGCATCTGAGGGGTAGTGAAAAGAAGGAAAAATTTCCCTCTCAGCTTCACAGACTATTGAGATATAACTTATTATATATTACAGGAGTAGGATCAGCACATACACCTTGTGATTCCTTCAAGAAGTCTTTCCTGATCTCAGTCTTTTTGAACTCCTACAATATCGACATGGTCCCTAAATTACCTGCCACCTTTTACATTTACTCATTTATTCATTTACCTTCTGTGTTTTCTCACCTTCAGACAGTAATTTCTTTTAGAACCATGCCTTCTAGAAGTATCGGTGAAAGATGAAGAAAGAAAAAGGGATTTCTTGTTTGGATTATAGATTCCTCTTTAATCTTCAAAAACATGTATGTGTAGTGAGAAACGCACCCTGATTCATTAATTCCCTCTCCTTTCCCCCCACACCACTATATCCCGAAAACATAGCTTTCCCTAACCACCATTTCCATGAGAAAATAGCCTGGGTGTTCTTTCTCCTGCTTTTATATAGCAGAGGTTAATAAATTGCCTCTATTACAAGGTATTCTAGCTGATATTGATGAGGCAGGTACAGAAATAAGCTAATGGGTTAGTTCCGATAAAGAAATGTATTTTTCAAGCATAAAAGCATCACTCTGTAGGAAAGCAGATTTAATTTTTTTCACCGCTTCTAGGATAGATGGAAGGGAAAAAAAGAATAAAGAATAAAATAATTAAGCTTTAAAATAATTGTTGACAAAATTTCTACTCACATTTTTTCTGTTCTGCAACATTAAAATAATAATGATTTGAATAGATTATATCTTTGTTCTCTGTTTTTTTAAACCCCTCTGTTCTACAAGTTTATGATTGGATCCTAAAAGTTAAAGATCTTTCTAGTAAAATGTATTAAGGAAAAACATATTTAAAGCCCCTGCTGTTGATTAAGTGTGCTTTTACAGTAACTGTGGATGACAAAAGAGGACATTGTATTAATAGTTAAAACTGTGACAATAAGATGCCTCATAGCACTTGTGCTTAGTTTTAAAATATAGAAATGAACATCCTGCCTAAAAATTCTGGGTAGGTGTGGCCTGATCTCATGTATATCATTGGTGTCAAAACAGAAAGCTATCTTGTTAGTAAGCATATAGATGCTTAAAAACAGGTCACTTCAGATTTTGATTTCTCCTAGCTGAGTTCCTTCATTTCTGCCAATGCAGAGAATCCTGGATTTTAAGCCTTATAAGCTAGAAATAAAATTAGCCTTAAACCTAATAATTATTCTAAAAAAAATATGGGCTTGATGGTTGTGGTTATAATAACTGTTACTTACATAAATAGCTGACTTTATTGGTCTGGTTGAATGATTCCCATGTGTCCTTCTGAAACTTTCTGCAGTCATTCTTCATTGACTGCCCTCTCAGCCATTAGAAAAGAAAAAAATGATGAACTCACGGCTCCTTTATCAATGAGCTCAGCCAATAAGCCAACAGAGGGTTCAGTGGGTACCACTGACCTTCCCAGAAAAGCTACTAGCTTGAAAACTGAAGAAGTGTGGCACAGAGACATAGCAGTAAAATTCAAGATACTAAAATAAACTCAGTGAGCCTGCCTTGGTCTCTGAACACTGAATACATTTAAGTGCTAGTTTGACAAGAAAGCATGACAGCTTTTTAAGAATTTCATTTTTAAAACTCTGGTATGATTTTGTTTTTCTAATAGCATCATCCTGTGTCTGTGTTTGTTCCCAGTGAGGTCATTATTAAGTGAATTGAATTATTGTTCTGTTCAAATGACCTGTGCATTCAACAATGCATGCAGAGCTCCAGCAAGAAATGTTTTATGTATTATTGGGAGATGGCCATCTGTGGCACAAACCGGGCCTCCCAACATGTAGAAATGTTGGGAGATAGTTTATGTTCAGTTTTATCTATGATCAGAATTCCATTTATAAGCTTTCTTCATCCACTTGTCAACACTGTTCACTATAGCAACACTGAAAATGGCCAGAAATGAGCAGATTTATCAGAGCAATGTGAGGTCAGACTGTATGTTTCAATTACTATATATTGGATTTTTATCATACATTTAAAATTTGGTCCATAAAAATGGTAACAATGTAATAAAAATGAAAGTAGTTTTCTTTGATCAACTTCAAGCTATTACAAGTTACAAAGTGAACACGCTAGATTTCATGATTTTTATTAGATAATAGGTCTCATATTATATATGTATATTTTAAATATAACATTGGTTGTCCACGCCAAGAAACATGGATTAATTTTTTCACGTCTGAAAAACACTGTTCTTCCCTTTTCTGCATATATAATGGAACACATGGTGATATGTAAAATTAAATTTTAAAACTGTGGATTATATTTAAACCATACCCTCCCAGCCTTTTCATATCTTTTTCAAGTAAACTATTGATAGTGCCAGGGGCATGTTGGACCGAATGAATGATTTCACGAGGTAAATATACCCTGATATTCTGTATTGCAGAATGAAATGATTTTTGGTATCTTTTTCTGTTTGCTGTTGTTGTTGCACTAATACCTCAATTATAACAGAAATCTCTTTTATAATGAAGTATAAAGTCTTATAAGTGGAAAAGGACTTTTTAAGTGATTTTCTTTCCTCCTTTCTTCCTTTCTCCCTCCCTTCCTGCCATCCAATCATTTTTTTCTTCCTTCCTTCCTTCCTTCCTTTTTTCCCCTTCCTTCCTTCCTATCTTCCTTCTTTCCTTCCTTCCTTCCTTCCTTCCTTCCTTCCTTCCTTCCTTCCTTCCTTCCTTCCTTCCTTCCTTCTTTTTTAAAACAAAAACGATCTCAACTGTATAAAGTAGTGTTCACTTTGGACATATAGGTGTACAATTTAACTATATCTGGATTTTAATTTCATTCGTAAACGAGAGATGTTTATTGGGAAAATGACTGGTATAAGCAAACAGGTAGAGAGATAAGCTTTGTTCATAAATGTATCCCTGGAGTCGCATTACAGTCACTCACCTTGAAAGTATCATAATGAAAATGATGATGATAATGACGATGATGATGATATAGGGATGATAACCAGCATTCAATGAGCACTTTCTCTGTGCCTGGAGCTAGGCTGTTTCACAGGCATTGTCTTATTTGCTCTTTGCAACAACCCTATGAAAGCATATAATATCTTTCATGAGGAAAGAGAGGCTTCAGAAGCTAAGAAATTTTTCCCAGGTCACTTACTAGGACCATCCCTCTTAGGTCTGTGTGATCTCCTCAGTCTTTTGGTGAGATGGTGGAGAGGGGAGAAGATGGGGGCCTATCCCCAATTTCTTCCAGTCAGGTAGTAGAAGTTAAGCCAAGTACACAGCCAGTAGCTTTGCTCTGGCTGTGAGAGACCTCAGGCTTCTGAGCTGAAAAGTGCTAGGCTTGGTCTTGCTGCTTTTGCTTGGACCTGAAGCACTTGGCTCTGGCCCAGATCACTTCAGCAAATCCTTGCCCTCCCTATACCTCCTCTATATCCACCTCTCTGATGCTTTCAATTGTATGGTGCATATGTTTTTATTTGATGTTTGTTTATGTTTCAGAAGATGACTCTTCACTCCTGGTATTCTGGAACACATCTCTTACAATGGACACAATGGAGTGTCCGCCTCACCCTAAATTCCCCAGCTTTAGTTGCTGTTGTTCAGGGGGCACCCTGACAGGACTGAAGATTGTGCCTCATCCAAAGAGTGGCCACAAGTGGCTGAAAACAAAGGATTCTGCATAGTAGGAACAGCAGTGTAATTAGCTGACCTCCTGGGATTTGGACTAGAAAAGTCAGGAGAGCATTGATCAGATAAGAGTAAATGGAGAATGAAACAGACACTGAGGGGCAGAGATGACATGGAGGAGAGGGCAAGAGAGAGAGAGAGAGAGAGACCGAGAGAGCAGCTGGCCCTAAACCTGTCTCAGCTTTTTGGTGGCTTTCGGTATGTGTTCTTGCACTTTTCTTTAGGGAGACCTGAGTGATGCTCTGTTCCTTGAAGCTACAAGAGTCTGGCAGTACATCTGAATTCCTGTCACCAACACTTTTCCGTGGCTTCTTTCTTCTACCTCTATCCTTGATGGATTGATTACAAGAGTGATACTACTAGTCAGGATGCTTTCCTTTGCAAGTGACAGAAACACAACTAAAACCACTTTAGCAATAACAAAACAACAACAACAAAAATAACACAGAGGTGGGGGTGAGGAGATGGGGGAGGAGTGGGAGTTAGAATGATACTGATAGAGAATGCAAAATGGAAGAAATCATTGCAAAGTCCAAATGGCTCCAAGCCCTTTGTGACTAAAACAGAGACTTATTGATGACACAGTTCTCTTCTGTTCCTTCTCTTCAGCTTTTGTCTTTTCATCCTTTTGCACATTTTACATGGTAGAGGATATGGCTGACGGCATCTCTTGAACCCATTCTTACAGCTCTGTGACCAGAAATAAATGAGAATGTTCCCTCCCAAGAAAACTTACAAATTTCTCAGGGAAGTACTCTGGTTGGCTAGGCTTTGGTCATGTGCCATAGAAATATCTGCCAAGGAAATAAGGTTCACACAAACACTCCTGTGGCCCAGGAGCATAATGATCTGATTCTACACCCATCAGAAATGTGTGGCTGGAGTGGGGAAAGAACAGTTCCCCGAGGGAACAGGAACACTGTTTCATGCAGACAAAATAAACTGCATCTATGACAAGAGATGTAGCTATACAACTTTACTGTGCCACTTACAAAGAGATGGAAGAGCAAATGGAATTTCTTTGTTCAGTTTCCCAAAGTCCTCATACAAATGTATTCCACACTCTCTGATTCCATCTCAGATTGCTGGCTAATCTCAGGGCACTAGAATCATTTGCCTGTAGACATTCACTCACTGCCACCTGTTAGTCATCCTCACCACTGGGCCCAGCAACTCAGAGAAGAATAATGGAGGCTCTCTTTTCTTTACACTGTGGGTTCTCAATGTGTGATCCCTGGACCAGTAGCATTAGCATCACCTGAGAATTTGTTTAAATGCACATTTTTAGGCTTCATCCTAGATGTGCTGATTCAGAAACTTTGGGGATGGGGCTCAGGAACCGGTGTTTTAATAAACCCATCATGTGACTCTGAAGTAGAATAAAGTTTGGGAATTTCTGCTTTAAGCCATCCTTTCAACAGCCCCTTGTTTACATGGCTTCCCCAAAGCATTCCTGAGTGAAGACTATTGGGTCTAAGGTATTATCATCACATGTCTTTCAGCAAGCCTTTGTGTCTACTATGTGGTACCCCTTTGCACTATTCCATCCTGCCACTTGGGTCACCCAAACAGATCCCAGAGAGAGTAAGAAAAAAAAAGGGAGGGCCGATTAAACCATTCTATAGATTTCTCTCATATGGCTCATTCAAGGCAAGGCACTCCTGCAATGAGATTGTGCACTTTCCTGTGCAGACACAAACACATACTTATAAAGTATACTTGGGGGACAATTCTTCATGTGAGATGCATAGGCATTGCAGCCCCAAAGCCTTTAGGGGTGGTTTTTGGAGGAACATTGTCTCTCCATGCACCCAATTGGACTTTCTTAAGAGACTTCATGGGCTTAAAGAGAAAAACTGAGCCCGAAGCATTTTTCTGTTCTGTTTTCCTTTTTATATTGTTAGAAATCCGAGATCTTGTTTTCTCATTGTGAACACCATTATGATATATTGTAAGTGTTGTGCACACAGTAGGTGTGGAAGAGATAAAATCTTGTGGCCCCCACTGCTTTTGCTTCAAATCTTTAGTACTGGTTTGTGGCCCATTCGTTCAGAAATAGATATTTCTTAGCCTACCTGAAAGCTCCTAGCATTAAAATATCCCACTTACTACTCAACAAAAAAAGTGCTCTTAAGATTTCAAAAAGCTTTATATTTAGAATGTGAAGTCATCAATACTCATAATACAGACTCATATTTTTGCAAGTAAAATTATTCAAAAACCAAAAATCATAAATCTTAAAAAGCAAATGAATTTTAATTTTGTCCCTAGAATTCTCCAGGTGCAAAGACCCTTGTTGTATAATCATCTAATCTGCAACTTCACCTGTAAGCCAAAACTTCTTATGCCAGGGAGGAGTTCTCATCCCAGAGTAAAAGGATTTGCAAGCAAGGATCCATAACAGAAGTGCCATCTTAGCCTTATTGGTGGGATTGCAAGGTGATAATTTAATTTAATTACATGATAATTTAATATCCCCTGTGTTTTCCTGTGAGTACTTTGAGGACAGTGTCTGGAGTGGCAACTAGGTCTTTGACAGCATAGTTATACTAGGGGAAGGAGAGGCTGTACTCATAATTACTGGCTAGGTTGTTGTTGTTGTTGTTGTTGTTGTTTTGTTTTGTTTTGTTTTTTAATTTCAATCTCTGAAAAAAGATTTGGCTTAGGCTAAAAAAAATTCTTTTACATAAAATAATAACATTTTTTTTCAAGGTCATTCATTTGCATTCTTATAAACAGAGTTGGACTTCCAGAAGATAGTTGACTATTTATTTGCCCAATGAACAATTCAAGATTTCTTGTCTAAAATAGGAAGAAGAGACAGCCACTTCCCCATTCCTTAGTTATATCAACAGTCCCCAGCCCGGGCCCTAGAAACTGCCTAGAAATCTGTTGTTTTGGCTTTTTCAATAGTTCAGGGAGTAAAAAGACAGATAGGACTCATGCCAGATTTCACTTTGTAGTGAATTATTTAAAATTGTTTAAAAGGATAAATATGCTGGAAATTAAATGTGACAGACTGTTAAAAATCGCCCCAGGCAATTTTTAGAAATCTTCAGATTTCTATCTACTACCTTGGGTAAGGAAAAATGCTAATGCTGATAACAAAGAGAGGGAAGTCAGAAGGAAAATTTAACTTGTTAAGAAGAGGCTGAGTTTAGTTCCCATGTAGTGTGTTTGTGGCTTTACCAAGGGTAGTAGGCTCTGTGGTGTGCCACTCATACTTATTTTCCCAGTTACTAGGGTGTTACCTGTAATGGCTCATAGCTGAGTTCTTCTTCAGGAACTTCCCTTAGCCAAAGGAGCTGTCTTGTCCCAAATTATGTTACTTTCACAGGGGTAGCTTACACCCAATGACTAGTTGATGAGGGGTAACCAGCCCTACCTCCCTCTTCTCAGTTTGAGGAACTTTCTGTTGGGACATCCACATTCAGCCTCCCAGTTGGATTGGCTGAGGGCTTGCTATAACTGCACCACAGTTCGACTTCTCTTTCTGCCCAATCCTGCTTTCCTCACCTGCCTGAAAGTGTTGTTTCCCAAAGCACATTCTGATAAAATTCTTGTATGCACATGTTTGTCTCTGTCTTTTTCCTGAGGAATCAGACCTAAGATCCCAGGAACTAAACAGAGATATCCCAGGAACTAAACAGAGATGGCGGTGGTGGGAGGTTTAGGAGAGGTAAAAGGAATTGCTTCTTCACTGTAAGATTATCTTAATAAATTTCTTTTAGGTTGCAAGCTTTTCATTTGTAGCACCCCTTAAGGCTGATTTGATGTATTAATATAAATGACATCAGTATAAATCAATTAGACAAGTATTTACTAACCACCCATAAGATAACTAGTTTCTGACAGACAGCCTGCATTAATAGTGCAATTGGTTTATAACATAATCAATGCGTTGGCACTAATCAGATGATTTTCAGATTTTACAATAACAAGCTCATTTAAAAACACTATATAGACAATGAGATCATGTGATTTCAAGAGCTCAAAAGTGAGGTACTGACCCTGTCCAATGGTTTCCCATAAGCAACTAGAATCATATACAATTAGCTCCTCATGAAATCTATTAAAAATGTACTTTTTTTGTTTTTTAATCACCTAATGGGACAAAGTCCCAGGTCAAATTCCTCTGTGTAATGATTATATTCAGTGAGATCAAGACAAGTAACTCGGTTTTACAGGTAATAATATTGTGAGAACCATACTGAGGTCATTGAGAGACACAAGCCTGAAAGTAGTATCTTTCATCTCCATGTCTCTTCCTCACTAACACTTGTACCAAGGCAATAAGAGCTGCCCTAATGTTCTACTGTTACCTACAGTAGTAAGGGCCCAAAGCGGCTGGTCCAGCTGGACTAGCGGAGACCACAGTATTGATGCCCCAAAACATATGACCTCCAGAATGGCTTCACTGAATTGCTTCATTTTTGCAAGCCCAGATGCTTGGATTTTGTCAGCTTCCCACTAATGTCCTGCAGGCTTGGGTTTGGGAACCCAGAAAAATAGCTAATCACCCCAATTTTTAAAGATGACGAAGAAGCACATATTTTTTAGACCTCCTCATTATTTCAATTCTGGGACCTCCAAAGTTTGTGGTGTTTCCTGTGTAATGCAGTATCTCTCAACCATGACAGACTACGTGGCCTAGAATGTTGCAGAGAAATACACTGCAGAGAAGAAGAATTTTAGCAGATTTTTTCTCTCTGTGTCTGTAATTTGATATTAAAACAGTGATTTAACATTTTAATGTTGCATAGTTGACAATGTAGGTTTGTGCAATGAAAAGGTAATTGCTATAACATTTTAAAATATTTCATTACAGCATTTTTAATAATAAAAACAGTTTAAATGCGTTTGCGTTTTAGACTCAGTCTAAACTTTAATAATTATTCTTATTCAAATGACAGGATGTGGAACACTTGAATGTTATATATATATACCCATGAATGATTTAGAGGAACTATGAAATTATATTAAATTTGAAGAATACAGTTTAGTGAAAGGGGGGAAACCTTAATGACTTCACAGGAGAAATATTTATTGGAATATCATGTTACCTTTGTTTGTAGCGTAATGGTCTCAGAGGGACCAAGTGAGATTGTTTTGATGGTAAATTTATTACATAGTTTTTAGGGGCCTGGGCCTGAGGGATCTTGTTGAAAAGGGCTTTGTGATCCAGAAGCTATAAGGAACTTTGGCCTCTCCCAGAGAGAGTCTCCGTAGAATGAATCAATGTCCTTGGAGAACCCAAACAGATGCTGCCCAAGGGAGGAGCAAGTGTTTCAAGCTGGTACCAGCTCACTAAGGAAGGGAGGAGACAGCACATATTTTACTTCTGTCAAAATGCAGTATTTCCTTTTGGATGATGAGTCCAAAGCATTTTTTTGTTTGTTTGTTTGTTTTCTCATAAAAACTCAGATTCGAATATTGAACTACTTGAGCTGGAATTCTGGCTCTATCCACTGGCCATTTGACCTTAGCAAGTTACTAGACAGCCCCCAAGCCTGTTTCCTCATCTGCAAAGTGAGAACTATAGTATGACTTCCCTCACAGAGTTGCTATGAGGACTAAATGAGGTAGGTAATCAATATGTGGCTCTCAGGTACATATGCAGTGCCTTGGCCTGTGATTCAACTCTCCAACAATGATAGTTGTTATTATTATTATTATTATTATTGTTATCATTATAATAAATAACTATTTTTTAAAGCCCTATGATGTCTGTACAATGTATAGAGGGATCCATGAAGATGTGACTTATGAAATAGAGTCTGTATTATGTACTTAAATGCCTCAAACTCTATTTTCACTTTGGGAATGTGTAGGCCCTTGAAGAAGACCAGTATGAGACCAGAGGCAGATGATCTCTCTCAGATGACTTCTCCTTTATTCCTCTGTCTCAGCCCTTAGCTTATTCTCCCATTCTAAAGATCAAGTCTCCAACTTGTTCTATCAGCTTGAGTGCTGTATTAAAGTTCCTGGAGCCTTAAGTCCTCACTACAGACTCCCAGCATCTGGCCCCCTGACCCTCAGCCGTAGGCCAGTCACCCTGATCCTTCTACTCAATTACAGGCCTCTCTGCCCTGAGTCTCTGCTTGGAAAGCTGCCTAATGCCTGTCTCTAAACATTCCAGATGCTACCTTGCTGACAAATTTCCCTCCATCACCCACAGAGACTTTGGTCTCCAAGCCTCTTGCTCATTTACATTGGATGTCCCACCCTAAGACTACAGCAGCTCCAGACATAGCTCTGACTACAATGGTCCAAGCTCCATTTCTGGTGGCAGCATGCTGGGGCTTCTTTCTTCAAGGAGTGTCTTGGCTGTGGAAGAGTGTGGCCACATCATTTTCACACTGACGAACTCATCCCCCTTTTTCCACTGCTGAGTCTGAAGAGGACAATTACAGGGAGCCAGCATTTTAGCTTTCTTAAGATATACCGAAGGAGCAGAGAATCACCCAGAAGCTCCTCTGGACTAGCATGTGTTAGGGTTACTGGTCTGTTCAGCATGTGTAGACTGGCTTCTAACCATGTAAATAGGAAGGACAAAATGACTAAGCTCCTCAGAGACCAGTAAAAAATATTCATGGTGTCCTTAAGACTGTGACATATACCTGAGTAAGAAAGGGGAACTTAGGCTTACTATATGAAAATGCTTTTCAATTTAATGCCTAAGATATCAAAATGTCAAGTATTCCATGATGCTTTGCTAGGCCAATTGAAACTGAGTAATAAAATATACTTAAAACAGCAGGAGAATTAGGGGACTCGTTAGTCATAAGAGCACATATTTGATGAACACGTCAAAAAAAAAAAATTCTCCTACCTAAAAGGCAGAATGTTAAACATTTTGAGAGGCAACAGATTCCCAACCTAAAAGGTGATAGGGCTACCACCTAAGTAGTTTCCAGTCCAGAGCAGAATTACACATGTCTCAGGGTCAAGAACATCTCTGTGCTGTTTGGGCTGCTGTCCACCCCACCTCCTTGGTGCTATTCTATTTTCAGAGTCCAGTTCTCTAGCTTTTTCAATGATGTGGTGATATACCAAATAGCCTTTCAAAATATTCATTTTCTATAGGAATGAGCCAGTCACTATCTATTGTACACACCTAAGAACTCCTGACAATACAATGGTAAGCCACTTGCAGCATTTTATAGGCAAAAGCAAAATATCTCCCAAAAGCAAATGGTTCTAACAAATTCAATTTAAAAAGATGCATATTTCAATAGAAAACAGGGTGAAAGACGTGAAAAGACAATTTGTCAAAGAGGAAATACAAAGGTCCAATAAACACAGGAAAAGACATTGTCCTCACATTTCCAAGATGCAAATTTTTTAAATACTATTTTTTCCACATAAAATTTCTCAGGTCATTAATCCTCTCATGAAAAATCAGCTCAATCAGCACAGACAGTCACTGAAGATTCTTTAATCCTTCTGTTGTCCAAGTTCCACTTCACTTTTGCCAGCATCAGCGTGGGCTTTTGCAGTTCTCCTAACTTTCTTCATGCTGTTCTTGTGTTCCTTTTACTGTTTTCTTAAGGTCTTTTTCTTCTCATACAGGCCATGTCTTGCAAGTCTATGTTTGGGATCATTTTTCTTTGCATAATCCAAGGAATCGTAAATCATCCAAAGCCAGTTGTCTTGCCATCACCAAAAGGGCTCTGAATCCAAATACAAAGATGACATTTGATGTAGTCTTGTACCTTTTGGCTAGTTTTTCCTGAATTTTCATCCTAGGAAGTCTTGCCTGTCCAGGGTGAAGGACGTCGATGACCATTTGTTTCCATTAAAGGGGTCTATTGGTCATTAACTTCTTGGTTCAGATAGTTACTGTGTATTTCATGATGGCGGCTGACCCTCAAGCAGCCAGGGAGGAAAAGTTTTTCAAATATTATTGAGAAATCATTCTTCCTATATCACATTGACAAAGATTAAGAGTGCTAATACTCAGTGTGGTGAGTCATTGGGGGTGTAAAATGACATAAAAAGAAAAAGTCATTGGGGGTGTAAAATGACATAACCTTTCTGGGAGGAATCTGATATTGTGCATGAAAATTTAAAGTCTTCTTTTTGGCCTAGAAATTTTACTTGTAGGAATTTATCTTGAAGAAAGGCCATGACCCATGAAGCTCAGTCCCCAAATAGTGTCCTAGAATATATAGTTCATGTAGTTCAAAGAAAATTCACAGTTCAAAGTAATTTCAAAATAACTCATGCCTGTATCTTGTTTGTGTCAGATACCATGGAAAGAATGGACTTAACAAAATTATATATTAGATCCCTTTTCTTCCTCTCCCCTAATTCACTGCCTCTGTATTTTGAAGTTGATCTCCTCAAAGACTCTGCCCTAAAGTATTTCTCTCACCCTAGCCCCAGACTCTCCTCTCTCCCTTGGACCAAGAAGACCAAGAATGTGTCTTCCCTAAGGGCAGAAGACTGGGGGAGACTGAAACTATCCATGGAGGTAAAGATGGGAACATTAAAAAATTAATAATCCTTCTTTTAATCTCATTTGAACATAAGTAGATAAGGGTTCTAGGAGATACATCTCAGTCCCTACCAACGTCTCCCTCACTCTACTCCAGTCACCCTGACTCCTTGCTGTTCTTCAGGCCTTTGCACTTGTTGTTGCACTGGCCACACCACAATTCAAGATAAATAAATTGGGACTTGCTCCCCACATCTCCGTTCCATTCAGGTCTTTGCTCAAATGTCAGTAATTTATTATACCTGCTCAGGGAGATCTTCCCTGGTTATCATACTGAAAAATGCAACATGGAGCTCCTTAATACTTCCCAACCTCCTTCCTGGCTTTTTCTCTATGGCACTTACCATCAACTAACATTCTATACAGTTTTACTCATTCATTCACTGCCATGTTCCTCCTCCCCCACTAGAATATAAACTCCACGAGAGAGGGATTTTTGCCTGTTTTCTTCACCACTTTATTCTCAGTGCCTAGAAGAAAAACTGACACAGAGTATATGCTTAAACATATATTTGTTAGTGCAAAATACCCTTGTTAATATTTATAGTAAAGAAAAACAAAATGCCCTGAGTGTTCTGTAGATTTGTTAAATATATCACATTCACACAATGGCTTGCTTAGTACACTGGGTGAGGCAGAATAATATTTTATTTTGCTAATAAGGTATCAAGTCCTAATTTCTAGACCTTTAAAGGTAACCTTATATGGAAAAAGGATCTTGCAGAATTTGAGAAGGAAAGACCATCCTAGGATTACCAGGTGGCCCCTAAATAGTATTACACAAAGTGTCTTTATGGGAGTGATGTTGTGATGGGGGAAGGGAATTAATATACACACAAAAGAGAAGGTAATGTGAAGATGAAGTAGAAAATGAATTGAAAATTGGAGTAATGGGGCCACAAGCCAAAGAACGCCAGCAGCCACCAGAAACTGCCAATGCCTTGATTTCCACCCAGTGATACTGGTTTCAGACTTCTGGCTTCCAAAACTGTTAGAGAATAAACTTCTGCTGCTTTGAGTTACCAAGTTTGTGGTAATTTGTTACAGTGGTGGCAGGAAACTAATACACACACCTAATTTTATATTGTTTTAGATTATCTTCGGAATGAAATTTTTTTCTCCCAATGGAGGCATCCCAAGTATCAAAAATCCCTCAGTTCATTTAATTTTTTAATTAAACGTTTTATTTTGAGATAATTGTAGCTTCATATGAGGTGGTAAGAAATAGTTCAGAGGCATCCTGTGTATCTATTACCCAGGGTGCCAGGGAACATCTTGAAAAACGATAGTCCACTATTAAAATGAAGTCTCGTTACCAGCCCATGTGGAAAGGTCGTCCTGCTTCCCTACTTTGCCTTCTCTGACCCCACCTAGCAAGGACACTCGGTACCTCTTTACAGCCTGGTGAGGGTAGAAGTTTCAGGTCCCGTTTGGCTTTTGTTCCTGTGGGTATGGGTGGGCCTGTTTTTTTTCTTTGGTGTTTGGCTAGGGTAGAGCAGTTATTGTCTAAGAATTTTGTCTTTCCTGGCTACCCCTTTCCTTGTCCTTTGGCTAGACTGGAGAGCAGGCTTTCGTTAGAACTTTTTTCATCTGTGCTCATGGGCGTTTCTGGGTTCCTGGCTTCTTCAGTTCCAAGCCTGGGAAAATGAGCAAAAAGGAACCCAGGGCACTCACTGCCACATAGTTCTTCAAATCCTGACGTCTCTTTTCAGTTTCTATTTTTCCCTTTGCCTTTCAGAGTTTCCTTATGTCTGCTTTATATGTAATGTTCAGAGATTTTAATTGTATTTAGTGGGATGAATAGGGGAAAATATGGCTACTCCATCTTCCCAGAAGTGAACAGATTCTGTTTTATTTGGATTTTTCACTTATAGGAAAAAGGAAGAAACAGAATATTTGGAAAGCTCTGAAAAGTGGAGAAAGCTACTCCTCTTTAAGATTTCCAGTTCTATAGCCATGCTGATCCTCTCTTAATACTTAGACATATATTTACCTTGTATAATATTTGTCCATTTTTAAAATCTATTTCTTATAAGCTTAGATCTATTGTGAAGTCTTTGACAAAGACCACATCTTAGACTTTTTCCCCCCACATAGGAGGTATCTAATAATTGTTGAGTGAATATATTAAAAAAAAAATCTACCACAGACCAAGCAATATGGGAGTCTTAGACAGATGTGCAGGGGGGAAAAAATCACCATGTCCTCAAGGGTCTTAAGTCTAGAACAGAATGAAATTACCCCTGGCATTCCTTTCACACTAAATCCACCAACGCAATTTTATATAACAGAAATTAAAAGTTTGCTCACTATGGGATATGGAATCAAACCCTTAATCATAGCATGTGGTATTTAAGACCGTTTCATAAGTCGACTGGTGCTTGGAAGCAATGAAGACTGGCAGAGCCTATAGGTTCATTTGCTCACACATTTCTTTTTATATTTTTCTCTGGAAAAGTCTCAGATACTCTATGATATCTGAGATAAGCAACTCTTACAAAGTAAGCTTTTTGCAACACAGTGAAACATGTAGGCTAACCCATATCTTAGTCCCATAGAGTACTTCTGACTGGGCCTGAGGAAGACCAGGGTAGATGAAACTATATGCAAGCCATCTTATTTTGCACACTGAATTCTTTCAAGCAGTGGCTAACATCTTCAACAAGCATTCAGTAGTGGACAGAGATGGTCACAGGTCTGTGAAAGCACCATTACTCCTGAAATACAGCAGTGACTACAGCCTTCAAAATTTCTCCCCGAATACCAAAAAGCATGGATAATAACGATTTTCTGTCTCTGAGTTTTTAAGGCTGAAATGTCTGGTCCGCTATAAGCTATAACATGAATGGACAGAGGGACAAAATTATCCTTGCATTTAGAATGCAGATAATTCTAAGACTGAGGCCATATTTTTCTAATTTTGACCCCTTCTTGATTCTCTATAAATTGTTTAATTTCTTTATATCTTCTCATTGGGATATAATACAGATTATATCCTTACCTGAAAGTTGTAAATGAGACATATATCAGCAGAGATTTATTTGATGTGAGGTACACTCTCAAGAAAAAGTATTGTCCTTGGGTTTCTAAACTATAAAGTTTAATCTTCAATCCCTACTGTCTGAACTCTTGGTTGATTAATTCATATAAAATTTTCACAGTTTTCTCCTTTTCATTCCAATCCAAATCTCAAGGACAATACACAGAAATTAATTTTTGAGTTAGAATGGGAAAAATTGTGTTAAATTTCTTCAGAGAATTAATGTGGAGTTAAATGTAATTTGTCGAGTGTACAATGCTTTTGCTAGCAGTTGTCCTTGCCATTTTAATTTAATATTTTTATGATTATCTTTACAGCAACTATTTTAATTTAAATTTTTGAGTATTTTATAATAATGTTTGGTAGAGGGGGAAAAATGGCTGGTGCACAGAGACAGTTTGCCTAGGTTAGATGACCATTGCTGAGTGGGTTGGCTTCTCATTCTTGCTACCTGGAATGTGGAGCTACTATCTGACTGGTATTAAGGAACACTTTTTGTAATGGCTAATTCATGATCCTAGAAAAACAATATAGTTAACTGTTCTTTTTAACAGCAAAATTTTTGTTTCCTCAGACACTTAAGAACACATTTAAAGTTGTGATGGATCTGAAATGGTTTAGAACCTTATACCTGACATTCCACCCCCTAACCTTCAAGCCCCACACCCACGCCAGTTCTGACAGTATTAGTTTTTAAAAATGCATTCAGTTGGTGAATTCTGATGATTTGTTTACCATCTCCATGTACCATTGGGGAAGAATAAGTGAAAGGATGAATGTGAAAGTAATTTGTAAGCTGTAAGCTTAGTTTAATGCTATACTCTTCATAATCTTTGAAGCCATTGTCATCACAATCATCATTCTTCCTTCATCAAGCTGTACCTCAACTATTGCAAACTCATTTTCCTTCCTCTCTTGCTTCAGTCAGTTCGAAATCCTCTCCGAGTAATCTTTCTCTCACATCGCTCCAGTCTTATTCTCCTCCTTCAAATCCCTCCTCTGTCTTCCGGATTAAACAATCTCACATCTTTCCAAAAGATTCATTTTCTCCCTCTAAGACTTTTTCCTTGACCATCACAACAATCTCAGAAATGCCCAGTGTCAGCGATGACTGATGACAGAAACTAATCTCTCTCTCTGCTGTCTGTTGGCTCTGCCTTTCACACATTCCAGTCTTTTCAGTGCAAATGCCTTCTATTTGAATTGAGAGCTAGAGAGGAGGACTGGCCACTCTCATTTAATTTGCTATCAGTACCATCATTGCTATTTATGAGTGAGGTACATTACACATTATTAACATGTCACGTTCTTATACTAGGAAGATTACATTGGGGTCCATCTTTCTTGTGCTGCCTACTGGATTTTTTTTTTTTTCTGATTTAAAGGGGTATGGTAAAGAGTCATCACCTAAGCGCTATCTCCTCTTGCCCATAGGCATATATTTGAGAAACAGATATTGTAGGGTCCCTTTGTCATGTCAGAATGGTGTTTTCTTTTGTCTTCTTTCTACATCCCTTTCTGTACCTCTCAGCTCTTGTTATGCCTATTCCTAAGTACCTTGTTTTCAGAAAGTAGGTGGCTCCAATTTTGACATCTGAGTAATAATTTAACTGTAGGTACTTAAATTAAAAGCTATTTATGGAGTTGAAGCTTATTTACATGTATATTCAGAGTATTCCCCTCAAGTCTTTTTGGCTACTGCTTCTTGCTGTCTAAATTATAACTACTATTTATTGCACAGTTACTATGTATCAGGGTCTATGCCAAGTGCTTTACATATGTCTTTACGACAATTTTGCAATTTATACAATCCCTATTTTATGGCAGAGAAAATATGGCATCCAAGAGATATAGAAATTTACACTAGGAAGCAAAACCAGCAAATGACAAAGCCCCAATTCACCTCCAGGCTGCCTTTCCTACCAAACCATTCTAGAGTTCTGTCCACCTACCCAAATTTGGGGCCCAATACTACAAAAAAAATTTTCCCTCCTCTCTAATTAATTTTTCTATTCTTTAAGCTTTTGTTGTAAGGAAGAAACCAAGACAATTGCCTAGCTAAATGAATTTAAGCTAAGTATTGATGACTCTTACTTTCCGAAGAAGTTGTTGAATCAATTTAATCATTACTTTGTGGAACGTGAGAAAACTCTCTTGGTGGGAAAACTCTCTGTTTTTCTTTACTTAGCTCAAGTCACCAAAAATACCCCCACCAACATATGTGCATGCGTGCATGCGCACACACACACACACACACACACACACACACACACACACACACACACACACACATTTGGAGAGTAAGAGGTTAACAATTTGACTCTTACTTTGTGCTGACCCCAGATTTAACCAACTGAGTTAAGTGATTCAGTAAGTATTGACAAACGAAGACCTGAGCTCTGGCTTATATATGGGATTCAAGGTTCATTTTAATATTAGTCTACTCAAAAAGCTACTGGCATTTCCAATTAACCAGAGATTATTAGACATTTTATGTTCAATACTTCAAGTTTAGCCACTGGAGAGAAATTATTTGAAAAGAGAATTGCTAAGGGACCTGGCAAAGGAGGTACTACATCAATATACAGTCTTTTTCTCTCTCAACCTCTCTCTCTCTCTCTCTCTCTCTCTCTCTCTCTCTCTCTCTCTCTCTCTCTCTCTCTCTCTCTCTCTCTCTCTCTCTCTCTCTCTCTCTCTCTCCAATGCTTGCTAGATTCCTCTGAAGTCCACCACTGAAAAATTTTAATCATATATGTTAAGGCTATATAATGACATATCTAAACCTATGCCTAAATCTTTTAGAAAAATGTTTTATTTTAAATTATACTAGGAATACATAATTACAGGCTCACAGTTAATAAAAACTAAAACAATGCAGAAATATAGAGAATAAAAAATAAAATTCTTTATCATCTTTATTCATATTTTATTTCCCTCTTCCAAACCAATAAGTATACCTAGTTTGATGCATAGCTATCTGGACTTTTTTCTATCATTTACATACAGTTAATTTATACACAGATGTACTTTTTTATATGACTGAGTTTAAACTAAATATAATCTGAAATTTCTCTTGTTTAGTGTACCAGGGGTATATTTGTTCTTGTATGTTCTCAGACAAGTCCTTCATCTCTTAAGCTTTAGTTTCTTTCTTTTGCTGTTAAAAAAAAGAGGCTCACATTGGCAATGGCTCTTGAAAGCCAAGTGTGTACATCTTTTCCCAACTCCCTGTTTAAACATCAGGTTGGTAGCTTGAAGTTGGCCATCATGGGAATATTTGTACCATGGAAATCAGGGCTCTCCTAGTCCAGCATGCTAACCCTAACCCTTCATTCCCCCACCCCCACCTTTATGGGTGTGGCTAACTCTAACCCCTCTTCTTCAATTCTGGTGTGCCCTAGTCACTATTCAGATTCAAATTTTGTTCCTTCCTTCTGCTGCATCTCTTCCCCAACCCCCACCTGCCCGTATCTCCCCAGAAACCTGCTCCTTCCTTCACCCTACCCATATGTCCTAGGGTGACGGAATAGGCAACCCAGAAACAGAAACCACTAATTTAATGCCAACCGCACTTTATCGAATGTATTTTATAGCATACATTAAACAAAAATTCTATTAATTAAATAATGGGGTTTATGGGAAAAGTAGGTTCCTGGAATGGTATCTCATGCCAAATCACATCCTTCATTGGAAAGAAATAATCAGGGTGTGCATTGGTCCTTATAGGCAGTAGATAAAACTGGTGTATGTCATTCTGGGGCTTGATGTTCCATTCTGCAATATAAGTCACATCTATATGAATATCTTGAACCAATTCCTCCTCAGATATTAAGCATTTACCAACATAAAACTGCTTACATTATAGGTTGTCATGAAGATTTAATTAAATGATATATGCTCTGTGCCTGGCATATAGAAGGGCAATATGTTAATTTTCTTTCCTTGTTTAGGTGAGGAAGTTGCAGTCCAGAATGCTTCAGTGACTTGCCCAAGTTGGCACAGTTAGTTACTGACACAGCAGAGACCAGAACCTGGGGCCTCAAAGGAACAGTTGGTAGTTCTATAAAACTAGTGGTTCTCAAAGTGTAGTTTAAGGAGTTCTGGGCAAGTCTTTCCTTTTCCAGCAACCTCTTCATGTTAAACTCATTATTATTCATATACTTTAACCAAAACAAAATAGCAGAACAGGTTAAATGGAGAAGCAGATATGAGAATCCTTCCATCTTCTATTAAGCCAGGCATTAAAGAGATTTGCAAAAATGCCAAAGTGACATACTTCTCACAAATTATTTTTGTTTCAAAAAACAGTTCTTTTTCATAAGAATACATTATCTATGCTAATATATGTATTAGTATTATTATTTTGAAAGAAATTTATAAACATATTTTAATGTCTCATTTTTCATTTCTAACACAATATATATATTTCTCTAAGCTTAGTATCTAGAGCTAAGACTCATTTAAATAAAAGCTCTTTTATATTCTTAAAGTTTAGAGTAAAAGAGTCCTGAAAGCGAAAAATTTGAGAACTGTATGAAACCATCCTCTCCCCCAATACATTATGATGCTTCTGTGTGTCAAATAAGTAGATGGAATTACAACTATGAAAAATCTTTAAATTCTTTAATAACTTAGAATGTGCTGGAATATAATAGTTTGAATCTGGGCATTTTAAAAGAGTGCTAGGATTAGAAAAAAAAACAGCTGGATTAAGGTTGGTGTATTGGGGAAGGCTTGCTCTGATTTTAGCAGTTGTGATGGCTAATTTTATGTCAACATGGTTGAACTATAGGGTACCCAGATCTTTGGTCAAATATTATTCTAGATGTTTCTGTGAGGGAGTCTGGATGAGATTTACATTTAAACTGGTGGATTTTGAGTAAAGTAGATTGCCCTCCATAATGTGAGTGGGACTCACATACATACATACATACATATATATATATATCTTTTATTGGTTCTGTTTCTCTGGAGAAACCTGACCAGTACAGCAGTAAAGTGGGGGACCAGGGCACAATGACCTGGGGTTGGGAGAGTTGAAGACTTTCAGTTCCCATTAGGCAGGCAAATTTCTGCCTCTCTCAGTTACTTCAGGGCCAGGGGAGAGGGTCTTCAAATAGGGAGGCCTGCCCTGTGAGCAGGCCAGACTGTGAGCCCCCTTTCCCTTCCACCCTACTCCTCACCTGCTGTGCCACACTAAGGAACCTAATTAAGGTTCCTTCAGGCCTTTTGATTCTATTGGAAATTTCTTGAAGAAAAAAATTGTGTGTGTGTGTGTGTGTGTGTGTGTGTGTGTGCGCGCGCGCATGTGTGTGTATAAATATATATATATATGTATATATGTATATATATATATAATATATACTATATATACTAAATATAGCACAGAAACACTTCAGTGAGAATGAGTTTTGTTAAAGTATCAATTATTTTACATGCTATCAGAATGTAAAGAGTGGTGGGGGGTTAGGTTGTAAAAGGAGCATAAGGCAACCACATCTCAGTGGGAAGACTGTCACCAGACTCTGAATGAAGGAGCTGGGCAGGCAGGCAGAGGACTAAGGAACTGACATTTCATATCAATTTTGCTTAGGGTCGTGACTGTGATGTTTAACTGAATACAGTATTTCTTCTTCTTTTTTTTAATCTGAATATGTTGAAGATAGTTTCCTGGACGATTCATCAGTTGAGGTATATTGGACCCTTGGCCATGAGCCATAAAATGCACTTGACCTATGATATAAATACCTCTACTTCGTTGATGTATTGATTTGTTTTCACTTAGTGGTCTCTATGTACTATACACATCCATATCCCAGCCTAAGTTCCCAGAGCACAAGGGCTGGCTAGAAAAATTCTTTGAGTAATATCAAATCCTAAAGAAGGAAGGACTTTGTATTTATCCAGTACCAAAAATGCAGTGGGCATTTAAATATTAAGCTTATCTGATCTTCAGCACATTTGACAAACAAGGAAACCAAGTCTCAGATTTTTAGCACATTTAACAAATAGAGAAACTAAGTCTCAGATAAGTTATATGCGTAATGTGTACTGTTATTTTAAAAAGCATTTTCTGTTGTTTTTTCCCTTTCGTGGTCAGCTAAGAGTTTGTCTCCTCAAAGTTCTAATACCATTAAGATCCAGTACTGAAACTGAGGCTGACTAGTCTAAGGAAGGGAAGAGCAGGAAGTAAAAGGGGAGGGAGAGGATGGACATAAAAACTACCAGAATAGACTATTTGAAACTGAAATATGCTGAGTAGTGTTGAATGTATTATTTGAAACTTCTTTCTTACTTCTGAGTGGGAAAGGGAGCTAGAAACTAAGTTATTAGTATTTTTCAAACTTCTTTGATAACTACCTAACTACAATAAACAATGCATTTGACATTATGACCAGTAAACACTCGTGTGTGTGTGTGTGTGTGTGTGTGTGTGTGTGTGTGTGTGTGTACACATATCTGAAACAAGTTTCATGGAACAATACTTAACTCTTAAAATATCCAAAGAACTCTATTATTTTCTATTCTTTTGTAAAAAAGAATGAATAGTAGAGCCTATAAATTGATTTCATGACCATCAATGATTGCCAGTCTTAGAAAAACAGTTATAGAAAAGTTATTTTTGACTCACCTAAATAACTTGTGCAAGGTTACATTGTTTAAATGGTGGATCTGGGATTTTCTCCACATTTCTTGTGCTGAGTGTAAATGAGCCTCAAGGAGAAGTCCCACCCAATATACAACCAGTCCATCTCATAGACTGTCCCAGTTCACAGGGGATACACACCTCTTTCTACTACCACAAGGATTCCATCCGCTTTCAGCTACAAAGTGTTTCTTCCTAGAGAAGTTATGGAACTATGAAGTTGCAGGAAAAATCTGAAGAACTTTAATCAGGAATTATCAAAGAGAATAAAAGAAGAGAACATTCTCCCCACTGTAAGGGAAACTTCCTCTGTACATGTACCTTGGTTCAGGAGAAAAATATAACATATACCAAGTTTAAGAAAGATAAGAGGTTATAAAAGCTCTCTTCCCTCTGGGCCATCTAATGCCATACACAGTCAGTGCCATCTCCATTAAGATGAAGATGATGGGGAGCATTGAGCTGAGGGCAAAAAAAAGGATAATTCTCCCTTGACCGACTCGCTTCTCCACCCTCCTTTGCTTTGCATCTTCTTGGCAGCATTTCCCCCTTCTTATTTATCTTCCACATTTTTCCCTTTGTCAATTTTATTTTGGGGTGGCCTAGAATGTTGACGAAAAATAAAAAACTGAGCACCCTCTTTTTCCATGGGTCAGGTGAGTGATATTTTTCCTAGGTTAAAAGTCTGCTTGCTCAGGGATCTGACTTCCCAGGCCTCAACTCTAACCAAGTTAAAGTCTTCATCTTCAATACCCACACTCCTTTCCCTTTTGGAGTATTTCTAGGCTGTGGTGATCCATTTTGGGAAGGCCTAGAATAAACCTGGTCTGAAATTCTCATACTTCCTACTGCTTATCTTTTCTGCTACCTCTCTTAGATTACTTTCATTTCTCCTGCTGAAACAGGGAAAAGGGTTGGCTGAATGAAGCCATTGATTTCTGATCTCCCAGCCCTGAGTGATCTGGCCCCCGCATCTGCTATTTTCTTGCTCAGGTTTTGAGTTCAAGTCTCTCTGGTCTTCTTTCAGTTTGGAGAACAAAATGAGCTCTTGCTTGCCTCAGACCCTTTGCATAAGTTATTGTACTTCATGTAAAACTCTTCCTTTGGTTCTTCGCATAGTTCCTTCTCCCCCTTTGGGGCTCAGCTTAAATATCACATTCTCAGGGAGCTTTTCCTCAATTATATCCTCCAAAATAGGTCTCTTTTGTAATTCACTATGTTGGCTCTTGATTTCTTTCATGATACCAATCACAATTTGTTAATAGTTTGCTTAATTTTCTTTGTTTCTTCCTCCTCCACTATAATGAAAACATCCGAAAGGCATAATCAATTCTACAAAGTAGACAGTGTTACCTACCCCCTTTTAACATTAAGAAACCCCATTTTTTTTTGTGATGAAGATACTGTTGGCAACATTTAACAAAGTGAGCTCTTACCAGGCTCTTCTTTCTCCCCAACTAAAACTATCCATCTGATTATGTGTTCATTCACTCATCCATTCAACAGGTATTTACTGAGCACCTACTTAGTATGTTTTGCTCCAGACACTACGCTGCCGTGGTGAATAAGGCAGTTCTTACTCACTTCACTCTGTGTTGCAGACAGCCAGAATGATCATTATCAACTGCGTTTCTGTTAAAAACCTTCTTCAGCTTTCAAAAGCTTTCTGGATGAAATCTGAGCTCCTCAGTGTAGAGAAACGTGCAGGTGCTCTGTAACCAGGACCCTCTCTCTGTCCTAATTGCATCTTTTGGACTCCTCTCCTGCCCTGGGCTCTGCTGGGTAGCTAACTACAGGAGCTCCTCTGGAAGGAAGGCAGGGGGCAACAACAAAGTTCCCTTGGGCTTGCTTCTTTTGTTCTTTGGGACTTTCCCCCAAAGTCCCTTGCTCTCTCTCTGTTTCTCTCCTTCCCCACATCACCCCCACCCCCATGCACATACACTCTGCCTGGCACAATCACTTACGAGAATGGCTTTTGGGTTGCTCAGGGAAAAATCTCAGCAGGTATATTTCTCTGCTGGTTGGTAAGATAGCCTTTTGCTCCTACCTGCTGGGCTGTGGGCTTTTTCTAACTGAGATCCCAGTCCCAATGCAGCAGGTCAAGGGTTGAGCTGGCCCTATAACTCAAGGGCAGGCCTCCATAAAGGAACCCCACTTTGCCAGGTCACATTGTGGCAAGGGGTGTCAATAAAGGCATGAACTTTGCTCTCTCCAAGGTTGCTAAATGTCTACCAAGTGCTAAAGAAGAGGATGTCAGGAGCTGCAAACCTAAGAGCTTTATGTCAGGAAGCTTTTCCTCTGTATGAGGCAGCACGTCGAGTCCATGCCTTATTAGAAGGGCCAGAGAGAAAGAAATTTAAGTCTTTGACATTTTTAAGTATTTATTTCTTACTTTCAATTCTACATCTCTTCTGAATTGCTGTTCTATACACTTATACAACATCCCCCTTTTCATTTCTTCTACTTGGGGCTTGCTTTTAATTTTTTTCCCCCCTTAGGGGAATAACATGAACAAAGGACTGAGAAGGAAGGAATTCCTTCAGCTTTCCTGGAAACTTGTGGTGACTTGTTTTCTAAAAGCTTTATGCTTCAGTTTCTTCATCCATAAAATGGTGAATTAGCAAAATTAACGAACCTTTGTCTTTCATAAAATGTCTTATAGGATAGGTGCTGTGCAAGTAATATGCTATGGGATGATAACATTTTGTTAATGCTTATAAACATAATTTGAAATTTTCATTAATTGGAATTAATCCTATTTATAAGGAAAGACCTTTCCAATTAAATTACTGATGTGCAACTTGGATGGCTGAAACCTTCATTTTGCTTTATTTCTAATAAAATGGGTTCCTACCCTATTTTAGGTAAATTCTTAGTTTGTATCTTCCTTTGGCCAGTTTCAGTAAAGGAGTCTCAACTTTTATGTAGTCTTTATAAACATTTTTATTTGTATGAGAATTTTCTTTGATATTATGCCTCTTCTCAGTAATGAAAATCACTTTACAACTGAAGATTAGTAATAATGTTTATTCAAGGTAATGCTACAACATGCTTTAAGATTTTAAAATAAAAACAAGTAACCTTTCATTAAACCACTATTTTAGTAAATCACATTTTATTTTATCCTAGATTCATGATGTCCCTTCTCCTTAAGACTTAAAATTATTTTGAATACTATTAGCCCCAAATGGCAATGATTTACAAAGCTATTTCTATTTTTAATTTTCTCTTAACATCAACCTGGTTCTAACACTGACCTATGTTTTATTGTTGTCTCCCCAACTTACAAGCCTTTTAAAATTTCTATAATCTTTTCTTGAAAAGTAAAAGATTTTTCAACATTTCTAGATATGCTTTGAATCTAAGTCTCAGTTACTTTCAATTAGTCACTGACGGCATATATGTGATATTACGTAAGTTTGAATATCAATTTGTCCCTTTCTAAATGATGCCAATAAAATGAGCAGCCACAGAGGGCCAGAGTATGACCTCCTATGACCTATTTACTAACTGTATGGCTTTGGTATACTTTGAATTTGAACTCATTTGGCTTTGGATCCTGACAATTTATTGCAGTCAGAAAAATCACCCAAGCTGATTTTTTCTGACTAAAGAAGATACTTAAACAAAAAAAAGGGGATTTCTAGATTATCCTTCCCCATCCTAAAACAAGATGTTCCAAATAACTCAGGGACAGGTGCTAGGTCTCTTCTCTAAGCCTCTTCCTGTTCTCCAGGTACCATACTAAATTGATTAAAGTCTTAGAGACAGATTTTGAGATGATATTTAAGGTATATAACCTATAACTATCAATTAAGAAGTTTTTAATAAATAATAGCTCACCTCCCTTGAATCTCTGGGACTGGTAACACTTGAATTAGGTCTTCCAGGATGTCTCTAAATCAAGATGGTAGTTTAAATTTACTCTAAACAAAATCAGTCTTCATACCTCAAATAATCTGCCTACATATATTTATGGCTGGGATGCTGTAGACTCAGGCAATGGTTCAAATGGCTCATAATCAGGTAAGATTCCTTAGCCCACTGTCTACTTGGTAGACACCTATGGAAAATATGTGGGCATGAAGTGAACTCATAATAAGTGATTAGCATGATAGCTGGCTCATAAATGCCTGACACATATCAGTGTTTACTTCCTTCTGGTGAGGATTTGGAGAATGAGAATGTGGCCAATAGACTCCAGGTCAGGCAAAAGATATTTAGTTTTATTTTCCCCTTAGAGAGCAGAAGAGTCCCAGCATATACATCTCTTGTGCCTCAGGGACTCCAGTATCCCAGCTGGGCTAGCTGCCACCCAGCTGCTCTGTACTGGATGTGGGAGGACAACCAATACCGATTCCAGAACTACCTCAGTGCAAAGTCTTGAGTGATGATGATCAGAGCTCCTGAAAAAAAATTAAGGAAAAGTTGAAAAGTGGGGAATTTTGAGCAGTAATTTTCTGCAATCGGAGAAGCAAAAGGAATTGTGAAAAAAAATACTGTTAAAATTGCCTTCACAAAGCTTTCTATGTTGTCCTTATGGTCACCGTCAAGTCACTTATAAATATTGATTATATGAGACATAATTCAGTCAAACCAAAGATATTAGTCAAGTCATGTGAAATTTATTAAGTTTTTGACAGGGAGATCAAGGAAGGTTTGACACTGCACCCTGCCTGTGATACACTCTCGCATACCCTCTCTCTGTTCAACAGGGCCTCTCTGCCCAAGTATCTCTGGCACACTGCTAGGCCCACACTAGAGCAGACTTCCTTTTCCTTTGCACCCTACGATCTTAATGTAATGTAATGCTCAGCCTTCCAAACCTACCTTTCTTCCCACAGTCTCCTACCATAACTGCTTTATGCACAAGCCATTTCACCAAACTTTTCCAGTTTCTCCAAATTTGCCTAGCCACATGTGGTGGCTCAGCACAAAGTAACTATTCAAAGTAACCCTGAGTTATGTATGGTTGTATGACAGGCTGGAATGGGTTTATATCCTCAAGATATAACCAAGTGAGCCAATTGATCCTGGTTGAATCTTGTCTCCCAAGGAAAGACGATAGATCCACATGATCTAAAGATGACCAGAGTACTTATACCTTCACATTATAGGTCTTAGGAGCCTAAATTATTTGGAAGTCCATAGAGAGACTCAACATCCGGTTATTACACATTTTTTAAGTATACAGCTTTGAACATCCTTGTCCTCTTTCAGCTTCCTAAATCACAGAACTTTTTAGACAAAAGCAATATTAAAGTAAACCTCCTGAAGATTTAATAGGATGGATGGAGGAAAGAGTTCCCATCACATGCCACATAAGAAATAACTTAATAAAGCCCCCATTTCCATTTTCCCCCAAAGTCCCTTCACAGGTGGGTTCTTAGTGAGAAGCTTCTGTTCTTTGACCCTTCCTCCAGGAAGCCCTTAACCTTGCACCTGCCTGCTCTCTCTCCTCTATTAGGCAGAATCGTCTTCATTTGTACAAAGCCTGGAACCCAGCTGAAGGAGCCTTGCTTCTATCCCATAGCAGATTTATCAGAGTGTTTATAGCAAAGCAAGCCTCTTCCTACAAAGGAATTCTCACACAACAAGAAGATAGTATTTTCTCCATATGTTAAATATCCTTTATTATTTGAAAGGTAATATTATGTTTGTTGAATTTAAGTATGTAGAATCAGATTAATCTTTTTAACAGGTAATTACTAAGGGTCTTTTATTTGCCAGGCAATGGGCTATAAGCTGGGACAATAGCAGTGACCAAGTACCTGCCCTCAATGAGCTTATTGTCTGAAAGGGAAGACAGGCAAGAAAACATGCATTTCAACTCAGCGTGCTAAGTGTGATGCTGGGTGCTTATATTGGTTGTGATGAGAACACCACCCCTTGAGGGAGAAAGTCTAGGAAGTGACAATAGCAGCAGCTATCCTGATGAACTGGGAAGGGAAGGGTGAAAATAGGTCTTAGACCCAGTGGGGAGAAGGAACATAGACTGGTTGCAGCATATGAAGGCCAAGGACTGGAAGAACGGAAAAAGATAAAGCATGAAAATGGCCTGTAATGTCACCTTTGAAGAGTTTGGGTTGTTTTGTTTGTTTTGAATAGGTTTTGTATTTGTCTGAAGTCAGTGGGCGAGACCTTGAACAGACAGGCAGCATATTTCTATTTAAATTCTTTTTTTTCTTTTATTATGGCAACATTGGTTAACGAAATCCAGTAAGTTTCAGGTGTACAATGCAACAGCAAGGCATATATATATATATATGCATTGCACTGTGTGTTCACCATCCATAGATAGATTTCTTCTGTCACCACATATTTAACCCCTTTTTCTATTTCAATTCTTTAGGAAAAAACTCATTGGAAAAAATAAAAGCCAAACCAAACCAAACCAAAACAAAACAGGGTATATGTGTGGTAACTGCTATGTCTGAAATGTGTGCAAAGTGCTGTGAGGGGCTGGGTGACTCAAGTGGCTGAGGCGGGTGGGATAGCCTTCTAGAGCAAGTGATCCTGATAGTCAGAGGGGCGCTTGAGCAGTGCAAACACCCCACCTCCTAAATGTATTGGCTTTATTCTGATGTGTATCCTCTAATTTTTGAGGACTTTGAAAACAGTATTACTCAAGGATCTTCTAGAATCCGAAGCTCCTTAAAGCTTTCTTTCTTGGCAGCGATATGAATCTGAAAGAATTCTGCAGCTCAGATGATAATTTCCTTGAATAAATTATTATAAAAATGTTAACTTTGAGGAAAACCATCAACTACAATAACATTAGAAGCCTTAATCTAATTTTGGTGTTATTTCATGAATGATCTACAAAAACCAAAAATTCTACAAAAAGGTCGAAGAATAAAGTTTGCACGATCATTACTTTATCTCTTTTTCAGGAGAAAATAGCTTCTCTCTTCCGATGACAGTAATATAATTAAAAAATTACAACCAGTAAGAGAGATTTGGGCATGCAGAAAAGGAAAAGACTTTTAATAGAAATAGATGTCAAATTTTAATTTGTCAACAGAGAACTATTAAAAATAACAATTAAATAATGTTGAATACTTACTGCATGCCGAGTGTCATTTAATATTTAAAATAGTCTAATGAACTATATACTAATAGTACCATCATCCCCATTTACTAACAAGGAAGCAGAGGTTGGGAAAGGCTCTGTAACTTGCCCGAAGTTGTGCAGTTACTAAGTAGGAGAGCTGGGATTTGAAATGGATAAAACTATCCAGAGATAGTTTTATTTCTTGCTGCTGCAATCCCTCTTCTTAGAGATCTCGAGGTCCTTAGCCCCTTCTTTTGGGGCTAGATATTAGATATCAGCTTGGCAAAAGGCTAAAGTACACACGTAAAAGTAGAAGACTAATATAGAAAGCATAACTTATATTTAATAATCTTATTATTCCATCAGCGATTCAATAATTTAATTTTAATATCAATCTCTGTATCCTTCTTTTCTATCAGACCACCATCATCTTTATTGAAGGTTATGGGTATGGCCCTAAATTATTTATTTTTTCCTAGATTTTTACAATTCTATTTTATTGTATTATTTTCCATTCTCATGGATCTGTGGGGCCATGATTGATTGAGAGGACTAGATCCTTCTCCCAACGTGGTTTTCAGTTGTTGGGATGGTAGTTTTCTGTAGTGCAAGGAGGAGAATGTAATAGTGAAGAGCAGCTCTGGCTTCAAATTCTAGACTATCATTTCCTAGCTGTATGTGCTTAGAGAAATTAAATTTCCCACAGCATGTTTCTTCATCTATAGATTTGATTAGTTGACATCTTCAGGTACCCGTCAAGCATTTGAAAAAGAATATCTTTATTTATAGTGAAATCTGCTTTCTCGAATGCTACTACAGGTTAAACTGTTGCAACAGGTTTCTTAGTTCTGGCATGGTTTGTTCACAAATACTCTCTTTTCCTTACATGGCGTTGTATGTATAACCTTTCTGATTAAATATTTGGTTAAAAGTTGGTAAATGATTCTGGTGGTCATGTTTAGAGGATAGAGTTCACTGGCTCAAATTGCCATCTATAAAATATGGCTCTGTTTCATGCTCAGAATGAGATTATTTTTTAGGAATACGCCATTTGCTAGAATCCTAGAGTCCTTGGTCAGCTCACCCTCCTATTCACAGTGCTGACTGTTGCTCTGAACCTGTGCCACAAACTCAAAGGTTGTACTTTCCTTCACAGATCAGGAAACAGGTTGGTTTTTAGGCACTATGCCAAGGGTCTGAGTATAACATACACTTAAACTCAAATGACAAGTGTATTCTCTTGTTTGTTAGTTTATTGATTGACTGATTTTCAGAACACGAGACTTTTCTCAGGATCAGCCAGAGCTCCTTTCCTAGCAACCTGTGGAACTGGTGTCTATTTCTGCCCATGCAGTGTGGGACCCTGATGTAAAAGGCTTGGTGACACCCTCCCCCTTTTTAGATCCAATTCACCTATCACAAAATTAATCATTTTAAAGTATACAATTCAGTGGCTATTATATTCTCAAGGTTATGCAACACATCTAGTGATTCTCACTTATCCAAATACATATGCCTGACGGAAAAACAAAATTTTTGCTTAGTATCTATTTACTATTACATGAATTGCTGGTGCAAAAAATCCAGAATTCTGATTGCAATACTTTCTTTGCTTTTCAGGTCACTTTTGTTCATGCATTAAAGTGAGTTCATTAATATGAATTACAAGCATATTCCTTTTTATTTAGGTTTCTTCTCTACTTTGAACCATGAAAGAAATAATTGTGAAATATATAGAGTCTACACATGTTTAATTCTTTTCTTATCATACATTAAATTATTTTTCTTCATGAATATATACAGCATATACTCAGAAAAACATCTTTCCAGAGGCAACAGTAAAGTCCCCCAATTCCATTACCTTTTAATATTGCCTTTTCTTATCAAGTAGAGGTAGAAGTGCTAATACTCATATTGCTTCCTTATTTCAGTGATCCCACTTGCATTTGGTAAAAATTAATTAGTTTTTGATTTTCTTATTTATCTTTTTGAATTTAAAATGTTTTATTTTCAACGTTGGCACTACAGCAACTATCATTCTAAAATATAGATTTTCAAAAGATTAGATAAATATGCACCATGATTTGTTTATAAAAATAGTACTGTGGATCAACAGTATCCACATAGAATTGTTTTCCACCAGCAATGGAGAATTTATATCAGGGCGCAGTTACAGGTGTAGGGGAAACATAAATGTCCCAGGCAGATGAATACTAGTCGGTTAATGACACTGCAGTCAGCATCACCTTGGCACAAATAGCCCTTATGTTATTGGTTGATATTAAGCTGGTTGCTTTTTGAAGGAGGCATCAGGGATAAACATAAGAGTCTAGATTTCACATGACAGGCTACAGTTTCATACTTAATTCTTTCCAACAGAAATAGAAACGACGATGAAGAAAGAAGGCCATGCTAATTGCAGCTCAACAATTCCAGCTGTGCCATCGCTATCCGCTAGGGAAACTAGCTCCCATTTCACACTCAATTCTGCTATAAATCATTCATTCATTCCAGTGTTTGTTAGGCATCTACTATGTATAAAACTTTGTGTCAGAGACTATTTTGTTAAGGATCTTATGATCCAGTGGAAGAGCCCATGTACCTTCATACAACCAAGTTGTAGTTATGAGTTCAAATTCCATTGCAACAGAATTAAAGGAATATTCAAATTATTTTATTTTCCTAGAATTTTGTTGTATTAAATATGCTGGAAATAAGTTATTCGCTGGGTTGGGAACCCTTTTTTATAATAGTGATGGTATTTATTGTAAGGAGATCTAAACTGTAATATAATACAATTACGATCATAAATATAATTACGACTGTAAGTGCTGAGGGAATACAGTAGAAGAGATTAATTAGAGACAGGTGGTTCTAGGACTCCTCCAAGGGTTTTTGATTGATTCAGGGGGAGATCTTGGTTCTCTCTAGACTTCTCTTTGCCCCTGAGGGACTCTCTTCCACCCAGAGCTTATGATGGAGAAGGTAAGGGTCTTTGCATCTGCACCCAAGTCAGAGGATCTTTTGGCTCCAGCTTTTAAGTCTTACCTTCTTTCCTTAAAGTAACTAATATTACTAGAAAATACTCTACTTCCATTAAAGAACTTATCTTTGAGTTCTTTTCCTTTAAAATGAGTTATCTTTTCCTTTAAAATGAGTGACATTCAAAGAACTGAGTTCCACCCTTCAAACTCTGTTGTGGAGAGGTATGCTTAATGATGGACCTCATAAGTTATGAAACATTCGTGGATCCTGACATGGCCCTTACTGGGGTACCGTGATAATTCTCATCATCCTGGTCATACATGAGGTCTTATAGAGCAGGGGTATAACCACTCCACATCCTTTTTGTCTTTCCATACTCCTACTCATTTTACAGGCTTACATATTTGATAAATGGCTCTCTTAACACTGAGCAATAGCTGGACCATTGTGTGTAAGGCTTGTTTTTGGTTGAATAGAAACATTTTGACCATCGCAGACACTAAGGCTAATTTAACAACTAACTCCTGGAAATAAAGATAGCTCCAGGTTTGGCTGGGTACTCTTAGCACGCAAAGCTTCAGGGTGCTTATGCACAGAAAGCAGCAACTAGACGTTCTTGCATTACCTTACCTGAATTGTCCTTAGTCTTGGAGTTATTTTAATGTATAAATACATATTTCATAACCATCAATAAGAAGCTGAAACAAAACTAGTCAAAGCCCAAATTAAACCAGGAAGGAGAATTTTGTGGAACTCTACTTCTAAAGGTAATATAAGCAGGTGTACTGTGCTGCCCATCAACTGTCAGAAACGCTGAGTCCCTACTTCAACTTGGTGATGACACTCTACAGTCCCAGGTAAGTCACTTAAACCTTCTGCTCCTCTGTTTCTCCCACTTGTCTCCTTTTAATATATATGTGAAAACCTCATAGCAGAAGACTTTTTAAAAATGGCCTGTTTTTAAGCATCTGAGTGGAAAATCATTTTACAGGAATAAAGAAAAAAAACTTTTTTAAAAAAAACAAACTTCTAGCCTGGGTTGATTTTACCTCAGTACCAAATTACAGTCTGTTGCCTTATAGGGTTAGAAATGAGTAGTCAAGCAAAAGTGAAGTTCCAGGAATCTGCATTGTTAAAGTGCCAGCAAGCGAAAGGTAGCTCGTCATGTTTCTAAACCATTGGCAGGATGAGAACAGGCTGAGGCAAGCAGCTAGGAAAGCTGTAGGCAGGATGTAACAGAGCCCCAGGGCTCAGAAAGAGAAGGGAGGGGTGAAGTGGGATCTATGGCTTAACAAAGTGGTTAATTGTCATCACATGATTCAAATATGTTTATTTCTTAAACATTCAACCCAGACTGAGGTGGACAAGGGGCCTCTTTTTAGCTACAGCTGACCTTTAACAACAAGCGGGAGAAAGGAAGAAAAAGAATGAACGAAAGGAAAGGACTGTGATTATTTGCATTACCCGAGTGATCAACAACCAATTCTTTAAAGGCTGGAAGAACACATTTCACTATTTATTTTCCAGCCACAGATACCAGCAGAAACTCCCTATAAAAAGCGGCTAATAGCTACGCAGAAAACAGAGAAGGAAGCTGCTTGCTGTAGCCAGCATCTTAGGGACGACAGACAGCTGACAGGGCATTTCACCCTGAAGGTGTATGTGTGATTACACAAAACCTTCGCTTGGTCATTTTTTAAGGTGTTTTAATAAATGCTGATGCAAAATAGGAGTGAAATTACAGGTGCCAGTTCCCAGTGTAGAATGCTGATAAACAACTTACCATTTTGCAGTGGCTGGTCACATCTGGAGCCTTTTGGGATGCAAAAGTACTGGAAGAATTATTGCAAAACTTAAAGACACTTTTGCTGCCATTACTTTGTTTTTAACCTAAATTAGTGAGAGGTTCTTTTGCGGGGGGGGGGGGTCTGAGAGGGAGGGCATTTTTAGAGAGTCATAATCCTTATATCATAAACTTATTTGGTTAAACACTAATCAAATAGCAAAATGGAAAAAAGGGTTAGGTTTGAGTAGTTGCTTAAAAACTTTTCTAAATTGACCTTAAATAGACAGAGGCTGGTATAAAACTATGGATCAGTGGATTTGGTTTATTAATTGTGTTATGCTATCAAATTTCCCCATTTAAATGTCCTGCTTAAACTTCATTTGTCATTGTCGATACCTCTCTTTACAATGTTCGATTAGCATGTAATGTGCACGTAGAATTGCATTGTTCTTATTCTTTATGGAGTTATGGTTTTCCATAACCACAAAAGAACATAAGGGTACAATGTATTATAGTACAGTTGATATTTTTCTCATTTTTAATAAAGCTCTTTCTTCAGAATATAAATATTTCTTTACATTCTATCTCCACTTTAAGGTTATTTAGGCTTGGCACCAGGACTAGACATGGATTGAGAGAGTCAGGGTCTTAGCTTTTCTTGACTCTTATACATTTTTCATCAAGTTGCTTGAGGAATAATTATTCATGCATGTAGCTAGTAGTACGTGATTCTCCTGTTCTCTTTTTGTTTTTGTACCCCTGCATTGAAAACATGCAATCCAAATCTGGCTGCGAACCGGTCATAGCCCCTGAAGTCCAGGAGATTATTTGCTATATCCATCACATAGGAAATCAGACATTTTAATGAATGCACACATGTTTCTATAGCGTTAAATGGGCTGACAGAGCTGGAAATGTCTGAAATGATTTGGTTAGACTCATCATAGTCCTCCAGAAATCATTTCCTGTGATATCATGTAGTACATTTCTCATAGGGCTTCCTTGTCAAGAATAGTCCTCTTTTAAGCTTAATAACAACTTATGAAGCTTAATAGATTTTATTACTGAACACTGAAGCAGTGTACCCAGTCTGTGAAACATTCTAGCTTTCTTCATGCAAATGAACAGATACAAAGGTCAGTTTTGAGTTTATGAGATTAAAAAAAGCCATGCTGTTGGCCATGCCCTGTTTGTACATGTAGACACAAGCACATGCTGGTTTGGACATGTATTAGCATCAGATGTTACTACAATAAGAAAATAATTTGTTGACTGAAATATGTGTATCCGAATTAAAGGGGCCTCTGTGGAGTCCTCCATTCTGGTCTTTCCTGCCTAAATTCTGATTTCAAGCTCTATGTATTTCCTCCTTTAGACAATAATGTCAATTTTCAAGCTGACTAGAACAAGCAGTCAAGAAGAGATTTTTTTTTCTTATTCTTCTAGTTTCCACACCCTGCTTATTAATTCAAAGTAATATTATGTGGTTTGTTGTTTAAAAAAAAATAAGACTCACCTGGTGAGTGAATAGAAGGAGATGAACATTTGCTGGGTACCTGATATAAGCTCTATCCACTAATTATCTCATTTAGTTCTTACAACAAGCTAAAAGGGAAATACTGTTATTTTCATTTTAGAAATGAGGAAACTGAGGCTAATAAAGATTAAATAACCAAATCCACAGAACTCATCTCTAGAGGAGCTAGAACTTCCTGCTAGGCCTAACTAAAATTTATGTTATTTCCATTATACTGTGCTGCCTTCTATGGACTCTAAAACCTTGTATAGGGAGGACCAGAAAGAGAGAATTTATTTGCAGGGTAACATCTCATACTGTTTGAAGTGTATTTTCAAACCTAGTTAGTAACTATGTGCAGCAAATTGGGCCTGTTCTTGAATTTTCTATGGTCCACTTTGCATATTACAATTGGAAAGAGTTTTATCTTGGTAGCTCTAAAAAACAGATGGAAACTTCTGCTTTGGTACAATAAAATCTACAGTGTTCTTGGTAATGACATTTTCAATTGTGGTATTAATATTTTAGCCCAAGCTCTATTCATTGCCAGGCAGAGAAAGCCACTCAAGGGGAGTTTGTTGTGAGGTTTAAAAAGACCATCTTTTGGTCATCCTAGGGAAAAAATCATCAGTGTACACAATGAACTGGATTAAGAGCTAGACCTAGAACCAAGCTACTTCTTCTGTCTCTCCTGTCACTTCATGATTTGTCGTTTTGGCTTCTTTCTCTCTGTGCATCTACTCCATTCTCCAGCATTCTCTATTCATTCATCAGCATGCTCATAATTGAAAATGGCAATTATACATCTCAAGTCCTCATGATCACAGTATTGCCATCTGAGTACACTCTTGGTTCTCTTTAATTTCAAGAAAAGATCTGATGCCACACTGCCACTGGGTGTCTTTGGTCAGGTGTCCACTAGTGTCATCAGGAAAGAGGCACAACATAATTGTTATGCCTACCTCTTGGTAAAGGTTCCAGAGAAAGGGGCTCTGAGGGAAGCAGGCACTCCAAATACATCTCCGATCATAAAAAGGTATGTAAATATGACTCTATAGTTTTTGGAATGTTTTCATATAGTCTTCTTTGAGCTGGAATTATTTATCTTCATTTTACACTTAATGACATTTATGACCAACTAGTTAAATGATTTGCTGAAGGTCATTTGGCAAAGTAAGTGGAGGGCCCACAACTAAAGACCAAAGCCTGTGTCTTTCCACCCTATAAAGCTCCCTCTTTGTCCATGGAAATGGAAACAATTTCTGGAAGAAAGTTGTGGTATTGGTCTTAAGTCTAGTTTAATTTAAAATTAGCATTCATGAATTAATTTGCTAATTTGAATCCACAGTGGGTTTTAGCTTTCCTTCATGGTACCACATTTTTGTGCTGTACCTAAAGATTAGTACTGCACTCCACTAGAAGTTTGTAGATGCATTTTCTTATATTGATAGGGTACAAATTTGTAGGAATTTTTGATACTGTGAAAAAAATTATAGTAAATAGATTGTTTGGAGATGTAGAGTAATTATAGTTCAATTTTGTACAGGTTAATAGACTATGCCTTTAAAATGTCATGTGATAGTTTTTGGAGCTGGAACATTTTACAGAAGCACAGACTCCATGAAGGTAGGAATATGTTAAAGGAATGTTTTTAAAATGCATGAAAAAACGAATCCTTAGTCAGGTCCACAACCAGGCACACTTGTTTCAATGACTCCTTAACCTCAAACCAAAAATCAAAAAAAATTTTGAATGAAAATGCTTCAAGTTATCCTCTTTGCCCAGAAATTATGCAGTTTCCCTGTGCTGAATTCTGTTAACTTTTCTAAAATGTAAAGAAGTGATAACATTTTAAAGATGAAAGGAATCTATTTCTGTTCTTAAGAAAAGAACATTATAGTATAATGGACAAATTGAAATGCATCAAAATATAAAACATTTCTTTATTTCATCCCTAATGGACCTATCTGCTGGCAATGACCACCATGGCAAGAAATGGATTGCAATTTTTCATACAAGAGCATTACAAATAAATTCCTATAGTGCTTTCAATGTTTGCAAAAGTCTCTAGAAACTAATCTTAAATGGTTACACAGTTAACATTCAGATATCAAAGAATTCAGCAAAATAGAACTTGTTTAAATTAAACATCAAATTTTCCTTCTTTCAAAGGACTAATAACTTAGCAGCTGAGCAAAGAGGAGTAAATTAGTAGCCAGCCCCAAACTCACCTTGACCAGACAACAGTCCACTTCCTTTGCAGCACAAGCTCCTCCTCTGTGGAGCTGCCTGCAAAGCAAAAGCACCAAGGATCGATGCTGTCAGGGAAATGCATCTGCACAGTAGCAAGGCACTAATCAAGTTCTCTGCAGCTGCTGACCTAGCCCTCAACACTAAAAGAAGAAACATGTAGTCAAGAAAGAGAAACAGATGGTAGACACGAAATTAGAGGAAAGAAAACAATAAAAGAAGAATCCCTGGGCTTGAAAACGATGGAGAACCCCAAGAATAAAAATCTCTTTGTCCATAGTGATGAGGAAATATTTCATTAAGATGTTCTCAAAGAGACTCACCCATGTGGAGAGAAAGGCAAAGGGTAAGATGAATTGATAAAGCTATTTCTGGGGATGACTAGAATCTGAGTATCAGTTCCCAAGTGGCAAAAAGAGGGGAACTAAGGCCCAGTCAAAAGTAGCTGAAGGAGGAGTGGGAGTTAGGGAACATCAACATATTTTTTTTTGTATTGAGTCCTGAAAAATATGGATTCTGTTGGTTCTCAAGAACATTCATAGAGAAAGAATTAAAACATCATTGAATCTTGAAGCTGACAATTACCTCAGACTTTCTAGTCCAATCTCATATAGACAAGGAAAAGGAGATTCAGAAATATCCAAAGGCTTCCTTAAAGTCACACACACATCAGGGACAGAGAACCAGAGAAAAACCAGAGTCCTTTTTTCCTCCATCTCAGAACAGTAATTTTGGGGTTCCAGTAAATTTTATACACTTCTGAAGTCCTTTTAGCTAGGGGCTCATAGCGGAACACTTCATTTCAATAAGTAGGTTAAAAATGAAACCCTATGGGATAGTTGATAATAAAACTGGTTTTTATAAATGATGACTTCTATAGGAAATATGACCCCTACCAACTTTGTTTTTGCCAGTGATGGGAACTTTGTATCCCTGTTGGATGTCAGGGATCCTTTTTCAGATATTGTCACCAGATGGGTTATGTGTTATATAGCATAGATTGACGTTCAAAATAGTAAATTTCTACAGTAAAAACAAGGAATCTAGAGAATCTGAGTAGCACTGTGAGTAATACTGTTGCTTCCAAAGCACTCACTTTATTTGCTTCCTTTATTTGATTAATACATACAAAAACTATAAGAGCTGTAAAGAATCAGGAGAGGGGTGATTTGGCTAGAATCGTTTGCACATTAAAAACCTCTGCTCTGGAGATTTTTAGGCAAGTGTCTCATGTTTTCATGTTAACTCTAAAAGAATGAGCAGATGACTGTAGAAGCAACCACCTCTTTTTTTTTTTGACACGTGGAAGATCTCATTTAATATATTAATTAATAAGGAAACCACTATGTTACAACAGATTTAAAGAATTCACAATACTACACATATGTGGTCATATAAGGTATGTTGAAATAATTTTTAAATCAATGCAAAAATAGAAAAAATGTGCTAATAACCACAGACAAATAATTTATTGCATTCCACCAGACACAATTTGGGCTTTTTTTCATCAAGAGTTACATTTTTATCAATTTTCGACAAGTAACAGGATTGTAAAGCAGTTCAAAGACAACGGAAGGTGAGAGATGCCATAGAATCAGAAAACCTAGAAGGATATGCTAGACATACATATATGTCTTGTTTTCAACTGAGGACACCCAGTAATCTTTCGGTCCATTAAAATTCTTTCACAATTTTTCTACAATTCACATTTTACAGATTAAAGAAACTCAATATAGAGAGAGGGACAATAGCCTAATCTGGATCCCTCAGTGATAGAGCTTGAATGGGTACCAGGATCTGTCTGATTCCTGGGACCCTGCTCTTAATCTAAAGGGCAGCAGTTCTTACCTGGGTGTGATCATGTGTCTCAGAGATGTGTTAGAAATGTCTGGAGTCACAGTTTGGGGTGCTTTTAGCTTCTAGTGAATAGAAGCCAGAGATGCTGCTGAAAAGCATACAATGGACAGGACAGCTCTCTATGACAACAACAACAACAACAACAACAAAAGCTTCTTTTTGAAAAGTATATACTTTAAAGGTGATATTTCTTTTGCATCTGTGTAGTTTATAAATGACTCAGAACCTACATGCCAAGGCCACTATAAAAAGCAAAAAGCACATATTTTAGAGGATCATCTACTAAAGAATCTTTGATTAGCGTGTAAATCATTAAAGAATTAAAAGGACTAAGAGCAACTGGTAAAATTCAATGAGAACTTGTGTTAATGGGCACAGTACAAACATTGGTTAATAACATCACAGTAGTATTTATTCAACTTTACCACAGGCACAGCTTAAGGGGTCATGCCACATTATTATAAAAATTACCTGCATTTAGAAATAAAGGTAAGTAAGAAGTATATATTCAGTATATTCAGTATTATATTCAGAGTAAGTTAGATTACATCTACTGTATGCTAGATGTAATGTTAGGTACAAGGGATATAAAAATACAGAAGATTATGAGTTAGTGAGGAAGACAAATATATATATAAAAGATTATAATGCAGCATGACCATTCCAGGATTCTAAAGGAAAGCAAGCTTAAGATTGCAAAGAAGAGTGAGAGAAGGCAGTTGGAAGAACTCAGGCTGATCCTGGGAGGATGGACTAGGAGAACAGGAATAGAGGAATGGAGAATTCTGGGCAGATGGAATTGCATGGTTGAGAGGCATGAAATGAGAAAGACTGGTGTGTTCTGAGAGTATAAATAAAAGAGTGGGATGGTCAAAGGGATTCATACAAGATGACAAAAGACAGGTAGCTAGAAGTCTGGAAGTCTGACTAGGAAGAGCCTCCTACCTTGTTTGTTTCCAGTTTCTTTCTTTTTCTTTTTCTTTTTCTATTTCCTTTTCCTTTTTTTTTTTTTTTGCTATAATAAAAAAAGTGGCTATGAATATAGCACAAGTCTTATGTGAACATATTTTTAAAAAATTTCTCTTGGGTAAATGCTTAGGAGCAAATTTGCTGGATCATAGAGTAGATATATATTTAGCTTTATAAGAAATACCAAACCATTTTTCAGAGTGGCTGTACTATTCTATACTTTCACCAGCAATTATGAGGATTCCTGTTATTTCACATACATGCCAATACTGAGTGTTGTCAATCTTTTAAATTTTAAGTCATTTCAATGGATTCGTAGTTGTATATCAATGATTTTAATTGGCATTTCCCTGATGATTAATAATGTTGAACATATTTTAATATACTTATTGGCTATTTATAAGCCTTCCTTCATGATGTGTCCAATTCTTTTGCTCATTTTAAAATTGTTTTCTGTCTTTTTATTAAGTTGTGATGTGCTTTTAATATAAATCTTTTGCCAAATATATGTACTGTGAATATTTTCTCCACTCTGTAGACTATGTATTTTCTTAACAGTATCTTTTGATAAGCAGAGATTTGTTGACTTTGTTAAAGTCCAATTTATCAACATTTCCCTTTTATGATCAGTGCTTTCTCTGTCTGATCTAAGAAATCTTTGCCTATGACTCATCATGAATAGTTTATCCTATATGTTCTTCTAAATACTTTATACTTTTAGCTTTTATAGTTAAGTCTATGATGCATCTCAAATTAATTTTTGAATATGATGTGAAATAAAAGTTCACTTTCACTTTTTTGCACAGTTGTTCCAGAACCATTTACTAAACAAAACCATCCTTTCAATTTCATTGAATTTCTTCAGCACCTTTGTTGAAAATCTTTTGCCATGTAAATGTGGGTCTGTTTCTGGACTTCTCTACTTTGTTCCATTCATTTATCTGCCTATACTTTTATCAATTCTATTCCATTTTGATTATCATAGCTTTATAATAAGTCTTAAAATTAGGTAGATTAAGTCTTCCAACTTGGTTCTTTTTTTTCTTCCAAAATCGCTTTGCTGTGTTAGGTCTTTTGCTTTTCCATATATATTTTAGAATCAGCTTGTCCATGTCTACAAAAATGCCTCTTGGGATTTTGTTTGGGTTTGCACTGAGTTTATAGATTACTTTGGGGAGAACTGACATGTTGACAATATTGAGTATATCAATCCATGAATATATTTATCTCTATTTAGGTCTTTTGTTCAAGTCTCTCAGCAATACTGTATTTTTTTTTCCAAATCCAATAAAAATTTTTCCTAGCCATATCTCATGCCAACTTTTTCCCTTCTCTCAATTCTGCAGTTCCTTAGAAACATCCTGGTAAAGGAAGAACTTTCTCTAAATAGACTGGGGTTGCGGGTAGCAGGGGCAAGGAAAATGCTAAGAAGGCCTCCACATAACAAATTTTATCCCATCTCCCTGAGTGTGAATTTCCCAAGTCAGGAAGAACCTATGTAACTGGGAAGACTTTTGGGAAGTCTTGGGGGTAAGACATTCATAAGAATGGATTTATATTCTTACGTATAAAGAGAATAGATACATAAGAAGATACCCTAAAGGCGAGTCATTTTCAGGAACTTTTCATCCTATTTCCTTAAAGCCTCCATTATTAAACTACCCAAAAAAATGGCTCAGCCTTGTTCACCAGAGTAGGAGGGCCTAGGTTTAGGGAGTTGCAGGTCCAGAGGAAGCTGCTTTGGCAGTACAAAACAGGGGAGCTGGCACAGTGATTGTCCACGCTGTTTTGATCTTTTGGTCTGATACTTGTTTTTAGCTTCACTTTCTTTTTATTATGGTCTCTCCATAGCTGACCTGACTAGCACCATTCTTCTGGTTTGTTAGTTAATTTTAATGATAACGGCATAGTACCACTAAAGTGGCTTCATAGGTCACAGTATATTGCAGAGAGTAGATTGTTAATTAAATGGTAATGTTTTCTGAATTTGAAAGTAATTCTTAAAGTTAATAGTTATTAGTTACCTTGAAATTGTAAAAAAAAAAAAAAAATCATCAGTCTATAGAATCAGTACATAATTAACAAGCTGCCCTACGAGAAGCAGATCACATCACACTCTGTCCAAAAGAAACAGCTTTGCTGACGAGGCACTGACATAGTTAAGAGAAACCATGAATCATGAGGGGCCAGGAAAATGGTGCTGCCCAGCTCACATTCAGAGGCAGCATAATTTATGAAGTAGGCTGTCAGAAATGTTAAGTTCTCTGTGGAATTATTACATTCCCTTTGAAAGATTCGATGTCATTGAAACGGGGTAATCTGGGGAAGCTTGAAGGTTCTGTGCAATTGGGAAAAGTGCAAAGATACTTGGAAATGAAGCCAAATTTCTTCCGCCCTTTTCCCACTGGAAATCAGGCCCAAGCTCTTATGAAAACAGACTCTCTTTTCAAGCATCAGGAGGAAATACTGCAAGAAGGACACCCATGGCACATGGAAACTTCAGGATCAACAAATACCAGACTGGTCAGAGCTATGAAGAAATTGCATCGACTGCCTTTAAGATCTATGTTTTCTTTATCCCTTAGCATACTCTTTTCAATTATTTAAGACCATATATTGCTTATGAGTTCAAGAGAAAGAGAGAATGTAAAAATTAACAATATATATTGATGACTTGAGCAAACTTGTTATTAGTTATTACATTTACTATTCCTTTTGATTTGTAATAATTTCTAATATTTATCATTAAGTGCTAAGTGCTGGAGACAGTGTTTAGTGCTTTGCATGGGTTATTTTACTGAGTCCTGCCATAAATATAAGTACTACCTTCAATTTAGAGATGGGCAAACTGAGGTTTAGAGAGGCCAAGCAACTCGCTTAAGATCACACAATTTATCAAAGGTGGAGCCTGTAGTCTAGTCCTTTATCTTTTACAAACATATCAAATTTTAATCTACTAAACAGATTAAAATGACTAAATCTGCTTGCCATTATGGAATGGAATATGATTCATCTTGAAATAAAAAGCACTCTGGACTTTGGCATAGCAGACTGGCTATTCCCTTCTGTCAAGCCATTTTTATACACCTCCCGCCTGGGCCATAATGGCTCTGAGGCATATACTTTCTGAATATGGATGAAATCATTTCACAGGTAGCACCTCAATGGAATGTTCCCTCCAAGAGAGAAAGTTTACTCAACTTTGGAATGTGATATCCGCTTATTCCAAAACCACCTCATACTACTTTCAGACATTTTTTCTCCCTACCTGTTCATGTACTCAGCTTGTCCATTAGGACTTGAATCATAAAGAGATTTCTTCTAATGGGTTATATTATTTTTTTGTCAAGCAGCCATTTATTTCCTTGGAGGTCCATTGTACCCACTATCCATTTCCATGGGGGTAGGTAGTCCTACTTCTGAGGTATTTATAAGAAATTTTTATAACGGTTTCTATGGTGACAGAAGATGAGAATGTTTCTTCAAGCTAGTTAAAATGATAATTCACAAAAACAAGTACATACAATTTTGTTTACTACCTGGCCATTTAAAAAGTCTAGGGTAACTTTGTTGAAGTTTGAAGAAAGCTTTTACTCCTTACTTCTTTGCATCAGGCAGCTACCTGGTCAGAAAATTGATCTCCAAAAACATGAATGGCTACAAAGTAATTTTAGCAACAGTTTTAGCCGAACCTTTGTGGTAAACAATGCCATTTCCTGGATGCAGAGTGATTGGACTTCAAAATGAACCACTGAGCCTGCAAGCTTAGTACAGCAAGCAGGCCTGCTTTCCAGGTTAGGAGTTAAGCTTTTCTCTTCTGAATCAAATATCAGAAATAAGTCTTTCCCATTTACATATGATACCAGAATAAATAGAGGTCCCTCACAAGGGAAGCCTTTTGATTCAGTTCAATTCAACAGACATTTATGGGAATGTAGTATGGCATTGTGGAGAGAGAGCAGGTTTGGGTCCATCAGGGCTGGGTTCAAATCCTAGCCTTAGCTGTGCGTCCTTGAGAGAATTACCCACTTCAAGGCTCTTTCTTCACTCGGAAATTAAGGACAATAATGGCAGGGTGTTTTAAGGATTAGAAATAACATGTATGTAATCAGCACCTCCCACCACCACCACCATTTTCCCCTCTTGGGGAATATATAGAAGCTAGGAGCAGTTAGAAACAAGTTATATCCTTTATTTGGGTTCTCAGAGCACAACAAGGGAGGTCCTGTTTATAATCTATGACAGCACTCCTCAGAATAACATCTTTCATCCATCTCCTCAAAGTCTTGCCTTCACAGTGCTATCCTTTCTTTGTCTCCTCCTTCTCCTACCTCATTAGTTCTGTTTCTCTGGATCCAGTCTCTCAATTCTGTATCACAAATGTTCCCAGATTTGGCAAAAGTCTGATTCTCCTCAGAGGGCAGAAAATAGACATTGTAGAGCAAGAGCCAGAATTCTTTTTAGAAGGCAGCAGGGCTATGGTAAGGTGCTGTGAACACACCCTCAGAAAAGATTTGCTCTGTCTGATACATATAACACTCACCTCAGTGATTAGAACCTAGCAGGTGCTCAATAAAACAGTTCTAGATTAAGGAGCATCTACAATGTGCCAGATACTTACCTCATTAGGGTGAAGGTTACAGCACATTAATGAGTAAGATAAGATCTCTGCTTTAAGGAGTTCACAATGTAGCAGTTATTCTTGAATTCAGGTGTCTGTTTTAAGCATTTATGTCTTCAACGAAAACAATGAATATGAACTCAGTCATTTCCATCAAATATCCTAGGCATAGTGAAACATTTACATGGCATAAATGACAAATTAATATGTTGGTTATATTAAAGAGAACTAATTCAAAACAAAACGATGCACCAGAAGCAATATTTAACAACAAATGTTATTTGTAGGTTCTACAATAATTGCTTAAATTATTTCGTTGCTTTTTATCAATTATGTAATTCATTTTTGAATTAGAATTATTAGTACAATATTTACTAATTTCTTGCTTCTTTCCTCTTGTGTAACTGCCACACTTTTCTAGCCCAAAATAGGTGTGGAGTCTAAAATCAGCTACTTATTAACAAATTACTTAACCTCTCTATGCTTCAGTTTTAACATCTGTTAAATGGGGTTCAATTTAACCTCATAAAATTGTTTTAAGAATTAAATGAAATAATTTATTTTCAGCATCTAATACAGAGTCTGAAACATTGTGTCAACATTTCACAAATGATTATTATTATTGTTATTATCATTATTGTTTACTCTTGGTGTCATACCAATTTATTATAGGAGGTGGGCACTATAGGGTACAAGCAGGAAATAGCTTTATTTTTAAATTTCATTGCTTTCAGAGATGTTCTGTCTTACCTCCCTTTTCTGCCTCAGACAAATTCTGTGTCGTTTCCTGTTACTTTAGAATAGTAGACAACAAGCTCATTTTCAGAATTGAAAAAGTCCAGTCCAGTCTAAATCAAAACTTCCACTTCATATCCACTTTAAAGCTTCTCCCCTCTCCCAGCTCAGGCCTGGCTAGTGAGTCCATAGATCAGCGTAGGGAGCAACAGTGTAGGGAGTCTCTTCCTTGTCCCTCCATGCTCTACTTTCTCTGTCACCAGCTTCTGATTCCTTGAGGTTGGGGACGGAGTTTGAAAGGGGTGAGAGGACTAAAGGAGATGGTAATCCTTGTACTGCTTTATTGGTTCTCTCTTGACATAGTCTCTCAGATGGCCTCAGTCCTAGAAACTATTCAACCCTAATCATCTCTTTCAAGGACCACTTAAGAGCTCTCTTCTGAGACTCTCACTCCTCCACCTACCTTCCTGCTGTCAAGAATGTCAAACTCTGCTCTATTCTCCTAAGAAAGTGATACTCTGACCCAGCATGCAATCCCAGAACCCAGCTACCTGACATGCTATCTATTTGGCTTATGGGGAATCCATGCCCTTTTCCATCAAATTCTGAAAGGGCTCTCTGTCCCTGCTGCTCTCTCTGTCCCTGTCCATGTCCAGGTGAGAGTCAGGCTTCAGTTTCTCTATTCCACAAACTCCAGGAAAGACCAAGTGAAAATTAACACTTTCCATTTTTACAAATTCCCTTTCACCCCAGACTATTCTCTTTAATAATTCACTAACTTCTCTTATATAGGAGAGGCGCATGATAGAATGGACAAAGAACCGGTTAGCACATCCTGCATGCCCATGTTTAGCAACTGTCTTTAGAATGTGTGAACTCTTATTGCCCATTGTCCTCAGCCGCAATGCTTTGGCGGAAGCCCTGAGACAACAGGAAAAGTCCCATCCAGCATCCTGTTACATTTTTATTATGCCTGAACATTTACAACTGTCACTTAATTAGTTTTCCGGCTGCCTATCACCCACTATTCCATTCCATCCCATACCTAACTGCTAGATGAATCCTTCTCAAAAAACACTGAGTCATGTCATATTTTTCTTTTCAGTCCATCGCTGTGGCTTCCACAGGTTGGCTACCATTTCAACCTTTCCAAAATAAAAGAAAAAGCTAAGGTCCCAGAATTGAATGTAATCATAGACACACAAGTTATCACAGTAGTAGTTTCTGGGAGTCTCCAAAGCTCCTGTGACACTGGTTTGCTTCCAACTACTTATTATATCAAATAAACTCCCCAGGCTACAAACTCCACTAATTCTATGAGGTATTTACAGTAGGATCAGAGATCCCTGCAGCACTAGAAAGTATATTTTTAATATACAACTCCAGCTTCATCGTTACATCAAAATCCTCTAATTTTTTAGGAGTGACCCACTGACTAACCATGCTCCATTTCACCAAGAGCTGGTTTCTCCAAGAGCCACAAACTATGTAAAGAAAGTGCAAAGTATGAATTCCAGTGAATTAGAATTTTGGAACTCAGAGAAACTCTAATTCAAGTTTCTTGTTTTATGTGTGACAAGATGGTGATCCAGCGAGGTTATGACTTGTCCAAAGTCACCAGGTCATTTGAGGAGGAATAGAATCAGTGCTTCAGTCTCCAGATTTCTAGAGTCAGGCTGATTTCACCACCACAGGTTAGTTTTACATCTTCATAAACCACTGTCCAATTAGTCCTTGTACTACAGAAGTTTGCCCACCTGTAGTGGAAAGGGGATGTTCTTTCTAAAACTGGTATTAAAATCTTCTCTAATAGCATGTAGGGAGAAGAAAATTATTACTATTAAAAAGAATTAAAATGGACTACAGAAAGAAAAATGCTGATGGATCTTTTTAGTAATGAAAGGTAAGGCCCAGGACATATGCTAGATGGGAAACGCTGAGACAAAACAAGCCAAATTACTTTAAACAATAAAGTAACAGGAATTTTCCATTTCCAGTGAGGATCAGGAGGAAGGTATTTTGGCAGGCCAATGGCTTGGAGAACAGAATAATGGGGTGAAAAAAAAAAAGGTCTCTGGAGATGAGAAGAGTAGGCAGACCAGAGGGGAAAATAGCTAAAAAGAAACTCCCTGTAGCTAAAAACTTTTGAAGCAAAAAAGTTTCATATTCACATTGAAGTGCTTTTCTATATCCTTGGTGATCCACAACTCTTTAGTGAGTCTATTATACAAAACAAGGAGTATTCGAGGTGCTCTGAGGAATAAAGGATGATGCCCATGCCTGGGGCAAAGGGGAGTGAAGAAGTGAAAAAAATCATGGAAGGTCCTCACTGCTTGGTTGGTATGGTGATCAAAACAACAGCCTCCAGAGATGTCCATGTCTTAATATCAGGAACCTGTGAATGTGTTACTTACATGGCAAAAGGAATAAGGTCACTAATCAATAGATGGGCAGCTTCTGCCGGATTATTTACTATAATCACAAACGTTTTTAAAAGTGGAAGAAAAAAACAGAAGAGGGAGATAGAGTAATGCAATGTGAGAAGGGCTCCCTCTATCATTCTACTTTTGTAGATGAAGGGGTCCATGAGCCAAGGAATCTGAGTGGCCTCTAGAAGCTGAAAACCATGAGGAACAGACCCTACCTTGAAGCCTCTAGAGAGGAAGTAACCTTGCTGACACCTTGATTTTAACCTATTGAGATTTATGTTGAACTTCTACAGAACTATAAGATAATAAACTTCTATTATTTTAAGCCATTAAATTGATGGTAATATTTATGCCAGCAATAGAAAACTAATATGGTTGCCCAATTTAAATTTGATAAGAAATCTTAATAGTTGTATTTAACTCAAATGTTCCTAAGTTCTTCAGCTTTCTAAGTTCAACCCTGTGAAAGTGCAGAGTTGGCCCCAATATTTCCAAAGATGTCCAAAGTGGTAAGGAGCCGACATTCTTCTCAGTGGTCATCCCAGACAGCTAGTATAGAATCAAAGCTTTTGACCATTTCCTGAATTAATTTTTTCACCTTAATTTATGTTGACATTCAAGTTCCTGTACAGACTTGCTTCAGCCTGCTTCCTCCACTTCATCACCTGTTATTTCTCTTCACAAATTCTACACTCCTGCTAGATTGAACCATTGCTACCCCAAAAATGCTCCTCTCTATTTTTGCTGGTGCTGTCTTGTCACCTGAAATGCTCTATCTCCCCTTCCCTGCCCTGAAAGCGTGTTAACAATCTGCTTGTCCTTTACAGCCTAGTTCCAGCATCGCCAAATATCCAAGGCCTCCCTAGCTCTGCCCTCCTCCGAACTTCCCCAGTGTTTTGTTCTTAGCTCTCTTATGACCATCTGTCATCATTTACTTGCAACTTGGCCATTTGAGTACATCTCGTAATTTATTCCGCTGATTGGCAGCTGCTTGAGAACATTAATCTGTACTGCTTATCTTTACAACTTCCATAGCAAAAAGCATACTGCTTTCACAACTCAGATGCTCAATACATGTTTGCTTAAGGGGTCATGAAAACATTTTTGTCTAAACAACTCAGTTAAAGTGGAACCCATTATAATTTACGTTGTCAATACATACATCTCTATCTACCCTTTTATTTCCCCCTCTGAATGTCATGGTGCACAGTTCCAAAAGGAACATGAACCATTTCCAAATAACTCTTCTATACTTTTGGATATTTACGTCTGTTGTCCTTGCATAGTTATTAAAAGTATCACTTTTATTCCAAAAATGTCCCAGTATGGATAATACATTGGATGGTCATCTGACTACTGGAGGACATAGGCTATAAAAAGGCAGCCTCTAGCTTTTATCCTTTCCTGAGCATGACAACTGAAAACTAGTTGCTCCTACTAGGTGTTTGGCATGCTTTTCCTCTCTATCTTTTCCTTCCATGACAGCAGTTGATGCTTGGGTCTACCCCTCCTTCTCCCAGCCTCAGCCCTGCTTCCTACCCTTAGTTAGGTCTAGGGTAGTGAAAAAGAAGAAAGTTGAAGACAGGATAAATCTCCATATTAGTTACTCTTTTGTCACTCTCACCATTCATGTGTCCCCAGACCCTTCATCCTGCTTTCATATCAGTGTTCCCAGGAATCATTCCTACCCTCTAATGTTTTGTTCTTTGTCCTTCAATGTCCATCCCCAATTTTAGCCCCAGACTGATATCACAGGAATGATCACTGGTATCTGTGTTACATTCAGGTAACCCCCAACCTCGGAGCAGCAGAAATGTTCCTAACATCTCAAATTGTAACTCAACATATTTTCCTATAGGAGCAATTTCCAAAAATGTGTTTCAGGGAGCTCTAGTTTTGAGTGTTAATGTCTGTTGCTCAATAAAAGGGTTTCAAAGTCAAAGAAGGTTGATGAATTTTCAATGGAACAATTTTAAGCAGTTTCCTTTCCTGCAGGACTTCTTAGAGCCTTTAATATGCAAATCTACATTATGAATCTCTGAGTGGGGATATGAAACTTTCTTGAGGGAAATTCTTCTGTGAAACATATTTTGTCTTAAAGTAAAATTCTTAATTCTTGTTGGTTAGGTATAAGGTCTTGTGAATTGACACAGGGATATAGGCATTATTGTTCTAGTGGGACAATGCATTCTAAGTTCTACAATAGCATTTTTGGAACACAGCAGGTTGCGAAGTGGATAACTGCATGTAAGACCCTTCCAGCTAAGAACTGTGTGCCTGTCTAGAAAGCAAAGGCAGATAACTAAGTAGAAGACATCTGGGATCACAGGTCAGAAGAGTCAGCATCTAGTCTCAAGTTTACCACTATTGGCTGGGTATTCCTGAGCATCAATCAACATTCTGTCCTCAGTTTCTTCATCTGTATAATGAAATGGTTAATGATAATGTGAAAATAAAAATAAATAATACCTGTTTAACATATTTCACAGGGATTTTAGGAGAATCTAGTGAGATGATCACATGAAAGCACTTTGAAAACAGTAACACTTTTCTTAGTAAGTATATATAAAAATACATATTATTTCTTAGGTAATTTGGTTTTACAATAGGGACAAGGATACAAACCCATAGATAACCTTCAAGCCTTATTTATTTATTTATTTTAAAAACACTTCAATCCAAATTATTTTTCCTAACACTGGTAGTAAAGAATAAATCATAAATTTTAACTACTATTTTCTTCTTTATAAAACTCATCTGTGATAGAGGAACAGTACAGTGGCCAACACAAAGAAGACATCAAGGGAGGGAAGTATAAACCCAATGTTTAATAAACTAGATAATCAGAATAAGATAGGTCATTGTCACATCTGAACTTCAAGTGGAGTTTGATTGACATGGAAACAAAAAAATTGGGGCAAATTCTGTCCTCAAATTTTCAACCAACTTTGGATCCAGTTTTTATCTGTCGCTTAACCTTCCCACTGGCAAAAACTGAGAGCGTGCCCCTGCTGACAAAGCCTAAACATCATCTGTGACAACAGGAGTGTCTCATTCCACAAAAAGGCAGGAAATACTAGCTACCACACTTCTCCACTGTCTGTGTCCGATGACGGGCAGAACATGTATCTGATCATGGACAACAGCAACGTGGGTCTGTTTCTGGGCCCTCTCAGCTCCAGGACTGGAGTAATCTGTTAAATTATTTCACAGCATTCTGTGTATTCTTGAGCAGTATTAAATCCCTTTGGTTCAGGAACTGACTTAGAGGATGGGCCTCTGTGTAACTTGTTAAAATATCATTTCTCTAGAAGATTCTGGCACATTAAGCCTGGATCAGCAATTAAGTTTAATTCCTTGCCCTATTTGCTTGAAAATAGAACCTCTAGTAAAATTGCCGTACTGACAAGTACATTTTAAAAGTAATCTCCATTGTTTATTACTTTAATGGTGGAAATCATGAATTATTCTAAGAAGGTGAATTATACAAGCAAACATGCATAAGGAAGGGCACTGTTTTATCACAGTGCCCAAGTCATATATGCCTGGGGAAGGGGAGTTTTCTGTAGGTAACACCAACTAGTATCTAATGCAGAGAGTTTCTTTAAATCACCTGGTTGCTTTCTCTTACCAGAAACTCTACTTTGGAGAACCATTTTTTAAAATTTTTTTATTTTTTTACTTTTATCATTTGATGTGAAGAGAATAAGGTTTTTTTAAGCCAACATGGCTCTTTCTAAATTGTGTATCTATATTTTACTATCTTTATTTGTTACTTTTCTTCTGAGACAAAGGATCTCAAAGCATATTATATACATTTGTTATTGTAAATACATAGTGAACCACTTGTTTGCCATTTCAGAACTACAATTACTCTTGGTTTTTCCCACAGTGAATCAGAGTTAAAAAATGAAAACAGAACTTGAACCCTTTATTTTTCTGCTTTAGGTTCTACTTTAACCACTTAGCAAGTGCCACCAATTTCTAGGCAATTGATTGAATTTTTCAACAGTAAACTGATTAGCACAAATTTTTTGTTGTGGTTGAGGACGGGGAGTAAATAAAACAGAGAAATAAGACTGCGAAGATTTGAGGGAAACAGGTTATTTCATCTTTCAAAGGGAAAGTTCTGTGGAAAGAAGCTTCTTGGTGCTCATTAGAAACACAAGCTTCCATACACACATGGAAGAACGGGCAGCAAAAGGAATTTCAATTACTTTTTCATGAAATCTGACCCAGAGTTGAACAAAGAGAATTTTAAAGCTTTTGCATATGCTGTTTTGTGGGGGCTGGGGGACATCAGTATTTCCTCCCCCCCACTCCGTTCTTTGGTGTTGCTTTTTTTAATTGAACTTGTTCAGGTTTTTATAAATCAAGATGTCAACAAATACAAGCAGTAGTCTAGTTACAACAAGAGACTGTAGTTTACAGAATAAAACTAACCCTGTTTTTTTTTTTTTAAGCTCTACAAAGAATGCATTGTTTATTCTTGTGTAAAAATGTCATGTAAAGAAGCTCTCTGTCAGGTACTCTATTTTTATTTAGTTGTTTTATAACTCAATTATAATGTTCCCCTCTGTCTAATAATTAGCATATGCATAGTAATGAAACTTGAAAACCTGTTGTTTTCCCCACTGTGTGTCAGCTAAATTTCTGAATGGTTATGGAGAACGGGCTGTGCCTGTGTAGGTGAGTCGTCTTTCCCTGCTGCTCTGGCAGCTTGCCCCTGTGCAGTAGCTGAGGGTCAGCTCTTGGAGAAGGGCCCAGCCAGAGGCCTGAACAGGGACTTCCTGCCATCTGAAACAGTCTGGAGCACAAGGAAAGATGTAAGCAAGAAGCACGCAAATGACTCCTCTTCAGCTCCTTCTGGATGACCAATATTTCCCTCAGTTCCGTGACTGGGCAATTTAACAGTAACTACCAGTAACTTGATGCACAAGTTTTGAGCTTTGTATTTGATTTCATTTCATGCCTAGGTTTTGCGGACACTTATCACCTTTTAAACACCCTTTCTATGTTTGAGGAATTCCCCGCAGAATAAATACTGTCTTCTCAATAGATAAGCCCCAAATGTACTTTCCAGCTTCTCTCATAGCAATGGAGCAAATGTGTGACCCACGCTCAGGCAATCCACCTTGTTCTTAGGAGAAACTGGTTTGGAAGAGAACAATGAGAGGAAGTAGGTGGTTCACAGAATCCATTTTCTAGTAAAAGTGGCAGTGGAAGTTTCTGGATTTGGGGGAGGACAGTAGTGGAGATTCCAGCATCCAGTGTCCATGGCTAATGTTTAATGAGATAAAAGTATTGGGGCCACGGGGGTCTTCCTCTGGCAACTGTAATGAATGCAGTGCCTAGGACCAAAATCTTCTTTTTGATAAGAAAAATTAAAGGCATCTAATATAATTGTTTATTAGACACACACATTCTGAAAACCAAAGCATTTAACATGATTTGTTGGAATTTTTAAAGTTATTAAGATGATAACTTTTAAGTGCATTATTTTCCATAGGTTATTAATACAGCTTGTTTAAATAAACTCTAAGACCAAAGTGTGGGCAACTGGTGTGGCATGATTATCTTTCAGATATTTGGGGGTGGGGCACGGGTGGGTTTATGTGTAGTTTAGATACTATCATTTACCCATTTTTGAGCTTCCTCTTCCCTCTTTATCCACTCTCTTTTCACAATGTATCTTATTGAACTAATCTGACTTTCCTAGGGTTGGATGGACAGAGATTCTCTGGTGTGCAGCATGGCTTCTAGGCAGAAATGCAGAACCTCATTAGATGGATTGAGGAGAAGGGTTAAAATGGGACTACAGTGAACATCCTTGTGTGACAGAAGAACAGAAAAGTATAACCAAATTAGTGATAAATATATTTTTTTGACATAAATCCTTTTTTATTATTTTCCAAATAATAGCTGTTCCTAGTTTAGTCATTCTATTGTTTTTTTTTTAAATGATCTCCCGTTCCATCCTGTACCTTGTGCCTAATTTCTATATGACAGTATTCCTATTCAATTAGTGACTCAAGCAAAGAGTAAAGATCCTTCAGGTGGAGCTGTGGCTGACTAAATGGAGAAAGGAAACCACAGCTGTCTCCTGTAGTTTGGGAATACTTTCTAACACTTTCTAATGTTCCTTCTAATTCTAGGAAGTTACACAATTGCTTTGTATGTTTTATTAAGTCTATGATTTTCACTGTATAAATATAGAAAAGTAAGAGAACAATATCCTCACATCAATATTAATTTTTTCTGCTTTTTTTAATGCCCACTGGTATTTTATTAGTAGTAAATGATTTTAAACTCAGTTTTGAATTCTTCTTTTCACAACACCATTTTGGTATTTCTATAATCCTGAAAACAGCACTTCTATGGGGCAAAAATATAGCCCCGTGTCTTTAGTGATGTAGATTTAGTTCTACCAAAGCCAGGAAGACGGTTCTGTCATTAAGCTCCCCCTAAACACTAGTGTGCAGGAGTGGGAGACACAGAGATCTCCTTTCAAAAAAGAACATGCTACCCAGTCGTGGGGAGCATGGGCATCTACAGGGTCTGCCTCAGCTGCTACAACTTCGTTCTCTGGAGATCATCCCCCCACCGCCCCCGCAAGGCAGTTGGCATCTGATGAGTGAGACTGGGGTATAAAAACCAGGCTGTTTTGGCCGGACACTGGACGCTCTAGTGGATATTTGCTCCAGATACCTCCACAAGGTTGGCTGAGGCATTGTCAGGCATGCATTGGGTTGACTTCTTTCTTTATCCAATTCTACTTCCTCCATTTTCCTTTCACAGAGTTAATTCCTAATAAACACATTATATTCCAGACTCATTTCAGACTCTGCTTTCAAAGAACCTCACAGGCAACAGCAAGCAAGTTGTATAGGGGCTGGAGGCTTTTCCAATCAAGGTCTGAATGACCTAAGCCAGAACTTTGAAATGTTCATGGCCCTAAATCTACATTTGTATGTGCTTATGTAAGTATCTATTTATCTTTTAAAAAATATTTTTTCTTTTGTTAGGTTATGATTTTAATTTTAATTTTGTTTTTGTTTGGAGAGTTTTGTTTGTTACAAAGAACTATAGGAAGCTCTATATACATTAGGAAATCTGAAGAAAGTAAAATGCTGATTTCCTTATCAATTTTTACTATAATTGAAAAAAATATTCTCACTGAAAGATATTTAGTTCTATCACATAAAGTACTTTACAATTAAAGGACTTGTACATGCAGCGTCAGGAGTAAACTCTTGTCTATATAAAATCTATGAATATTTAATCAATATAAATATTGTAAGCACTTGCTTAAATAAATAACTTTTGCCTAGCCTTCTGAAGTCAACACACAGCAACCTTAGCTTTCCATTGTCCCCCATCTCCAGATTGCATATGAACTTCTTTGCTCCATCACTTACTGTACTTTGCTTGAGTCCTTCCTTCAACGGATTCTTTTGTATCCTTGTGATAATCCCTCCACTTCCTTGCCTCTGCCTCCCCTTTTTTTCTCCTTCACACAACTTTCAGAGTAATTTTTCTAAATTGCAAATCTGATCAGGTCATTCCTCTGCTTAAAATCCTCCAATGGCTCCCCAATTATTCAAGGATTTAAAACCCAAAGTCTTTATCATGATACTCACCTAAAACTCTTAATGAAAAAAGTTTTGCCTACTTTCCTGCTATATCTCCATAATTGTCTCCTACTCACCCCACCAGAAGCGAATTTCCTACAACTTCTAGGATGTTCATGATGTCTCTTTCCCTTTTGCTTTTGTACGTGTTGTTCTCATCTTGAAATGCCTTTCCCTACTTTTTTAAAATTAAATATATATATTTTTAAATTAAGGAAAGCCTTATTCTTTCTTCAAGGGTTCATTTAAGCATTAAGCAAGCTCTAGGTAGAGATATTCCCCCAGAGTACCTGTTGCCACTAACATAATTCATAGCGCTTATAAGACTATTGAACATATAAGATTGTTATACTCCCACCTCTAGACTATGAGCTCCTCAAAGAAAGAAATGTTATCTGTATATCTCTAATACTTGTGCGGTGCCCAGGCCACAGTAAGTACTCAGTAAAATTTTGTACTTTCCTCTAAACTTCTTTATGGTAGCTACTGCTGCTAACAGATGTTTGCACCCACTTCACTCCTGAGCAAAATTATGTGTTGCTCAAATCTACATACTGTAGGTGCTCTATATTGCTCTATAGGATGACCATACTATTGTTGTTTGAAGTATTACCATTCTGCCTCCACTAAATGCTTAAAAGATTCCAATGACCAGGAGTAGCTTAGAGAAACATTTTAAGTGCTGATTGACCAGTATATGTCTCTAAAGATGTTTTTATTTCCTCTAGAGCACTTGCCTAAACCATGAACTACAAGTTAATAGTATATTCACAAGAGAGCAACTTTGTCTGTTTGCCTAGACTGTTTGTGATATTAGCTATGCAAATAAATATTTTGATTGTTCATTTGGGAGAAGGGGATTTGTTGATGACTGTCTTGAAGTTTATGTAGGCTTATTATGAAGAGGAGGATGACTAAATTTTTTTTCCCATTGCTATTGCTGATTCAATGAGGAAAAGTACTTGTGTTGTATCACTATTTAAAGATAAGAATTTCTTCACTGGAATTAAAAGACATCACAGAAACTCCCTTTTTGCAGATGTGACTAAATGATATCAATATTCTCATTTTCACCCTTGAATCTATGAATTTTGAAATGATGTCACAGTGCTACCAACTGCTACCAATAAATAGGCTGCTGAATTTAGCGTTATATTCTCTAGTTACTATCTTCGGATAAGAGTTAGAAGGTATATGCTATTAATATAGGATCACAGCATTACACTCATACTTTATCTCACTGGGGAGACATGACACAAGAAAAGTTAAGTCCTAGTAAAAGGTGGTCTATTATTATGTATTATGCAAATTATTTGAAAGAGAATGGCTTTCAAAGGAGTTGGGAGTCAGAGAGGAATAGGAAAGGCCACTCAAGGCTAGGGGAACAACAGCGTGTACAAAGTGATATAGTGCTGACAGATGTACCAGGTACATTTGTGTATGGTTACAGACCATATATGGCATAGAGAAGCCCCACCAAGGAAAGAAACATACATAAGTATTCACTAAGCACATATGATGTGCCAAGCTCCATGCTAAACCCAGTACAGGCATTTTCTCATTCAAGTCTCATAATAACTCTAATATATACTTAGTAACATCACCTCAGTTTGCAGCTCATAAATTTGAGCACAGAGAAGTTAATTGACTTGCTTAATATCATATAGCTAACAATGGAATAGGAAATTCAAACCCAGGTTGTCAGACTTCGGCTATGGGTAGTAAAATTTAATTCCAGAAACATTAGTTGTAACTTCCAAAAAGCAAAGCAAAACCTGAGGTAGGAGTTGCAGGGCTTGAAAACAGGGAAATGTCTTCTTTAACAATATACACCCCCATATTAAGCTCAACATGTAGGAATACTATAAATGTCTATGAATAAATAGGCTATTTTTCAAGGAGTATACACTCTGGTAGGAAGACACACATGTATAAATAACTATAATGTACTGAAGGCTATAGTCCAGATGGATCAGATGGGATAAAAATCTGAAGAGAGTGAAAGTTATCCCATAAGCAGTAAGGAGGCATTGAGGTTTTTGAGCAGGAGAGTGACTTGGTGAAAGCTTATTACTGAAAACTTAATCTGCTGACTATGTGCTACTTGTTTCCTTATTGTCAGCAATATTAAGCCACTTGGAACTCCAAGCAAGTTATATCTGTGATGACAGAAAAGTGGAGGAAATAGTTCTCTCTCATGTCCTGCTCACCCAAATTCTGCTAAATTGGTTTAGATGTTAGAACAATAAATTGGAATAAGACAGAAGCCTAAAACTTGAAGGTGTGTTGATGCTCACTATCCCATCACTATTGTTCCTAAGAATATGAGAAGCCCCCAGGCTGTGGGGGTGAGGTAGAAGGAAGGAAAAATATCTAAGAGAGCTAGGATCTAAGGTAATTCATGTATGCTCACTTTAGCATTACTCATTCAGTCAATCAGTCATTCAATGAATCATTGTTTATTTAGTACCACTGGATACCTGGTATTGTTCTAGGCCTTGGGACATAGGGACCTAGTATGAGAAGTATAACAGGATCGTTGCTTCCATGGAGTATGCAATAGTGTAATTCAGATCATAAACACTTCAGATATGATATATGACTATTGAGAAAATAAAATAGAGCAACAAGATGAAAAAGAACTGAGGATGGGAGAGTAAGCACTTTAAAAAGGCTCTCAGAGAAAACTTCTCTGTGAAAATGACATTCCAGTAGACTTGAGTAATGAGAAAAAGCCAACCATGCAAAGAGCAGAGGGAAGAGCATTCCAGGCAAAGGAAACTGCCAGGGCATAGCCCCGAGGTTGGAAGTTAGAGGAAGAGGCAGCAGGAACCGTGGGCTTTTGCTGTTAGCCATGTTCAGAACTTTGAAAAGCATATCTGAAATACTTCCTCTTCAAATACTATGCCAGTGAAATATTTTAACAATCAACAGTTTGATTATTTTCATTAACTTAGTTCTTAACAACCAATTAAAATTTTCCATCTGTAAAATATGAATATTTAAAAAATTAAGTATAAAATGACAATAATAAAAAGAAATAAAGGTTATAGATAATGAGTCAACATATGTATGAAGAGTTTCAGAAGATCACCTTGTGGAGGGGGCATTGGTGAGGGTTAAAAGACTGAATATCATGTACTATTTATTAATTTAATAAATCTGTCTCGATGTCAATGTAATCGAATGTTGCCACAAAATAATGGTCTCCTGCTGCTACATAAATGTTGAGGCCAAGCTCTGATGTTTATTTTCAAGACAGGAGACATTGATCCTTCACTAATAGAATATTACAAGTTTATTTCTATTATGCTAAGTAACCAAAGTTGATTTCATTGTTTGATTTGATGGATGTTGGTGCTGTCAGAGTTCAAAATGGTCTGCGCTAGTAGGCCAAGAAAATGAGGCTATTTTTTTTCTTTCTCCTAATTAGGCATTCTTGGATTTCATTCTAATATAAAATCAATATGGGAAAACTTTAGGGATACTTAGTCTCTGGGATCTCTCTTCTGATGCCCTAGGACTGGGACTATTTGGCACAGATTGTTCTCCCCTGAGACCAAAGAGACTCTAGAGCCAGACAGGGAGTGAGTTGGATGGGACCCCACCCAACTGGAAAGGCAACAGGAAAAGTGATGAGAGGAAAAAGACAGCTACAACAATAGAAGGAGGAAGTGAGGCCCCCCCCCCAAAAAAAAAAAAAAAAACAAGAGAAGGAGGAAAAGTCACAGTGAATACAACAGGAAAGGAAAACCTCAAAAGAAAAAAGAAAAAAAGGTACTGCTGACTTGCTGATTTAGATGCAGGGGACAAGTTTTTGACCATTTCTGGATGTAAGGATCTTAGTTACAGTGATCCAGTGAATGGATGGTGATATGATCCAGTTTTCCAGGTCTCCCTTTTACTATGAAGAATATGAATTAAACAAAGATATTGGGTTTTGAGTTTTATCTACCACAGATCACACAGCCAAATAGATCTGAGAACTGTGATGACTGAAAGAGAAATAAACAAGGTGAAGATTGAAAAGAAGACCTAAACTGACCAATGTAATAGAAGTAAGAATACTTACTTCTTTTAAATATCCAAAGATAGATTCACACCAAATTATTTCTTTTTAATATTCTACAGTGAGCCGAAGTATTCACTTTACAATAGTCAAAATGGAAGGAAATGATGTACTTGATAAAGGACAAGGCTGCAATAAAGCAGGGTGTGGCTTGGTGTTTCTGATTTTGCCTAATAGGCGAGGGGGTTGCTGTAAGAACAGAATTCATTGCTGCCTTCTATGCTGAAGCAAGATCCCATTAAGCCCTGCTTGAATTGTCCCACCTGTTTTTAATCCAACCTGAATTCACAGCAAAGCTTGCCCTTCTAGAATCATGGTACATGAAAGAGTAAATGTTAAGGGACTAGGGTGGTTGAAAGAATCTGTGTATCAGATTCCTGAGAAGACCTGAAGAAATAGGCTGCCTGAGCATGACTTACAATCCTGTTATTCACTAGTTGTATGAACTGGGAAAAATTTCTAATAATTATACCTACCTCAAAAGATTGTGAATAGAACTGAGATACTCTATGTAAAGCACTTAAGACAGTGCTTGATAAATGTTAGTGTTATTAATACATAAGAAATCTGTGGCATGGCTTGCAAGAATTAAGATTCTTGCATGGTTGAACCATGTAACATTTTCATCAGTTAACCATTTTTGACTCACGAAAATAGCAGTTTCATATATTTCAATTTAATATGTCTCCACTAAACTTCCCTGTTCCTCTCATATATTGTCATTTGTCAGGGGTTAAAGGGAAGAGAAAATGAATGAGAAGGGAGAAGAGAGAGAAAGAAAAGGTAAAAGAAGGAACAGGAAGGTGGGAGGTAACATGATAAAGCCCTTTGAAGGGACCTGCACTGACTAGAAGCTAAGGTGATGGGATGTAATCCTGCTCCCCAACACCCCCCACCTCCTCATAACCTTTTAGAAAATTCCTGAGATGTTGATGTGACATATGTCTTCTTATCCCACAAATGATAAATGCTCCTGTAAAATAAAGAAAACACCCAAATTATAGAACAAAGCTAACTAGCATCGCCTAAAAGGAAACAACAACTGAGGCAAGAAAAGAAATAGTCTAACAAATTTGGGGTATAGGGACAATTCTTCCAGAGAGGTGAGAGAAAGTGCCCAGAACTGGGTTCTTCCTTGACCACCCTTCTCTGCAGACTACCTACATCCATCACCAGAGTGAGCTCTTTGTCTGCCCCCTTCTAGAAACTAGACCAGGACAAAAAGCCAGGGCAAATGGATATAGAACTCCCAAAGCCCCTAATGTCTGGGTAACTAAGCATCAAACATAGTACCAAAGAAGAATATTCCAGAGGTTGGTATCCTTGGCCAAAACACTCCTTAACCCAGAAAGTAGCAACAACTTTAGCCTTAAGTACATCCACAGGGCTATAGACACTAATCAAGGTTCTCCTCAAAGAACTAAAAATCCCATGAATGTTAGAGCAAGCACAAGGTAGAAGGTAAGCATAGAGTAGTAGTAGCAGGTCATAAACCAAAACACTGGCCGCCCAGTGTTAACCATGGACAACTTGGTTCTTTGAAGTTGGGTGAGGCTAATGGGGATTTGCCTTGTAATAGTCAGTAACAGCCCCACTGTCAGGGAACCCTTCTATCTTATGCCTCAAGAATTTAAGCCCAAGAAAAAAGATGAATTTGGAAAGTTGATGATAATAATATTTTAAAATTATTTACCTAGTGAAGAATCTAGTTTTTACCCATATAACCTAATGATGATGATGCTAGCAGGTAGCAATTACTACCACAGAATACTTATAAGTTTTCAGGAACTTACTGCAATATATAGGATGGAGCCCAATTGGTTTCAGAGACTTTTTTGAGCACCCAAAAATAAAATATTTAAAGTGCCTTCTATGTCTTTGGCAAGTTTTATGACCTTGATAAGATAGTTTATACCTTTTACCTGACTATTGGAAATGGCTACATTCAGCACTAATCTTAAACAGATTTTTAATACCATCAAAGAAGTTAAAACAATATATTTTTACACATCATTCATAAACTGTTTCAAGGTAAATAAAATACAATAATGGTAGATTTTGTCACCTTCCCTTTTTGTCACACTTGGTTAAGAGGACCTAATTATTTTGGAAAATTATGAAAAGCAAATGTAATAGGTATTTTTTCCCCTATGTGTCTATTCCCAACAGAAGGAAACGGCTCTGCCTGGAATGTTGCACATCCTCCTTGAGGCTGGGCTTATGTCAATTCCAAGAGTGCAGAAACACCATGTCGGCATAATCTTAGTAGGTGAAAAACCATTGCAAAGATTTAGAAATGCAACCCAAAAAACACAGTAATACTTTTGAATAAAGAACACTCTTTGGCACGCTTCCTATTATGTAACTTTCAACATATAAGGACAAAAATTGAGCCAGTGAACACCGCAACACTTGAAATTTGTTTTTCAAAACATGCTAATGTGTGTGAAATTGTCATACAAGGTAGACCTGTTTTTTCCATATTTCTTTATCTTCAGTTTATGTATCAGGATCTTTTTTTGTAATTAGGATTATTTTTTTATTCCAAGTCACCAAATTTCAAATTCTTGATGGTGTTAGAAAAGATGAGGCATTCACTTTGGTGATGGGACTGTTTAGAACTGGTAGATCTGCACACTATCTTTCCTAACCCATTGGTGTTTATGAATATCTAAGATGGGATTTTTAAAATCCAGGGCAATAGGTTAAGAAAACAGTCATTCCCTCAGATTAATTGATGTTCAACCAATAACAGTGTGTCAAATAGTGTTAATTTGAGGCCCCATTTAATTTATTATTCTGATATAAGAGACCACATTTCAAAGTATAATTGTAAAGATTTCATTTAATTATGTTGGTACATGGTATGTCAGCAGTTTGTGAATCTGAGCATGCTGGTCTGTTCTGCTTGGGAATGAGGTTTCATACAGTAGTTTGAGTGACAAACATCTCAGAGCTTGCTCACATTCCTCTGTGGAATAGTCACTTCTGAGAGAAAGAGGTGCGGCTTCGTGGTCTGGGAACAGGACCGTCAGCCAGGAACACAGCGTCCTCATCCTGGAACTAATTCTATTTTCTTTATGGTTCAGATTATGCTAATGAATCTTTCTAGGACTCAGTTTACCCTGTTTAAAAAGCTAGTTAGAAAAATCTAGTTAGCTGGGGTATATTGAGTATTAATGAATGGATATCTGTTAAATGATTTGGAATGAAAAGTGACATAAAAATAAAGAGATGTTATTTTCATAAATTAAGTAGGTTTATGAATCAAATAAATAATAGAACAGCTTTGTCCTTTGGAAAAATTATCCCCAAATAAAAAACAAATATTTTTTAATGTTTAAATCGTTTATTTAAGTTTTTCTAAGTATTTTTACTCTAAATATTTTTCTTTTTAACATGATAAGTATTCTGTGTGATACAAATAAATTTGTGATTAGCTTCCATTTAAACATAAAGAGGTAATCTCTTTGTTCTATATAGCAAATTAAAATCTTTTCTGAAGTTCCATGCACTGTAAGAATATAGACATTATTAACCTTAATGTTTTAGAGAAAAAATTAGGAAAAAAGAAATGTACAGTCAAACTAGAGCTTGAGCAGGGTGATATAATGAACTGCTTGTTTTAAAATGATAAAGACTTCTAAGAATAACATGCAGGTTCTAGAAAGAGAAATTTGTGCCCAAACAAAATGGGGGCGGGAGAAGTGGGGGAGACCTAATGATTGAGTAATTGTGGTGTTCTATATCTGAAAAAATAGAGTTAAAAAAAAATCAACCTCAAATGCAAATGATCCATTCTGGTGGCTCAGCTGGTCTGCATTCCCCTACCCAAAATCCAGTCTCCCCAAATTAATCAGCCTCATGTGTGTGGTTAAAAAATAAAAACCCAAAAATTCTAAAAAATTAATTCAAATTCTTTACACTAGGAAGCTTTAAATCTTTTATCTCTTCCCCTTAAAAAAAAAAAAAGAAACAAAACAATGGATCTTCAATTCTGTGTCTAGGATCTCAAATATGGCCCTGAATATGTGTTTCAAATCTCATTAATTACAATATTGGCCCCACGAGATACAGTTGCTGATGCTAAGAACATTCTTTGTATTCAAAATAATTTGAACAAGGGCAAAGAAGCATTTTATTTACCTGTATAAACATTAAGAGGAAAATAAGACAGAGATGGTTCAAATAACTGCTGAGGTGTTTTAATGATAATTGATTTGATTACTTAAGCTTTAAGGTTACAATGTATAGGAATAGTTATGTTTTCACTTTGTATATTTGTTGGTAACCGACATTATCTTGGCAAGTTCTGAACTAAGGCCTTTTAGCATTTTATTCTTTCCAGATACTAAGACCAAATTGTTTTGAATTCCATACCCCGTTGTGCAGATCTATAATTTATTTATTTTTTAAATATCAGATAATATGCCATTACCCAAAGGACTCTTCCATGTAACAAATCTGGGTAAAATACAACAAAGTGAATAAAATTACAGTGGTAGACAGCAAACAGCCTGTCTTGATTTCTTTCATTTCCTTTCTCTTTAGGAAATAGCAAATTAAACCATGGCTATTTGTGATCTTGTACTATAAGAACACACGTGGTCATACATTTTCATACTATTAACAAATTTGTTGGCTCAGTGAGTAGAAAGTAAAGTCGATGGTAATGTTGGCTTAATGCCTTACATAGGGAGGGTCATCTGTTATGTATAGCCACAACGCAAGAAGCCTGCTGCTCTGAGATCTGATGGTGCCCACTGGCTGTCTTTAAATGGATACTGAAGAGCAGAGTTAAGCAGCCATGGTTTTGTAGAAAAATCACTTAGAGTTTGTGAAAAATACAAATGACTGGGTCCATTCTCACGGTTTCTGATATAGTTAGCCTGATTCAGTTAGTCTAGTGGGGTCCCAGATCTTATATTTAAAAAGAAACAAAACTCAATGAAAATATAAATTTTCCTAAGGAGATTCTAATGTGCCATGACTGAGAACCATGGTTAGAGAATTCCAATATCAATGCAAGGATAATAACTAACTTGTTTTTAGATAATAGTACAAAGCCCTCTGTCAGTTTTTAATGGAAACTTTACCTTATTTCAGGTATGGGCAGGAGCATGGATCAGCAGGTGCCAGAACTTCCTCCTTGACAATATCCTCTAAGCAGCACCTTATTGAGAGAGTTCTATGGGTGATAGAGCCCTGAGATCTTAATAATTTTCTAGGTTAAAGCCAATGGAAGTAGATAATTGAATAAATTATATAATGCTATCTTGAAGGTAGAGTCTGTAAACAGTGGCTGCCTCATGAACATTTGAGCATTTTGAGCAATAGTTCAAAAAAGAAAGGCTTACTGGCTCCCTGTCAAGATAACATCAGTTACTTTTACCTTCTAGGTCTTCAGAGTCTATGAGTACAATGTTTCCACAACCAAATCACTGCATGTCATTAGAAAGAGAAAAGAAGGAGACTTTTGAGTGAGAAATGGCAACTAATGGAAATTAATCAATTTAAGCCAATGTGATTTTTTTCTCTTTCTATTGACTGACTTTTTGTACTTTTAACAAAAGCACTTTTATTTTTCTTATATATTTTTATTATGTCAGACCTCTATTGTTTTTGTCATCTTTTGCTATCACATTCTATGGCTTCTTCATTTAATCCTGTTTCTTTCATTCTTCTCTCCTACCTTTTTACACTACCTTTCCAAGTTTCTTCATTTTACTTAAAACCATTATAGCAGGTCCTTTCTCTTCATTTTCTCTCAGTTGTTTGGTGCCAATCCCTTTTCTGATTCTCTCTCATTTTTACTAACTGCCCTTCCTTAACCTTCTGTTGATGTTTTATTCCAATCACTTGCTATCAATGCCCACACAGGCCCATTTCTTTCCATTTCATCTATCTCCTTATCTTTGTATGAATTTTTATGATCCTGTTATTAAAAGCTTAAAGCTCTACGTGAGGAATAGAAAGGTACCGTTGTCCATTTGAAACCTATCTCCTCTCCCCTCCTATAGTAGTTTCCATGTCTATTCATCCTTTCCTGATGTTTTCCCTGGTCTGACCCCCATCTGCACCCCTCTTTGATTCCCATCTCTTCTAACTTCATTTGCATCTCTCTCATTTTACATCCAGGGACCTTCACAAGATAAAGGATGAAGTTCTATCTAGACCCAGGCTGTGTGCATTTCATAAACTTTGTGCACTCACTGAAATAGGGTTAGGGGCTTGGATCCATCCAAAGATATTCTCTGGCAGCCTTTCAGCTCTGGCACAGTATTGCACACCTTGGAGTTTGGAGCGCGGCTGGGGCCTATTCGGATAGACAAGGGCAGTCTTTAAATACTTTTTATGACCCTTCCCACCCCAGAGGTCAGGATGAGCAGACATCACCGACCAATCCTGGAAAACCAGGCCAGGTGTGGATGACTGGGGCCCTTTTCTAAAGCAGATCTGGCTGGTACATGGTGCACTACGGGGCTCTGGGCATAGAGAGGCAGAGGCACGGGAATACTGAGGCCCAAGGAATCACAGAGCCAACTGTGGGAAGCAGGCTCAATTCTAAAGAGAGGAGGCAGGCCAAGGCCGGGTGCTCCCCTTGGGCACAGGGTGCAGGGCGCAGCCCCAGGGGTCAGGTGATGCCATCCTAGCGGCGCCAAAGGCCTGAGGCGCAGTCACTCCCCAGGAGGGAAGGCAAGTTGCTCTTGGTCGCTCTGCTCTAAGGTCGAGAGAACAGCGGGAGTATTCCCCTCGCTAGCCGGCCCTCAAGAGAGCAGGGCGGGGGCGACACCCCAGGGAGGAGGGCTGAGGGCAGCAGAGGTCAATCGTGGGTACCCACGAGGGGTCACAGGGAGGCGAGAAGCGGGAGAGGAGGGTGGCTGGGGGCCCCCAGGGCGGCTGGGACCGTAGGTCTGCCCCTGTACTCGGCGGCGCCCAGAAGTCTGGGGCCGCCAAGGCTCCAGTTCTGCCGGCTCCTGCCAGAGACTCCAGGCCGCACTTTCCCCTCCTCCCGGCGCCTTCTCTCCAGTGAGGAGCCGAGCGCGGGCGGCGCGGGGGGAGGGGCGGCAGCGGAGAGAACAGCCAGTTGTTTAAAATCCTTCTAGAGCAGTTTCTAATTCCCCCCTTGCGCCCGGGTTCGGAGGGGGGAGGGAGAAGGAGAGCGGGAGGAGGGAGGAGAGCGGAGAGGGAAGGAAGGAGGGAACCAGGGAGGGAGGGAAGAAGGGAGGAGACTGCCGCTTAGGCTGTAGCCGCCGCCGCGCGCTTGGGAAGGCTGGAGGGAGGGGGGGCTGTCAGTCTCGCGCGTTGCCTGGGCGAAAGGGGCGGAGCTTTGGCGTGGGGCGGCCAATAGTGGGGGTGGCTGCGTGGGTCGCCATGGGGACGGGGCTGTTCCCGGGGAGGCTGTGATGGGTTGACAGGTGCGTGACAGTGGGAGCTGCTCTCGGCACAAGCATGTACGGCAAAGGCAAGAGTAACAGCAGCGCCGTCCCGTCCGACAGCCAGGCCCGGGAGAAGTAAGTGTCTCCGTTTCTCACCCACCTCCGCCTGCACACGCGCGCACACACACGCACGCACTCGCACACTCTCTCGGAGACACACAGATACACAGACACTCCGCCCGGGGAGATCCGGGGGTGGGCTGGCAGGGGGAGGGGTACACGAGCTGGGGGCATGCGGTGCGGGCAGCGGCTGTCTCCCATGAGGTGCTCGCGCGGGGTGGGCGGCCGTGGGGTCTGTCGGCGGGAGGGAGCGAATGTGCTGGGGGGCGGCGGCGGTGCTGGTGGCAAGGATGGAAACTTGTTTGGGTGATTGAGGGAAATAACCCGCGGGTTCACCTCCTTACAAAGTAACTTTAGAGATGGGGTCTGGAGCTGCGGGGACCCGGAGAGCCGCCGGGGGTCGCGGGGAGGACGGGTGGGGGCATCTGCGTGGAGGAGGGCGCACGGTGGGAACGTGGGTGTTTGGAGGGGTGGGCTAGGGTCGCGGCGGACAGCACTAGGGGCACCACTACCGGGGCTCAGGCGCTGGGGCTTGGGGCGGGGAGTGCCGGGCAAGACGAGGGCGGCGGTGCAGGGCGCGCGGCGGGCGGAAGCCTGGCGCGGAGCGGCCGAGCGGGGCCCCGCGGGGCGCGGAGACGCGCGCGGGGCGCGGAGGGCGTGTGCGGGCGTGGGGGCTCGTCCCGAGGAGGGACGCGGCGCTCCCAGCCTCCGGCGCCTCACAGAGCTGGGGCGCGGGGCAGTGGGCACCAGAGGCGCCGCTGAAGTTTGGGAGTCTGAAAAGAACCGAGTTCCCGGGGAGGAAAAGTGCTGGCGAGAAGCGGGATCTGCTGGAGCAGGCTGGCGTTTCTGCTTCTCGCAGCCGACCCAACTCTGCGGCGGCGGCTGGCGAACTTTTTTTGGGAGACTTGCTGCTTCCCAAATATCTGGGGGCCGCAGCTACCCCGGCGGCGGGCGGGGTGGTGGTCGTGGGGCGCGCGGAGGGGAGTTGTGTGAGCCGCGGCGGCCCGCGCGAGGAGGGTTGTGTGTTTGTGGGCAGTGGGCGCTGGTCCGAAAAGGGATTTGCAGGAAGGGGAGAAATGGAGAGGTGGAAAGAAGTTGTTTACTCGGGGTTATGGGGGAGATACAGGTGTTAACTTCGGTGGGAGTCCAGAAGAGGCTGGCAAGAAAAGAGCCCCTCTGTGCTCGGGATGCTACCGTCACGGCACACTGCGAAGCGGGGCTGTTTGTTGCTATTCTTATGTACTTGCAACGGTGATTTGGTTGTTACTAAAAATGAGAGCGAACAGTGCCTGTGGTCGCTGAGGAAGAACCCCTCTTTTCTTTGCAGCAGATCTGTGATTCCCAGTAACCACCTCCACTCTAAGGGTGAGGTTTATCCGTGTCATTGAACACGCTCTCCTTTTTCGAGGGGTTTCAGACTGGGAAAAAGTCTGAGAGCATCTCCCCAAAGCTACTTTGGTTACCTTGCGCTCGGAAATAGCTGCGTAAATAGAAACTAATTTCGCGAGGTTCCCTCCTTGCTTTAAGTAGTTAGTAGTCTTCTCCTGAAAGTTTCTTGTGCCCTAGGGATGGGAGCATTTCCTAATCTTTGGGTTGGCAGCAACACACATATCCCCATGGGATTTAGGGGTGGCAGGCCTTGATGTAGCAAAACGAAAACAAAAATTAATGGAGAGATGCTGTTTTTGTTTTTTGTTTTCTTCTTCCCAGAGGTATTTTCTGAGGAGCTACATTTAGGATCTTATTACTGTGACAAGGAATGTATAAAAGACTTAGCATCATAGCCTGGTTAAGAAACAGCAGTTACTGAAATTGAAGTTTTGAAATAACCTAATTTGTGTGCATTAATCGTTTGGTTGTAATATATATGATAAAATAGAAACATTTAGAGGAGTATGTTTTAATGATTACGGGACATTTGGATTTCATGTTACTGGGAGTGAAGGAATTGAAATGTATAGAGGCATAATCCTATTTATTTGAGGGTGGTTGACTTTGAGAAAGTAATTTTAAATTTTAGGTGGATTCCCAGAAGTGGCTGAATCTAATCTGTATCCTGATAACTTTGTAAAAAAAATTTAAAAAAAATATCTGAGATAACTAATGAGGATGTTGGACCTGGTGTGTCTGTGGTCTTTTCTAGCTCTAATTTTGTAATTCTGTCATGAAAACAAATAGTTACCACTTTTGCTGTCAAATCTACCAAACTGAACACCAAGTAACATCTACTGTTGTAAGCAAAGTGGTGAGAGTTCTGCTAGATGGTGCTATTTGATTTAAATATATTTCTTCCATTCATTATAATTGGCATCAGAAATCCTGGATTGACTTGCCTTATGAACTAAATATAGGTGAAGAGGCCACTTTTGGAGAATTAACAATGACTGTTCTGGGTTAATTGTTATTGTATTAATTTCTAGGTAAATGTTGTTTGAATCAAAGACAAATATTAAGGTAGATTATATTTTATAGAATGAACTTAGTTTCATTTTGGTAGGGGTGTTGATCTGATCGCTCAGTTTTTCCCTTTATGTTTTTCTAGGACTTTAATGGCACTATTCTACAACAGTATATTATTAACTTCTAAAAATAGGGATCTTGAAATTGTCTTTAAAGTGGATGTCACTAGATTTAAACAAAAATCTCTTAAGGTGAAGAAGAATTCTCTTTTAGTAAATAAATTAGAATTATTCTGATCTTAAAAATCACAGAAATAATTATTTTTTGTAATAAGTTGGTCAATATTTTACTTGAATAAAACATTCTGAAAAATGAGTCATAATAATGTCATGTACATAAAATAAAAATATTGTGTTTTATAATCTATCAGGAAATGTTTTCTAACATGAGTTCATAGTGGGTAGCTGACAAGTTTTTACCAAATTATATCTTTGCTTTCTCATTAAGAAATCACCATTGGAATACTTGAAAATAATTTGTAAGTTTTATGCAGTTTCTATAATTTTCGTACACAATTCTGAACTTAAAAATAGCCAATAATATAACTATGTGTGTAATAGATGGTTACTAGATTTGCTGAGGGATCACTGAATAAAGTATGTGTCTAATCACTATGTTGTATATCTGAAACTAACGTAATGTATATCAACTATAATTTAAAAATAAAATTAAAAAAATTGCCAGTCAGGTGAATTACTTTATTGTTTTAAAAACTAGACAGATCAAGTCTATACAAAGATTAGGATTAGATTTAATTATACAGGAAATGATTGAAAACCCTTGGAGGGAGGTGGGCCATTTGTATAGAAATTTAATTTCTGATCCTATTGGGTTATTTTTCCCTTTAGCAGGCTTTCTTTGTAGCAAAGATTACAAATGTAATTAAGTAACTATGCAATTGGTTGTTTCATGTCTAGCTTCCTCTTAAATGTAAGTTTCTTGAGGGCAAGGGATGATGCTTGTAATTTCTCTTCTGAGGTATCCTTGACATTAAGAGTAGTGCCTTCATATATTGAAAACACCAAATAAATATTTGAATAAGTGAAGATGTTGGACTCAAAGGAATTTTTTCAATGTGAAAAATGTCTTTTTCAGTCACCTCCAAAATAAAGACTTTGGAAGTTTGAGTCACATTCTGTGGCTTAGTTGTATTTCAGAAATAGCCCAAAATTCTGTGTGCCAGAGACTGTGTTCAGCACTTTATATATATTTCCTCTAATTTCCTAAAAATTCTGCAAGATAGTGATTTTTTTTCCTCCACTAAAGAAATAAGAAAAAAATAAGTAACTTGCTCAGGGATACACCACTAGCTGGGTTTCTAACACAAATTTCTCTAACTTTAGAACCTGTGGTTGAAACTGAAAGATACTTTTTCAGTATATACCAGACTGCCTTCCTGATCTACGGGAGGATCCAAAGATTTAGGGAACAGCATTGCATAATCAGATATTATAGATTTTAAATTTGATCAAATATGTAATCTTAACCATTGGTTGTCCCTGATGCTTATACCCTCCATATTGGTAGACTGCAGATATGTGTGTGGTATAGGGAAGTCATAGAAATTTTAGGAGTGCTAGTTAGAAGCCTAAATTATAAAGAGTTTTTGTTCAGATTTTTTCTTCTAGGAATTTTGTTTGATTACTTAAGTTTTAAAAGTAGACACTGTAGTTGTGAACAATTTCAATATGAAATGTTGCTGAACTTGAAGCCATACTGCCACAGAAAGATAACTGCCACCTGCAGATTGATAAGTAGTGATATTACTTTTTTATTAAACTAATTTGAACTTCTAAAACTAAACTTCTAAAAGTACATAATAGTGCAGAAAAAAAATAAAACATGGTACAGAAAGACGAATCTGCTATAAAGCAAAGTTGAATATATTGTACACATACCAGACAGTAACTAGTTTACTAATAAACTAATAAGAAACTACAGAAAGCCCTGAAGCCTTGAAAGTAACTTTGGTTTTTAAATTATGAATCTTTTAGTTCAAATACTAAGAAACAAATATCACATTTTTATATGGTCATAGAAATAAACATTAAAATCTTACTCTGTATAAAAGAAAGTTTATTGGATTAGTATCTGCCAACATCACCTTATCTCCCTATTTTTTACTCTTTAGTCACCTCCTAAAAGTTTTGAACTTGCCTTTTTTTCCTTTCTGAAGGAAATAAAGTTAAGACAAGTGAAATAATACAGATCTTTAGAAACTTGATTGACAAGCAGTTAACACAGTTAACGGAATTCAAGATTTCTAAAACTAATGAAAGAATACCATTCTGGGGAATGAAATTTTCAGTAAGATATTAAATAGACTCCTCTTCCCAATTCAGAACATGTTTCCTCCAAAATGCTAAAGAATTTATACCTAATATGTCATCTTGTTTGTGAGAGTTTTTCTTTTGATTGTTCTCCTTTCTATTATTTAAGAAGTATCCCAAAAATGAGTTTTTTGAAGGAATAAACCTAAAGTAAATATAAAAACTGTCGAGAGTTAAATTTTAGCATTGTTTATCAAATAATTTATCTTGACTCTTCTTTTTTAAAAGCTGTGAAAGAAAAAAATGAAAGGTTATTTCCATACTTTAAAGTCAGTTTGCCATAGAAAACCAATTCTGGATGAAAAGAATCATTAAATTTTTGTTACTCTGTATTAGTGGGCCAAATGTGTCTTCTATGTTTAATTACTACTAAGAAATAGAATTGTTTTAAAATTAAAACATACACTATGGGTAGAGGTTAGAATACGTAGATTGCAGTTTATTAACATTTCACCCGAGCAGTTTAGAGTTGGAAGTAAATTTTTTTTGGGAAAAAACAAACAATTTGAATTTAGAGTTTCCTTTCTTCCATGGGGATCACAACTATTACATTATTGTTGGTACATAGCTTTAAGAATTACTGTACTGGATTGAAAAGACATGATGCTGGAAATATATTATTTAAAAATAAGTATAACTATAATTTTGGAGTATATGAGAATATTTTCTACTACGTGTACATTATTGCTTCGACATTGGCATGAATATGAAATATTTGCATGCTAGAGTCATTTGTAACATATGAGCCTTTGTAAACAAATGCTAGAATATTACTTTTATTAATAACATTGTTTCCCCAATGAAGGACTTAAAGTATCATTGGAACAGTAGAATAAGATATATTTGTTAACATCTGAAGAGAGTTTAGAATAAAAAATAAGTGGTTATATTAGGTTTTAAACTTTGCTTATCAGATTTTGTATGTACATATGTAGCGTTTTGTATATAACAATGTAACTGAGACTATGAGAGTTATTTGACCATTATATCAAAACCTCATGTATTCTACCAAAAGTGATCTGAAGAGTGATCCCCCAAGAATTATGTCCTACTCTTTTTCAGTAATGTTAGAAAAATAATAGAGGCTATTCTTTCCTCAAACTGTATGTCTTATTCATTGTGTGAGGACATTGAAAAACAGGTGGAAAATAGTCCACCTAGGGAAGAATAGAGTTTTTTCAGGTAACTTTTCATAGTCCTGAAGCTGCCAAATTTAAGGTTTGTCATAATAGATAACTAATAATTTTGTTGGAATGGTTTAATAGTTAAATATTTTTGAAAAGGAGCTAATAATGTAATAGTGACAGGTCCAAAATTTAACTGGACTTAGAGGAACCTGGACAGTTCTGGTGCAATGGAGGATTTAATATTTGTTCCATGTTCATCTTTAAAAGAGAAACTTCAGTTGATGTTACTTCTTTAATAATGACAAAACTACCATCATATTTTACTTTAAGAATTTTGTTTTTTTCATGTAGGATTCTAAAACAGGTTTCTGACAGTAATGAACCATCATAACCTTTTAAATCATAATTCAGCTGGATGAGCTTGAACCAATGAACTGGAGGTCTCCTACTTCTGATCTTCTGTATTAACTCTGCTTCAGTGACATATAAAACAAGTAATTTGGTATAGAAAAAATTATAGAGACTGAAGTATAATGTGTTGTTTTTTTTTCTATTTTAAAATATTTTTTGTAATTGTAGGTATTTATATGGTTTTAATTACTAATATAGTTTTAATTTTTGATTAATATAATCTAAGCCATATTAAAATACTGATGAAATATTTATGAAGGTAAGAACAGTTGGTGAAAATCTATATGTGACTATTCTTGTAAGTTAAGAGATGAGCTGATGCAAAAAACAGGCTCTCCCCTAAAATTAATGTTTTTTTTAAATTGTGCTCTGATATTACCTTGATTCTCTTTTTATTTACTTACTTGAGAAAGCACCAAGAGCAACTAATAGAAGAAAGCTAGGTGAATGAATTCTATTAAAAATAATTTTATTTAAACAGGATTAAAATGAATGTTTTCTGTAAAATAACAAAATCATAACTACTACAAAAAGAGCCTGTAGAGTTTTGTCATAGAAAGTTATTTTTTAATAGTAACAATAACAATGTTATCATTTGAGTGTTTTGTTTATATTTGGCCTTTACTTGCATTGTCTCATTTAATTCCCTCAAGGATCCACTAGACTGTAGGTACTATTTTCTGTTAAAGTTACAGAAGAAACAGAGGCTTAAGAGTTTATCATGCTTTGGCTGCAGATATCAAAACAGGAGATATAAAATGGCTTAACTGATCAGGATTTCAAAACAAATCTCATATAAAGGATGTCTGAAAGAGGTAGTTTTAGAATGGAGTCAGTGAATCAAGAACATCAGGGTTCAGGATGAGCTTCTCTGCCATCCTCAGCTTTCCCTCTTAGGAATGCAATATCTCTGCATCAAATTCCCACTATCACTTCCTCATACAACCAAGTATAAAGGCAAGGAGAAGGGTAAGGTTTTCCTTCTTCATGTCTCCTAATCAGGGAGGAAAACCCTTTTCTTGAAGTTGCTTAGCAGATAGCTTCTTATGTGTTATTGAAGAGAACTGTCAGATTCTCTCTCCTAAACCAATTACCAGCAGAGGTAATGGGATTACCATAATTGGTTTAAATCAGTCATCCTTCATCCTCTGGGCTGGAAACATTGCTCCCTTGTACCTGAACTACCTAAACAAAACTGGGATATTTGTCAAAGAAGATGTATCTTGAGCATATAGAGCATATAGAAGATGTATCTTGAGCATAAGAACAAAATGGGTCCCTGCTTTCATGAAACTTATTTTCCAGTTTGAAGGAGAAACATAATAACAATAAAGTAAATAAATGTAGCAGGCAATTTTGGATAGTCATAAGTGCTGTAAAGTAATAAAGGTAGGGTGATGTAATTTAGAGTTGCTGGTAGGCTGCATTAGAGTGGGTGGTCAAGGAAAGGTTCTTGGAGACCCTTAAGCGGAAACCTGAGTAATATTGAAAGAATTTGTTGTGAGGATATTTGGGGTTAGAACATTTCAGGCAGGTTTAAAGCACCATTGAGGAAACCTCTCAGCATCAGAGTAATTGCTCAAGAATAAGTATAATATGAGTCAAATTTGGGATGAGAAGCTATGCTTCCTGGGGCTTGGTTTTGTTTTTTTACTGAGGAAAATGGGTGATGGGTCTTGTTTATTTGGCTTGGTTTTGTTTTTTACTGAGGAAAATGGGTGATGGGTCTTGTTTATTTGGGTTTTCCTAGGTAATAAGGTTGACTGTCTCTTATCTCCTAAACTCCAGGGGTACAGTTGTTCCTAATGAGGACAATGGAAGATAATGGCTTTTATAATAATGTTGATGATAGAAATAGCTAAGATTTATTGGATACTTATTGGATATTTATTGCCTATTGGGTTGACAAAGAATAGTATAACTAGCATGAAATATCCCAGATTGGTTTAGACCCCTTCTCTTTGCTCACACAGCAACCTCTACTCTTCCTTTTTCACATCATAAATTAATGAATTATTTGGGTGATCTTTAGCTTAATGTCTCATCTCCCAATTAGATTAGAAACTCCCTGAAGATAAGAACCATGGTGTCATCCATGTATTCCTATCGATTAGCACAATGCTTGGAATTCTGATTAGATATTGGTGGGATAAATGTTACCTATTATATATCACAACAGGTTATCACTATAGCTAGCTAATTTTCTCCCCAGTTTTTCTAAATTTGGTACCAGGATTAATATGTAATTTCTAAAAAAGTGTTTGTTATGATTTAGTAGTCTTTCTGTGAATTTTAGGACTACAGGAGATTACCTAGTTGTATTACTATGAAATGTATATATTTTTAATATGAATTTTTGATAGGATAAAATGTGTTTTAACAAATTTAGTAATATAAATGGAATTTTACTTTATAGTTTCAAGGTATTTTAATGTGCTTTATTTTATTTAAATCTCAGTAATAATTCTGGGAGGGAGATGATAATTCCCATTGATTGTTCAGAGTATAAATGGAATTTGACTTACCTAGTTAGGTTAATACAGATACTATATGGCAGAGCTTAGCCATGTTTAGATTTTTTTGGTTTCAAGGTCAGTGTTTTGTGTATTATACTACAGCTGCCTCATTCATTCATTTACACAATTAATAATGAAAATATCTGTAGGATGTATGTACATATTTATTTTATTTTTTAATTAAATTTATTGGGGTGACATTGGTTAATAAAATTACATAGGTTTCAAGTATACAATTCTACTATACATTATCTTATTATGTTACATTGTGTGCTCACTACCCAGAGTCAAATCTTCTGTCACCATATATTTGACCCACTTTACCTTTTTCTACCTCCCCTTCTCTCCTCTTTCCCTCTAGTAACCACTAACCTGTTGTCTGTGTCTATGAGGTTTTGTCTTGTTGGTTTGTTGCTTTCATGTGAGTGAAATCGTATGATTCTCAATTTTTTCCATCTGGCTTACTTTGTTTAGCATGATATTCTCATGATCCATCCATGTTGTCACAAATGACAGTATTTCATCTTTTATGACTGATAGTAGTATTTTATTGTATATATGTACCATTCGATCTTTATCTGGTCATCTATCAAAAGACACTTTGGTTGTTTCCATGTCTTGACCACCATGAAAAATGCTGCAGTAAACATTGGGGGGTACATATATATTTATGGCTAAATGTTTTCAAATTTTTGGGGGAGAGTCCCAGAAGAGAGATTGTTGGGTCATACTGTAATTCTAGTCTTAATTTTTTGAGGAAACTTCATACAGTTTTTCATAGTGGCTGTACCAATTTACATCTCCACCAGCAGTATATGAGGGTTCTTTATTCCCCAAAGCCTCTCCAACACTTGTTATTACTTATCTTGTTGATAATAGTCATTCTAACAGGTGTGAGATGGTATCTCATTGTGATTTTGATTTGCATTTCCCTAATGGCTAGTGAAGTTGAGCATCTTTTTATTTATCTGTTGGCTATGTCTATGTCTGCTTGAGAGAAGTATCTCTCAGTTCCTCTGCCCATTTTTCAATTGGATTGTTTGCTTTTTTGTTGAATTGTATGAGTTCTTTATATATTTTGGATATTAGCCCCTTACTAGAGGTGTTTGCAAATCTCTCCCATTCGGTTGGTTGCCTCTTTGTTTTGTTGATGGCTCCTTTTGCTGTACAGGAGCTATTTAGTTTGATATTGTCCCATTCATTTGGTTTTGTTTTTACATCCTTTGCCTTTGAGGTCAAATTCATAAAATTCTAAGGCCAAGGTCCATGAGTTTGGTGCCTCTTTTAAATTGAGAAATTAATGTATATGTTTTAAGAAGGCTTAGTCATGGATTTGATTCAACAGAGAATCACAGAGTAGGTGATAGTTAAAAGTTCTTGTCAGTACTTTAAGTGAAAAATACTGTTATAGTATGAGTTAAACACAGTCCTATACAATTACTGAATTCCAAAAGTGCAATATGATAATAAAACCTGATTTTTGTTTGAAATTTGTTATATAAGTTGTCTGATTTGAGATTTGGGGTAGTTTGGATTTCTAATTTGTGAAAGCTCAGACTAATTTTGATCAGTGAACTCTTCTGTATTTCTATGCCAATTAGCTTCAATTTGGAGAGGTGAGTTGATAGTAGGGAAAGGGAAGCTTTTTTTCTCCTGTGCCTCTTTCCAATATGGAAGAGAAAGTTTCAATATAGATTATTGGTAAAATACTTTTTTCTAGTTTTTGTTTTTATTGTGGTGAAATATATATAACAAAATTGATCATTTAACCATTTTTAGATATACATTTCAGTAGCATTAAGTACGTTCACATTACTGTGCAACCATCACCATCTATCTCTAGAACTTTTCATCTTCCCGAATGAAAACTCTGTACTCATTGAATAATAACTCCCATTTCCCTTTTCTTCCAGCCCTTGACAACCACCATTCTATTTTCTGTCACAGTAAATTGTACTTTTCTAGGTACCTTGTATAAATGGAATCATACAACATTTGTCTTTTTCGTATTTGGCTTCTTTTCTTGCTTAATCCCTCTAGTAACTTCATAAAATAGAATCCACATTTTACATATGGAGAAAATGAGTCTCACTGAAATCATATACCTTGTCCAAGGCCACATGGTAAGTTGAGTAGTCTGGATTCAAACTCTGATTTCTGACTGTACTGCCCATTTTAACTATTTTTGCCTCAGTGTGATTTATATAAAAATGTGAGTTGTGAGAATGGGGAGTGCAATGGGAATGTTTGAATAGTTCCATTTTTAATTGGAGTGAGAGCCAATAGAGAAGAGAGAGGTTAAGCAAGAAAGTTAGGGAGAGCATTTATAGCTGTTAAAAAGGTAGGTGGAATTAAAGCTACCAAAAGCACTCTTCATATAACTCCAAATTCTTTAGGTGGTATCTGAGATTTAACAACTTGGATGCAATGCTTGTCAGAGAGTATAAAATGCTACTTAAAAGCTCAGGTTATAATTTCAGGTAAAGCTGTTTCTCCTTTCTGTATCTAGAGGCTAAGTAATCTGGCATAAATTACTTAGAAAATTTGAAAGTTGGAAATACATAGAAGAGGATATGTAATATCTAGAAAAAAACTCCTTTCTCCTTTAATTATGAATCTCTACTACTTATTGTCTCATCCAGGCGACATATGGCCTGTTGGTTTTTAGACTAGGACATCTGGAAAGTTCCATGTGGTCCACGAGCAATAGTACAACCAAACTGAGTCTATTACATAGTCATTTCTGTAGTACTATTAGAAAAAATAAAAAGTTTCTTCGTCTCATTTTTCACAGCATCCTGTGCCATTTGTTGTTTATAATTGGATTAAAATTATGTGATGATTGCACTTTATCAGTGCATTTAAGCAACACTTATTATTAGGATGTTATTAAGGGTGTTTCAATAAGCATTTCCTAAACCCTGAATTAAACTGAGAGACTGATATTGCTATACTGTAATGGGAAAACTTGAATGAGGTTTCTTACCATAAAATAGACATTACATATACGTGTATATGTGTATGTAATGGGAATATTTTTTAGGTAGGAGTTTCTGTTGGGAAATAACTTGCTAATTCATTTTGAATTGAAATGCGTATTGAGTCAATTATACAAGTGAGTTGGACTTCTAAATTCAGGGCCAGAAAGATTAGGGTATAGGTATGTTTTAACTGAAACATTAAAGGCTGTTGATGCCTTTCTATAAGATGGGGATATCATTAACAAGATAATTCATAATATAGCAAGCACTGGCAAAAATGCTACTAGTTAACAAAATGTTTCTGTGTTTGTATTGGCCAAATCCCTAGCAGGAGAACTCTCTTGAAAGGATATTTGAAGAGAGTTTAATAAAAGCATATGCAAGATTAAAATCAACCAGGGATGGAGGATCACCCAGGAATTAGCAACAAGGGAAGCGTCACTGGTCTTAGATCTTGAAAGGAAAAAGGGAGAGGGCAGTTACCAGAATCTGGTTGTGCTCTGTGGTCATTGCAGAAAGGTCACCCCCCTCTCGGAACTCTGGTTTTGTGAAGAGGACCACAGCCACTGTGAAACCCTCAGTAAATAGAAACTGGAGGCCTAGCAACCTCTGTTGAACCTTCTTGTGTGAATAACACAGCAGTCTCTGCCCACCAGGAGCTCACTATCCAGAAGGGGCCCACTGTCAGTGATTATCACAATGGGTAACAAGCATTATAATGGTATGTAGGAAACACTATGAGATTTCTGAAAAAGGACATTGAATACAGCCTATGTCTGTAATAGTCTTAGGAGATATTTCTGAGAGGATATTTATTAAATAATAAAATTAGCCAAACTGTGTTTGTGTGTGGGGGGCGGAAGGGGGGCGGGGAGTAAAAAGTATTCTAGCACTCTAGCGAGAGAAATGTGCAGAATCATGGAGGCATTAAAGAGTATGGTATGTTTGGTGAACTGCAAGAAAGCTGATGTGACTGGATGTGCTGTAGGGGATAAATGTGGGAAGTTAAACAAATTATTTCAAGAATGAGCTTGAGTGACAGCTTGACCTGGGAGGCAAGTAATTGTAAGCAGAAAGTGACATCATCTGAGACACATTTTAAAAGAATCATTCTAGAAGTAATTCAGAGGGTGGGGTAAAGTAGGAGACATATGTTAAGAAGCTATTGTAATATGTAAGCTGCCACAGTAATAAATCATTTTTCTACAGTACGGGCAGTCTAGTGGAAGTCTTAGAATATAGAATACATAGGACTTGGTGGCCTAAATGTGGAAATGAGGCTGAAATTATGGGTAGAAGTTTTAGTCATAGACTTAAAGGGACTGTTGGTGAAAGAACAGATAGATGCAAGGAAGAAGATGATTAGTCCAGGTGTAGCTGCTCTTTAGGTGCCATTAGAGAGGGAGCACTTTGGGAGGAAACTTGATAAGTGGTTTGGATCTGGGGTGTGGAGGGAGTGTGGCTAGGCTGGAGATACAAAATTGAGAAAGGAGGGGGGAGGAGAAGTAACATTTGTAAACATAAGGTACCCATGTTTCAAGCATTGTCCTAGGCACTTTATTCTTTATAGTGCTGTGAAGTAGGTATTATCTCCTTTTTAATCATGAGGAAATGAAGGCTTTAATAGGATAAGTAATTTGGACAAATAATAAACACATGTCAGGCTTGGAATCTGAACTCAGGTTTAATTTATTATTTTTCTCTTTAAAAAATAATTTTATCCAAGTGTGACATTTATACAGAAAAATGTACATACTATAAGCGTATAGCTTGGTAAATTTTTGCTAACCGAGCACACCAGAGTGACCAAGCACCCACATCAAGAAAAAGAACATTACCAATACTTCAGAAGCTACACACACTATGCATCCCTACTATCCTAACTTCTAACAGCATAGATTAGTTTTTTTTCTGTTTTACTCCTTATATATGGCCAATTTTTCTTTGCTTGTCTATCATTTGAAGCTATGACATGGGAATGAAGTTATCTTCATGGGATTGTCCAGGGAGAAAGGGTGAAGAGATCAAAGATGGAACCTCGGGGAACCTAAGGGAAGAAGAATTTGAGAGTAGGACAAAAAAAAGGAACACTAGGGAGATAAGAGGGAAACTCATAAGGGATTGACATCACAGAAGTAAGGAAGGGGACTTCTTAGAGTAAGAGATCATCCATGACATTAGGTAGAACAGTGTCAGTGGAGTGCTTGTTATAAGGCATGGAAGTGAAGACATCAGATGTGGACAGCCTACATTTGAGAAAAAAAGCGTGGGGAGAAGACTAACTAGAAGAGGATATAGATTTTTTACTTGGGTAATTTTGTGTGGGGAAGCGTTAGTTGGGAAACACTTCTTGGTTTTATTATCTTGTAAAGAAGTTTTGTCAGTTGCTTTAAACCAATGGTCCCTAACCTTTTTGGCACCTGGGAGCAGTGCTCCTATGAAAATAAAATGCCTGATGATCTGTGGGGGAGCTGAGGCTGTGATGCTAGCATTGAGGAGTGGCGACAAGTACAGATGAAACTTCTCTGGCTTGCCCACCACTTACTTCCTTCTGTGTGGCCCAGTTTCTAACAGGCCACGGTACCAGTCCACAGCCTAGGGGTTGGATACCCCTCCTTTAAACCACATTTTTCTTCTTTTAAAGGATAACAATACTGGAATGCTCTGGAACATGGAAGGGAAAGAAGGCAGTAGGTAAAGTGATTTTCGCTTTAGTAGATGGGCTTAGAAAGTGACTGAGTATGTGAATTTTTAAAAATAATTTTTAGTTTGGGATGAGATACTTTGGTGGGGTTACATTGCTAGCTTTTGTCAACTGATTTTTTAAAAGCTTTTATTAAATCTTAAGGAGATTGGAACAAAAAGAACATATTCAAGTGATGGCTTTGGAATAGTTTAAAAACTTAGCTGCCTGCTGTGGCTACCAATCAGGTAGCTAAAGCAAAAGTTTGATGGGCAAGTATTTTTAAAAATCTCTCCTAGTTAGCATATTCTTACTCCTCTCTATAAAGTATCTCTAGATTTCATTTTTTACTTTTTAAATTGGTAGAAGTGGGAAAATGAGAATACTTGAGTAAAACCCCATTTTATAGTAATATAGTAGTACTCTTTAAAATACTTTTTATTATTTAAGTAATAAAGTAAAAACTTTTTAAACACATAAGGAAATTGAAAAAAATAAAAATAATCATATAATGTTCCTGATTTTTTTTCTATATCCATACCTTCATGTAAAACTTTTGATATTGTTTACTAAGGAAAACATCAGCTCCACTTGACTAAAAAGTACCTTTTTGAATACAAGGGGGAAAGGCAACAAAAGATAACATTCATGAGCATTTATTATTTTTCAAGTTCCTAGTAAATCCCTTCTTCAAAAACAAAAGTTAAAAAAAAGTTCAGTAGTACTTTAGTTTTATGTGTGTTTGGGGGAGGGGTGATTTTGGAAGGTGGTAGAGACTATAGAGATAAGCAAAGACTAGTTTCTGAAAGCCAGGCTAAGAATTCTGAAGTCATCTTGAGGCTACTTAGGGTTCACTATAAGGTTTTTAGCAGGAAAGTGATTTGATCAGAGTATATGTTCTATCATCTTGAAAACAGGAAACAAGTCATCTGAAGTGTTAAAAAGTGTCAGTTCTATTTACTCAATGTAATAAAGCACAGATGGACTGATAATTATTTGTAACAGGATAAACTTAATCTCAGAGGAAGGCAAAGAGACAAAATTGATATAGAGTATGGTTTATTATTGATATTCTATTTTTATATAATATTTTATGATAAAATTTTTGCCGTCAATAGGGCAGTTGACATATGTTTGAATTATCATTTATAAAACACAAATGCCTTATTTATTAAAAAGTATATTTTAATTAAAACATTTAAAGGTATAAATTAGAATAAGTCCTATGTAACATATCATAGCATGTTTACCCTTCACATAAATCTTATGATTATTTTTATTAGAACTTTGAAATGTAACTGACAGGATTAGGGTTGTTATTTTTTGTTATATAGTTATAATAGATACAATAGCTTAGATTTTTCCATATATATTTAATATAATTTGCAACAGCTAGCATGAGATGAATTAACTAAAGTTTACAACCATAGCTGTTCTAAGCAAAATTCTTTAAGTACTTTCATTTGGTCATTAATTTAGCATGCTATATTCATTTAAAATCAACAGTGAGGAGCATATGCAGATCAACTTGATTTTTCTCTTGGGAACTTGAATAAAGTGACATTTATTTGAAAAAATTTTTAATAAGGGCAGTGGTTTTGATATCAATTATAAAATAACCAGTTATTGATTGGAGAGGCGTTGATGGTACTGGCTTAAGAGTGTATTGTACTATCTTTCAATGTTTTCTTTATAAATACTTCTTAAATATAGAAAAATATTTGTACTTAACAGATCCATTTTTTTTTTTTTTTTTGCTAGCTGGTTGTCTTTATGGTGTGTACTGAGAATTTGTTTATGTTATGGGTTTATTTTTAATTATCTATTTTGCTCGACTTGGCAAGGTTAGGAGCTTTAGAATGTGTAAGAATTGTGTATGTTTTATAGTACCCTGCTGTCATTTAGAATAAAGTCGAGGGAGGGAGATATTTGTGCCAAACTGCATACAAAAATCAAAATGAAAAAGATCTTATTTTAGGTTTTTCAGGTCTTTAAAGTATTAAAGATTGCTTATAGATACTTTGTTGTGTTGTCTATTTTATCACATTTTTCTTAGTTATCAATATGGAAATAATTTGACAAATTAACAATGACCTTTTAAAATCTATATATTTAAGAAATTATAAAAGGCAAAGAAATAGATATGAGTTGGTGTTACCAAATAAAATACAAAGTCTTAATTCTCAATTCTAATAAAAAAAGGTCATCCTTTTGCCCATTTACTTCAAATAGATATTTATAATACAACACACACATTTCTGATGATCTCTGTAGTTAACGTTTGATTTTTTTCAGGTAATTGCAATACTGATTATGTTTTTAAATTTTTCAGATGTCCTTCCCTTTTTCAGGGCAGAGAATAGTTTCATATCTTTTTCAATGCATGGAAATTTAACAAGTTGAGATAAGTAGTAATTAGTGTTCAGGGTCCTATTCAGACAAAAATAGCCACTATGACAGGCTTATGGGAGATCTTTCGGTTTCCTAAGTTATATTGCTACAGGCAAATGCTGTCTAATTGTGACATTTGGTCAGATCAAGGTGAGTTATGTAGAAAATAAAGGAATCAATGAAATCTAGGTTTAATAATTTCTCAGATGTGATCTGTCAGTAAATTGGAAGACTATAAAGGACAATTCTTGGGCTTGTTTGATATTAAATAGTCCAGATAGATTTAGGTAGATTATAATAAATTCACATTATGTGAAATATGTAGCTTATCAGTGGGAGAACTTCAGTATTTTTTCTAATGAATTTCTACTTATGTGGCTGTAATGGTGTTTCTGACCCTTTTCTTCCAGTCATTGGTGTATTGATGGGAATCTGATGTTTGAAAGTCATGGAAGCTTTCTCTATTCCCACTGTTTGTTAATTACTATATAACTGGTTCTCTGGCTGACTTCCAAGTTATATTTTTGAGTTAGTGGAATTCTGAGATGTTGGGACTTTCATATATTTTTTTCTATTGTTGACCGATAGTATTTTATGTTGCTGATTGACATATGAGCTTAATAAGACCTGTATCTATTATTGGGGGATTCTGGACATATTTATTCTGCCTGAAAAAGAAGGCTACAATATTAAGAAGTCCATTAGAATATTTTAGAAATTTAAATATTTTGAAATTATCCAAGTTGGAGTCTTATAATTTAGAATTTCTTTTTAAGACTTCTTTCCTTCCAGTGATAAAAGAATTATTTAACTTTTTAAAGGCAGAAATTGAATGTTTCTTGAATGTGCTGTTTTCTACTTCTTTAGAATGATAAGAGTTTACTTACCCAGCAATATACCAAGTTACTAAAATAGCTGAGGAGAGGGGGCATCTTTTTTATATTTACTAGAAAGGGCATAAGATACTCTAGTGATAGGTGCATTTGCACAAAACTTAATTTAACCTGTAGTTAGGGTTTTTTCTATATGAACCACTCAGAGTAACCAGGGTGTGCAAAGCTTTACACCCCATATAAAAGCAGCATACTGATTGCTTGCTTTCCTTTATTTATTTGCATATGTAATTTATTGTACTTGTAAAAAGGGAAGTGCTTGTAAAAAATAGCAACACAGGAAAAATAAGCAAATTGTCATTTCTTCTAGTAAATTATGATTCAGAGATTAGTTAAAAATTAAGTTTGATGGATTCCATTTAATTTTGACAGTAGATTGAATTGTAAAAGCAAAACTCTTATTTAAAACATTAAAAACATTTACTAGATTCCAAGTAAATTTACAGAGTGCATTTGTGTTACTATTTATTGCAGGTGTTGGATTCTAGGCTCCAAATTATTATTACTTTGTTCTATAAAGACCAGTAATTTTAAGTATATGTTTATGTTGCAGTATTTATTTATACTATGGGCCATGAATTGCCACTTTACTTTGAAAAAAGGGAATTATAGTTTAGAAATTGAGAAAAAAGAATTGAGAAAAAAATTGAAGAGCCAGATGGTTTAATTTTTGCATATTTTAGTTTCTAAAATAAACTTATACTATGATTCTGATTATGTTTTTCTACTTTTGATGTAACATTTTAAGGATTACTGTTAAGATTTTCTAATTCACATAAGTTGATAATATGGTAATTGAAATGAAGGTATACCTTTTAATTTCTTCATTTAAGTTAATGTTATAAGAAAATTACATTTGGGTTTTATTTTATCACCTTCCCAAGTTATACAGAACCAACAGGGAAGAAGCAAAGTTTTGGCTATTATCCCTCCCAAGTAATCTATGAAAAATGGTTCATTTTTTTTTAAGGAAAGAAAAGGATCTCTTCTAACTTGCATGACGATCTCTTCTATAGGTATATTGAAACCTGGAAATTGAAAAAAAATCATATTAATTGAATGCTATTTGGATAAGGTAATTGACTTTCTATTTTTTCAGTTCTTTACTGGAATGGTTACTGGAATACTTGAAATGAATAAGCATTTTAGCCCGAAGCTTATTAAGGCAGCCAAGAAATCTTTCTCCCTTATTTGGCATAAGTAAAGATACTTTTCCATAGAATATTGCCAAAGATTCATTGGCTTGGCAATCAGAGAGACTATTTTGTGATTACTTCTTGAGGGCACTACTTCTCTATGAAAATATTAGTCATTATTCTTTAAATCTGTGGTCATCTAAAAAAGATAATGGGTGAATGTATAATTTTTTAATAAACTATTAACTATATATTTGAATGACCTAAGGAACATAGGACTTTAAATTAGTGACTTCATTCATCATTTTGCAGTTCCAGTGAGGTAGATGCTATACTCTATTTTATAGGCAAATACTCTGAGCCAAAACCCAGTTAGAAATTAAAGATCACACATTTCAGTATTTATAGAATCCATTTTTGAACCCATTGAATATTTATTTTTTAATGGGTATAGGGTTTAAGTTTTCCCAGGTGAAAAAGCTCTAGAGACGTTTCACAACAATGTGAGTATACTTAACACTAACTACTGAACTGTATACTTGAAAATGGTTAAGATGGTAACTTTTATGTGTTTTTTGCCACAGTAAAAATTCTATTAGAAATGATTTTGTTTACTTATTAAATAAATTTTTAGAGAAGAATAACAGGAAGTAAAATGTTCATTATTTTGGTTCATTTGTAATCCAAAATGAAACTGCTGAAATTTTACCACTTAAGAGAAACTTGAGTTTCTGTTTAGATTTGGACTGAGCTTTCTTTCCTTACAATGAGAAGATTGTATTTCTTTAAAAAAAATCTCATCAATGATGTAAACTCAAATGATAAGATATAAATTGGAATTATGGTAACAGTAAGTGCATTTCATTTTGTCACTCTAAATAAGTTCACTTTTCAGCAGAGATGAAATTCAAATAAGCCTGCAGATTTTTAGAGTTACATATATATTTTTGACCATGTAAAATTTCTTTGAACAATACAGTTATTTTGTAGCTTTTTTTTTGTAGTAATGAGAATAAAGCATTTGCTTTAAAAATAGAGTAAAATGTATATATTTGACAGGAGTTGCATATTTTGGTGATGCCAAGTAATCTGTGATGTCTTTTCAGGTACCATGATAGAAATACAACTTCTCACTTAAAAAAACAACTAACCACTGGAAAAAGCTAGTGTTTTTTCTGTGTCTCATGTCTGTCAAGATTTATTTATGTATCTATATTTTCTAAAATTTTACCATTTATTTCTCTTTTGGATTAAAAAATAAATAATACCAGCCATTTAGAATTATGTATTTTAAATTATAAACTTAAGTGTATTTAAATAACTATCTATCTAATCCCCACCCCCCCCCCCCCCCCCCCCCCCCCCCCCCCCCCCCCCCCATGCACCGTAAGTATGGAGGGTGGAGTTAGTAATGCTCCTCAGTTCATGGTACTGAATCTTTGATTCATGTTGGGCAGGCCTTTCTGCTGTTTAATTCACATTTGTTCATTCACTCACTCATTTATTCTTATCCACTTTCATTCCCCATTTCTACAACCTCCAGCTCCATAGGAAACGATTTAGATCTATCCATCTTCATGTATATGTATACAGTCTATTTCTAACTACTGCATTTGAGATTTACAGTCTAACTGCTGCAAGTTATTTAACTTTTCTATTTTTTTAAAAAGAGCTAATACAACCTATTTGAAGATAGGCTAATTTGGATGAACTATTTAAGGAAAAGATAACCTAATTCAGTGATATATAAAAAGTAAATGTTTAATATGTTGAAATTATTGAGAAAACTGAGAGTATATTATTTACTCTTTTACTCATTGACTTTTTTCACTCAATAAGTAATTAAAAGATAAACTTCATTTTTCATTAAGCACCAAATTTGCTTATTCTTTGCAATTGTCTATAGCATTGCCTCATATAGGACTTCACATGTATTAGGGTTTCAGTAAGTGTTGATTCCATTAGATGCCACACCTACCAATTTGTAATTTGGCTTGGCCATTTGTAACTGTTAGTTCATGTTTTGGTGCATTAATATTTCAGTATTATTTGGACATCAATCAAGGAAACAATTTATTACAAAAGCAATAAAAAATGTAGTTTCTAGTTTATAACCTAGTTGGTCATTACCCTCTTCCTTGAACATTATCATTTTTGATCCACACTACTGTTGTGTGTTGTAAGCATGTCAGGTATCATCTCTACTTTAATAAAAGAGAGGTTGTAGCTAAAGACATTGAATGGCTCGCACAAGTTACTGTGTTGTGAGGTCAGAGTCAGGACTAGGACTGGAAATCCTGATTCCTAGGCCAGAGTTCTTAATTCTGTATCCATGCTTTCAAACTTTTTTCTATAGAGAACAGAAAGAGGTGACAGTTTGAAATAAGGACCATATTATAGTATGAAATGAGACCATCTTAGGGTAGTTCCATTATTAATATTTTTATATAATGAGGTACAAGAGATGTTCCTTTCTTTTTTTTTTAAAGTACTGCTTTTTAAAAAAAAAAACAAAAATCATTGCTCTGTATCATTGTTGCTACTTTTGTTTTGGGATAAATGCTCTAAGTCAAATTAGCCAATATTAACTCTGTAAAAAAATGAGTAAGTCTGCAGTTCATGAAATACTTGGTGCATTTACGTTATCCATCCTGTCATGTCACCCCCCGTTATAATTAGAATAAAATTCAAACTCCTTACTGTGGCCTGCAGAATAATATTCCATTGTGTTGATATCATATCTTCTTTATCTCTTCATTCATTACTGGACACTTAGGTTGTTTTTATATCTTGGCTATTGTGAATAGCACTGCAGTGAATTTGGGAGTGCACATACCTTTTTGAGATCTTGTTTTCATTTCCTTTCGATATATACAGTATAGTACTTAGAAGTGGGATTTCTGGATCATATGGTAATTCTAGTTTTAATTTTTTTTACAATTACATATTTATTAAAAATTAAAAATTTAATCTATTTTTAATTTTTTGAGGAACTTCTATACTGTTTTTTATCGTGGCTGCACCAATTTATATTTTCACCAACAATTTCCAAGCATTCCTTTTTTTGTACATCTTCACCAACATTTTTTGTCTCTTGTCTTTTTGATGATAGCCATTGTAACATGTGAAGTGATATTTCATTGTGGTTTTGATTTGCATTTTTCTGAATTTTGGTAATGTCGAGCATCTCTTCATAAACCCCTTAACCATCTGTATGCCTTCTTTGGAGAAATCTCTATTCAGGTCCTTTGGCCACTAAAAAAACTCTGTTTATTTTCTTCTTTTGCTATTGAATTATATGTGTTTCTTATATATTTTGGAAGTTAACCCCTAATAATAAATATGGCTTGCAAATATTTTCTCCCATTGTGCAGGTTGCATTTTTACTGTTTCTTCTGCTGTGCAGAAGCTTTTTAATTTGATGCCCCACTTGTTTATTTTTGCCTTTGTTGCCACTGCTTTTGATGCCGAATCCAAAAAAATATAGATTGCTAAGACTGATGTTAAAGGGCTTTCCATCTATGTTTATTTCTAGGAGTTTCATGATTTCAGGTCTTACATTCAAGTCTTTCATCCATTTTGAGTTGATTTTTGTATTTGGTGTAAGATAGGAGCCCAGTTTCATTCTTTTGCATATGGGCATCCAGTTTTCCCAACAACGTTTGTTGAAGAGTCTCTCCTTTTCCCACTGTATATTCTTGTTTCTTTTGTTATAAATGAATTGACCATATGTATATGAGTTTATTTCTAGGTTCTCTGTTCTCTTCCATTGATTGATGTGTCTGTTTTTATGCCAATAACGTATTGTTCTGACTACTATAGCTTTGTAATATAGTTGGAAATTAGGAATGTGATGACTCCAGCTTTGTTATTTCTTAAGATTACTTTAGCTCTTTGGAGTATTTTGTGGTTCTGTGCAAATTTTATGATTGTTTTTTCTATTTCTGTGAAAAATACCATTGGAATTTTGCTAGGAATTGCATAGAATCTGTAGATCACTTAGAATAATATGGACATTTTAACAATATTAATTCATCCAATCCATGAGCATGGAATATCTTTCCATTTATTTGTGTCAGTTTTTTTCACCAGTGTCTGATAGTTTTTAGCAAACAGATCTTTCACCTCCTTAGTTAAATTTATTCCTAAGTATTTTATTCTTTTTACTGCTATTATAAATGAGGTTGTTTTTTAAATTTCTCTTTATAATAATTCATTTTTAGTGTATAGAAATGAATTTTTATATTGATTTTTGTGTCCTGTAGCTTTACTGAATTGATGAATATTTACTGAATTGATGAATATTTACTGAATTGATGAATATTTACTGAATTGATGAATATTTACTGAACTTTGAATGAATTATCAAGAGATGATTCATTTACATTCACTGTCCTCTGTGAAAAATCTCAAAATATATAATACATTTGATGAATAGTTTCATAAACAATGATTTTGTTTTAGTGCATAATAGTAGTTGGAGTACCATTGTATCCATGATTTAAAGATGTTACATCACATTCTTTGCATGTGATTTTTTTAATATGCACAGCAACTTTGTGAAGTTAGTAATATAGCCTCACTTTATAGATAATGAAACAGTAAACAATTTGCTTAAATCTTCTAGCTAGTAAGTGGCAGAACTGAGATTTGAGCCTAAGTCTATAACTAAAGTAAAAGTCAGCACTAGTGTCTACTTTGCTGCTTCCTAAATTAATTTCACTCCACTTTATTGCTTCCTAAATTAATGCTTAAGTTGTCTGGAAAATTTGTTCTGATGAACACTTTCTTTTTCCAATGATGCTGGATAAATGAGGTGTTACTGTAATAGGTGCTAATTGAATGGCACAGAGAGTAAGTGCAAAAGAAATTAAAGAAGGAAAAGGTGTGTGCTGAAGTCATTAGGGAAGCTTCTTGGAGTAGCTGTGGGACTTTAGTTCATTCAGTTAATGATGTGAAAGTGTGGCATACTGGACCTTGTAGGATATATGGGATACAAATAAGTATAGAGGAGAGTAGAGGTATTTCAGTTTGGAGAAAGTGTTTAGAGGCTTGGAGGTGTCATGAGTATCCTGAAAGCAGGACTAGAATGGCTCAAAGAGAGGGTTTATATTGGAGAAGAGTAAATATTTCTCAAAAAAGTGGATGAGGATGATTGGATGTGGTATATAATCTATACAAAATGTATTTTTTTTTCCTATGGGTGCCAAGAACGGTGGCACTGTGGGATAAAGTAATATTTTAGGAAGTTCAATATGGAAGCAGCATGCCAATTTTAAATTAGAATGGTGCCGCAGTGGTAGCACAGTGAAAGGGTGGCAGATTTGGCTCTGGGCTTGAATTCCACCTCCTCTACTTGCTGACTTATGAGCTTGGAATGTTATTTCACTTGCTGTCCTTTAGTTTCTCCTCTGTGAAGTGGAACCTAACAGTAGTACCTTTTCCCCAACCGCAGAGATTCTGAGTCAGATTTACTTACCCCTCTTCTGTAGTTTCTGAGTCGGATTTACTTACCCCTCCTCTGTATTTGCTTAATGTTTTCTTTCTCGACCTAAGGTGAAAAAAAATTGAATTAACCAGACTCCCCAGGCACATTGTCGGCTTTGGCAGGTACAGGGCTCCTCTCTTGTTTTATTTTATTTAAAATGGTTTTCATTTATGAACCATTTCCATTTTTATTCTCTCCCTCCATATACATCCATACTGATGTTTTTGGATATGTGTGTATCCTTAAAAAACATAGAGGTATTCTGCATCAATAGTTATCAACTCATAGGTAATCTTGCTTAGTAAATATTTCTAAGTACTCTTGGGGCCCCCTCCGCACAACTTCACCTCTACAAACTGTATTTTTCCAAAGCAAGTCTGTGGGTTTTTTTCTGTATTTCAGGGCTCAATACTTAAAAAAAATTCTGTCCATTTGAATCTCTGTGTATATATGTCATAACTTGAAATTGCTGAAGGCATTTCATAGTATGTATCTACCACATCTTACTTACCTGGTTCTCTGGTGATGGTGACCTATATTCAGAGCCTGTAGCTTCCTATTGCCACAGACAACTCTGTGCTTTCCATTTTTGTACTTGTCCTCTTAAGGACTTTTGGGAGCATTCTGATTTTTCAGAGTAGGATCTCTGCATTGCAGGGCATACACGTACTTTGTTTCACCAAGTGCTTCCAGCCTGCTTTCCAGAATGGCTGTACTAGTTTATACTCTCACTGGCAGGACATAGAAGTTCCCTTTCCCTCCATTTCCACTAATACTTGGTATTATCTCATATTATATATTTTGCTGGTCTGACATAAACAAAGTGGTGTATTATTACTTAGATTTTTATTTCTGCTGAAATATATCCACGACCATTTTATCTGAAAGAGTGCTTTTCATCACCTCTGTCTTTGTTTTGCTTTATCTTTCTTCATAGTATTTATTATAATGGAACATAGTACATTAATTTTATTCTGTATTAGTTTGTTGCCCCTGCTCAAGGTTTTGAAGTCAGGGTCTGTGTTGTACTTACCTGTAAGCCTAGTACTTAGAAAAGTAGGCACTCAATAAATAGTTGCTCAGTCAATAAATGAAAATTTGTTCTTCATATTTTTGCCCATTTTCTCTATTCAGCAGGCGTTTCTTGAATATTTTAGACATTAATCCTTCCTGATTTTGGACACTGTAATATAATCTGTTTATTATGTCTATGGTATCTTCATTTGATAAGGAATCTTTAATTTTCAGGTGGTTAAATTAGCACATCATAACACATAAATCAGTACCTTGCATTTTGTGTTGTTATGATCAGAAGAAATTCTTTTCTACCCCAATATCACAATCCTCCTACATTTTCTTTTCTCTGCTTTACAGTTTTATATTTTACATTTGGGTTTCTAATCCCTCAGGGTTTACCTTTGTATAGGATGTGAAGTGTAGTGTTTGCTTTTATTTTCCTTCCTGTAGAGTACAAGCACTTTGACTTTTCCTGTTGATTTATAGATACTCTTACCATATATGAGTTCTTTCTTATATTTTTTATTGATTAGTTGTCTGTTTCTGTCTAGTATCATGATGTTTTTATGACAGCGGCTCTTTGCACTATGCCCTAAAGTCTGATCGGGCAAGGTCTCCTTCTTAAAAATTGACTTAGCAACATACACAGTAGCAACAAATACAATCATAGTAACTAACCCCCAAAATAATGCATGTGACTATTACAGAAGAATTTTAAAACTTGATTAAAAGATGTAAAGGAAGGCATAACTAGTAAGAGAGAAATACCTTGGGATGACTTAATGTTATAAAGATATCAGTTTTCTCCAAGTTAATCTACAAGTTCAAAGCAACTGCAAATCAAAATTAGCAAGATTTTTGCAGACCTCAACACATTTATTATAAAATTTATGTGGATTTCTTTTTGCAAACATATATCAATTTTTGAAATAAATGTATGCTTTCATACATTTATTTCTATATTTTTTAGTGGCTAGTTTCTGTTTTCTCATGGATGGGGAGTTTTTTAGTGACTAGTTTCTGTTTTCTCATGGATGGGGAGTTGATTTGAGACAGAAGAGAAGAGGGAAGACGGCAGCAGAGATAAGAGTTTTGATTTGCAGTGATAGAAATTGTGGTGGAGGCAGCAATTAGCACTCTCAGTTGAGAAAATAGAAAAGATAGAAGACAAAAAAGTGAGAGATTGTTAGGTACATACATACTCCTTCCTCAACTTTGGGAAAATGATAAGAACAGAGGACAGCCACCAATAATGTTTCTTAATACAGTGCCTTTTCTATGCTATGCTAATGGCATATACCATGTCTGGTCTGTACAGAATACTTACCTGTCTAGGGTATAGCATCTATAGCAGGTACTCTGAGATGTAACTCAATAATTGATGCTTATAAGTAATGTGATCCTGAGTAATCAGGAAGCTTTAAATATATTCTTAATGTCATGTTTAAAGTGGCAGGGAAATGAGTCTTGGAGCATTTCAGTGACAACTAAAGTAAAAATGATACCTGCACTTGGGTTAATGCTCTTCCATTTGGAAAACAAGGGCATCCAGAGCTATTCATTCTCTCAGTTTTCCTGCAGTCAGACTTTTACTTTGTATCTTATGCACATGCAATTGAGTATATGCACCTTTTGAACATAGACCGAAACTGCTCCGTGTGTTAATGGGAACTGCAGGTTGAAGAAAAATGGCATTGAGGGAAATGAGCCTCCATACTCTCCTACCAATAGCAATCAACCATGCTGACATGATATTAACTGGTTACTATGAATCTTGCCTCTTCCAGAAAACCAAGAACCCTTTCAAGGGGCAAATTTATTTTCTTTCGTGTGTGTGTGTGTGTGTGTGTGTGTATATGTTATATATATATGTGTATATATATATTTATTTATATATGTTTATATATATATGTATACATTTATATATATATATATAAAATAATGTATAACAATTTGGGTAGCAGTGATGTAATCTCAAACAAGGTATTTAACTACTCATTTGTAACTAGTATGGAAGCTTCTTTCTGTTAATCCAGGGTAGTCCTTTTTTTTTTTTTCTAAATTGATAATCATTAAAACAGATTTATTTTAATTTATTTTGAAAAACTTTAGCAAATAAAAACAGTTTTTGGCTTTAAAGTTCATTTTTCACAAAGAAGAGATAAAATATGTATACAAATAATTACAGTGTCATCAGAGATTTTAGCAAAGTGTTATGAGGTTTCAAAGGCAGAAGAAAGCACTTTTGCTACAGACATCAGGGAATGATTCATCGGAGCTGAACATTTAAAAGAATATAGAATATTGTAATTATGTAAGTACATGAGAAAATAGGTGAGTCATAGTGTTTGTCCATTATGTGAGTAGGTTTTTATGCAAACTTAAAAGGAAGAGACCTAATGTGTGCTTCTACTATGTAGCACACATTGTGCCAGGTCCTTTGTTTACGTTTGTATACTTTACACCAATACAACCATATGAGGCACATCTCGTTAACTTTATATGAAGAAACAGAAGTTTAGAGTAATAAAATACCAGCTCAGGGTCATGTAGCTAGTGCCTAGAGTCGGTTTTTTATTAAAATAATCTGAGGCTATCCTTTTTCTAGCTGTTACCTGAATGTTTCCAGAATAGTTATAATGATTACTACTTCAAGCATATACACAGATTGCCTGAATACAACTATTGTTAAGCCTCTTCTCACTTTGAATGTTTAAAAGGGTTTGCCAATGACTGATGGAAGCCCATTGTCTCTGCTCTCTGCTCCCCCTTCCTCCTCTCGTTTCTCCATTGCCTCTCTTCAGAGGGTGTGCCATTCTCGTGAAAGAGTGTTATGGTTGTTAAATAGGAGAAAGGTCTAGTCCAGAAATGAGAATTAAGTGGCAGAACTCTATTCTGTTGGCATTGATGTGGAGAGAGTGAGATAATGCCGAAGAGAGTAAGGAGACTGACTTTCAGCTGGAAAGTAAGGAACCCTCACAATGTGTCTGTATAGTTCTGTTTCAGCTTTGGAGGGCTGTAGTATAGTTTTCTGAGCCATATTATCGACAAGGCCTTTGTGCCATGGATACCTGCTAACTCTAGTAAGATCCCAGTGCTTAGTTGGAATGTAAGCTGGGATATTTAATATCCTTTTTAAATTTCTCTTTTATTTTCTATTAATATTTGGTAAAGTATTTTTTTAAATCCAATAAATAATATAAGAGTTAGTCTATAGTATTTGTGTAGTATGTGTTTGTTGAATGAATGCTGGAATGTGTGAGCAATACTGAAAACTGAGGGAAGGAAGGCTTTTTTCTGTGTTCAGACCATAACTTTAAATGAGGATCAGGTATGTCCCAATGGACCAGTGTAGGGGTGGAGCTGCAGCTGCAGGGAGTACATAAAAACCCTTAAAAGAAAGTGATATCCATGGACATGGAGTAAGATTGTGTTGGACCAACTGTCCATGTTTCATCAGTGAACCTTAGCAATTTTTTTTTCATTTTTACTAAGGTATTTGTTACAATGACAAGTAATGAAATGATTCAGGAAATCAACATGTTATATCTGTGATGTCACAGTCTGTTAGAAAGTTCCGTGTTTTGCTTATTGTCTGAGTTGGAAGAGTTCTTCAGAAGTTAAGGAAGAAATTTGGGAATATTTTTAGATCCTGTGATTCTCAAGCTTGATTTAGGATTAAATTGTTGACTTATTTGAAGCATAGGGATTAGATCACCAAGTTCTGTTGCTGTGCCTATCCATTCCATCAAGTAGTAGTTTAAATATTTTTGTGGTATTCATCCAAACTTGATTTATTGGCAGATTTCAGGTCTCCTGCTATTGTGATTATTTTGTAAAATCTGTGTTGAGATAGGTGTTTGATGTACTAGAAAATGTGAACCGAGTTTGTATATCTTGCTGCTTTTTTCCCCCTGCCTAGTTTTGTTTTAAAACCAGTATTCTACCTAATATTTTGTTTCCTGATGATTATATTACCTAGCAAGCATGCCTATGATTGTCCAAACAATATAACAAAAAGAGAACCCCTGGTTATTGATGTTATTTGTGTGTGTGTGTGTGTGTGTGTGTGTGTGTGTGTGTGTGAAACAGAGTTAGTTTTACTTTTATGTGGAATCATCAGGCAGCATATATAATGGTTCAACAGTGATATGTATCTACCAGTTAAAAAAAATCGATATAGAGATTTAAGTTTTTCCTGTGGCTAAACTTCTACTGTACTGAACAATGGTTAAAGCCAAGTGGTGAATTTTAAGAGTGAATGGACTGATGGCATTTTAAAGTAGAATAAAAATTTTGTTGAGGCTTAGCAGAAGAGAGGTTTAGATGCCTTAATATTTATCTAGTCAGCTTTCTTGCCTTTCTTCTAGAAGATAAACACTAATGAAGTCTTTGAAATCTCGAGGCATTATTTTTGCATTCCTTTTGTTGAAATTTTATGCCAACATCTAACCAGTAGCTAACAGTCTTGTTTAGCACCTGAAGATTTTGATTCTGACAGTGGTAGTGTGACTTCTTCCTTAGTTGTGGCAAAGGCCATGCTGTTATTTTGATGGGTTGTGATATAGATTTCAACTTGTGTATAAACAGTCGGTATGAAACCAGGGGAAGACTGTGTGAAGTGACTGCTCTGATGCATTTTCCGTCAGTGCACTGTAGTGGTGACATTACAGAGATGGGGCTGGTAGTGCTTCAAGGGGAGCTTTTAGTTTAGGGAAATGCTGGACTTCAGAACAGCGATTTATGAAAAAAGTGCCATTTGGATGAGTTCTGAGCCCAGAACTATAATCTGGGCTATATTAATCATAATTTTTTATTTTCTGTATTTTACAACGCTTGGACATCTTGGGACCTTGCTGGCTGGGAACAGGTTGCCCTTCCCAGTGCTAGCTAATTCCTACAAGATAGCTAGGATTCCTAGAGCTACAACACTCCTCTATGAATGTGCCTTTCATATGTGAACCAACCAATCCAGAGCCCTTAACACCTTTATTGGGCTCCCAGGGATTGAACTATCCTCCTGCCCTAATGGTACACCGGGGCTGGGTAGCAGAAGTCCTTACATCCCAGCAGAGCCTGCTGAAATTTTTCAAACTAACAAATCCTGAAGTACTTACCTGTCCTGCCTTGTCTTTCCTGAGAAAAATCACAATAAAGGCACGTGCCCATGTTTCCCCTTTCTCCTTCTGCCTCCTGACCAACCTGGTGCTTTCGCACGTGGCTCTGAATGGTGTGGCATGTCCCCTCCTCTTTAAAACTGTAAGTAATAAACTCTTCTTTCAAAGACAGTTGTCTCCATGCCTGTCATTTTACGATACCTGATGAAAACAAATCCTGAGAATATTTTTAAAGCATAGGCTCAGCTCTCTGGAATGTCTTTAGCTACCTTTGGCCAAGTCTCAATTCAAGTTCATAATCAAAGTGGGTAGAAAGATCTTGGGCACCTATGGCGTTTCCATTGTTATTGTGAGGAGCCAAGTTGTGTGTGTTTTCTCTCTGCCCCCACTCCTTGTTGTGGATATTGACAAGTCCATGGAGGGCATCTCTTTTGAAAAGTAAGAGACTAGGCTGGGTGAGGATTCTGATCTGCCCCCTCCTCCTTTGGGGTTGGCTTTAGCTCTCCTGAAGGAGGGGAGCTGGGTAACCTTAGAAGGATGTCCACCATCCGTACAGACTGCTGTAGAAGGCATAGAGCCAAATCTCCATACTACTGCTGTTTGTGACCCAAAATAACCTGGGAATTTCTGTAGCAGGAGGTTATTATCATATTTTGTTTTGAAACCTGTGGTGACTTCATCTGGATCCTAATGTATAAACAAGGATGCTTCAATAGAAACACTGTAGGAATAAACATGATAATGTTTACTGAAGAAAAGATGATATGTTATTCGGGAAAACTATATTCAAGTCTTATAAAAAAATGGAAATGGAGGGAAAATAGAGAAAATCACAAATTTCGTGTTTATTAGATATTAATTATATTTTAAGTAAGAGATCTGTTTATAGCAATGTCTAGATTTGAAATGGCCTTTGAAGTTTACATTACAGTTGCTGTGGCCCAAAGTGCTTTTTTGTGTTCAGGAAGCTACAGACTTTTTTGCTATGGTATTACTTGGAGCTACAGATTAGGGAAGATGCTAGTCAGTGCATTTCTTACATAGATTTCCCTGTGGATTTAGTCTCATTGAATATTGACAAGTTGACACAATTCTCTTTTCATGTGTGGCACTCCTGGGACAATGAAATGCAAAATTATATTCTTATCATCATTATGTTAATAAATTTAACTAATGTAGAACATCAGCTTAGAGCTTGCTCAGTGATGCTGGTGAAACTCTTAGCCCTTAACTACCTTCCTGATCTCTTAAGTCTCCGTTGCTTTCCATTCATTGTGAGGAATTTTTTTACTTAAGTTTCCCTCCAGTCTGAGCTCTGCTTCTGGTAGGAGGCTGATGAGTGGTTGCTTGACACCTTTGGTATGAGCTAGCCTACTTTCAAACCTTATCAATGTCTGTTTTCTTTTTCTTATCACTGTTACCTTTTATTTTTCTCAGCTTGTGTGTGGATTTTTTCTTGCCAGTCAGCCACTGTGGATCTACCAATTTCAGTTAGGTCTCTGAACCTATCTGTCTATTGTATGGTATTTATATGTTAGCCGCATTGAAAAACCCTGATAGTTTCTTCCTCCATTCACCCCTTCTTATTCCTAAGGAAAAAAAAAAATCCCGTTAATAATATGTCACTTTGTGCTTTTCTTGTCTCCTTTCTCTGCCTTTTTCAGAAATATAATTTCATAGTTATTTGCTTAATGTCTGGGAGGGTATGAAGGTCTGTTATCTGAAAAAAGAACTTAGATGATGAAAAAACGTACCATTTAAAGGGTGATACAAGAGTCCTTAGGGGCTTATGAGATGAGAGCTCACAGCAGAAGTACCAATATGCTTCAGCTGTTTGTTGACAGCCTTTTTTTTCTGTGGAGAGACCATAACTCATGTGCTCCATCGATTGGTTCTGGTACCTGTTAGGTAGTAGGATTTCTGAATTGTTTGGGTGTGGGTTTTATATCTATGGTTAGAAAGATAATACACTGAAAAACTTCAATTTTATGGAATATATAGAATAAAGGAGAAAAATTAAAATGTAAGTACAATTATAAAGTTTATTTGGTTGGGGACAAATTGAAGAAGTAAAAATGGTTAAAAAAAAAAAAAGCAGCTTTGGAATGAAAACAGCTAAACTAGGAAGTGGAGGATTAAGAATGTGAATCTGGGCAGTCTGGCTCCAGAACCTACACTCTTAACCCATATGCTGTACTCCCTCCATATGGGATTATTTATCTCTTTAGCTGAGATTAAGATTTTAATTTTTTCTTGTCAGGGAGAATGATTCATTTTATTTGTCTACCACAATTTATATATGTCTTTAGGCATTATTTATCACAAATAGTCTACAGATATAAAAATATAATTTTACTTTTGGTGATTTATTTGGAGATATTTGTTACATTAGATTTTTTTGGCATGTTCTTCGACTTTTCCCACCCTGTACAATGGATATATTTCTGATGACCCTTTTTTATCGAACCTTCATCAGTAATAACTTTTCAAAAACTACCTTTTGCTTCATTATACTGTTCAAGCAAGTGGTAAATTTCTGGCAAAAAGGTGAGCAAAAAGGAAAATGTTTCCTTTTCAGATTTCAAATATTAATTATCTTGAAGAAGAATTATCTGTCTTTAGTAGATAGTTTATTGAGAACTTATTGAGCAGAATTGATTAGTTGGCTGAGTTTAGTCCTTTAAAAACACAAATAGGCTTTTTGTTTCATTTATTTCAGTGGGTGTTAGAAGAAATGTTCACTTAAAGACAAACATCTAATTATTTAATTCTCTTTCTACATCAAGACATGAATAAACAACTAACTTTGTAGAATTAAACTTGCCATGCTTTAGGCTTTTGTACCCTCTTACCTATTTCAGTTTATGCCGAAAAGAAAGAAGAATCAAGTGTGTTACTTTTATTGTTATTAAATGAATTTTAAGAACATTAAATGCAGTCATATTCAAATATACCTACAAAACATGTATCCTTGCTTGGTTCTTTAGGATTTATTTATTATGACATGTTAAAGATATTAAAAATAATTACTTATATAAACAAATCATAGAATCAGATTTATTTATTTTGCTTGATTTATAGATTTTTATTCTTGTTCCCATGACTATAATGTTCTTCCTTCCAAGCCAATTTTTGCCTGCTCTCTCTATTAAAAAATTTTGCTCTCATTATTTTTTTTTTTTTTTTTAGAATTTATCTATCACTTATTCCAAATCACTTTTGTAAAAGTGATGCTTGGGATCCCCTCAGAGCTTATGTATTCAACCTGTATTTGAGGTGATGTTTTCTCTGGAAATGTACTCTTTAGTTTCCTGGTGTTAGGTTTGCATTCTTCAAATCTAAGAATGAGGGGTTGTTTTCTACTTCAGGTCCTCTAGTTCTTTTTTCGTACATCAGCCCCTTATATTATATACTTTTGCTTCTAGAAGATGATCAGTAACTGTTGACATAGCAATTCCATAGAAAAATTTGACTAAATCTCATAATTATATAGGTCTTTATCATATAATTTAAAAATTCATCATCACCTGGCCCTTTCTGATCAAGAGTAACACTAGACAACGCTATCCTTGATCACACAGTTCCTTGTTTGAGTCATTTAAAAGACACAACTGTTGTAAGCTGCAAAGTCATATTCAAATGAGAGTAGAATGTCAGAAAGCACTGCTTTTTGATGAAGCCACGTTTTTCTCCCAAGGTGTCTACTTGACAGTCCTCATTCACCCACTTCCATTGCTTAATTTACTTTTTATATTGTATTATAGTTGGGCCATAGTTACCATTGTATCATAATCTTATAAATTCATGGCAGTTAGAATCAAGGAGATTTTTGTTTGTTTTTAATCAACGAAGTGTTCTCAGTCTGAATTCATTCACCTGAATTTTTTCTCTTCTAATTTAATAAAAAAAATAAGTTGGCTGAGTTTGAACACAGTGTATAAGAACTATTTATTTAGTTGAATATTTGAATTGATAGTGTAAAATTAGAAGATCAAACAAAAAATATTGGTAAGAATTTATGTCTGCTTAGTTTTTTTCTGATGGATTTAAATTTTCTAAATTAAAATACTGAATTGAGGGAAAACTCTGCATTCCAAACAGACTCCACATGTATTCAGAAAAATAACTCTGTCAGTGTTACACATCTGTCTATGATGGCTTATATATATTTCTTTTTATTTAATTATTTTTTTAACTTTTTACTTTTTAAAAAAGATTTATAAAGAAACTAATAACAAAAATGGATATATTTTAACTGTTAGGAAGAGGAAGAAAATCTATGTTAAATTCTTGGAAATCACAGTCATTTAGAAGTCTCTATTTTTGCTTCTCTACATTCATGATTGAATTCCTTAAATTTTTTAGACATCAAATTAGACAAATATATAGGGTTTCTAGGATGTCTCTTATTCCTTCTTTTTCACACTTCAATATGTCTATTTTCTATGAGACATCATGAACTAATTAAGCTTTTTGATATATTATGAGTTGTGATTAAGATATTAAGGAATTACTAAGAAATTTGTGTGTAGTGGTGGAGAAAATGAAAGGTATTTAAAAGGTATTTGCTTAACTACCTTATAAAAAAGAAAGCAGGAGAGGGGAAGGAAGTAAAATATGAAAAGAAAGGTGAAAGAGATCAGGAAGAAAAAAATGGGAAGAGAATGACCTGTATAGTTATAGACAATTATGTATTTGCCTCTGTTTCAATTTATTTATTTTACTTGTTCTTTTCTCATTGAATTTTAAACTTCCAGAAAATGTGGGCAGTTACTTCTGCTGCTTTGCAACTCCTGGATGCTAATAGTGTTATAACTCAGTCATCCATGGAGAGATACCTTAACCCTAACTCTAACCCTGCTTTGTGTTTTACTTTGCAAATATAGCTGCAAGTTCTTATTGACATAAGTAAACAATGAGATTGATTAAGACTTTTTGTCATTTCACTATTTCATGCTTATTTTTATACTCCTCTGTAGCTTGGCTCTTAGAACAAACTATTCATCTTCAACTTTTAACTTAGATTTGAAATGGATGTTATCTCATATGCTTTTTTTAAAAAAATGAAAACAATTTACAATAAATGTGTTTTTCTAGTGTATTTAATTGTCTATTAGTTGACTTCTGTATTTGAAGTTATAAGACCATGCATGGATCTCTGGTCTTCAGCAGACTCCTAAGGATATGGAAAATCTTTAGCCATTAAAGACAGTTTTAATTGGGATACACTACTCGTGCATACAAACTAGAGAAGATTTTTAGAAGGATTTTCAATAAGAGTTGAAATATTAATTTTCTGTTTTTCCTCTTAGGAAAATAACATCCTGTTAGCTAGTGTCAACTATAATTCTCTTCCTAAGCACAAAAAGATGATAATACAAATGCAGTAGATTTAAAGAAAAACAGTTTTTGTTTAAAAAAAATATCTGAGAGATGAAATTTTCTTTAACACAAAGCAGTGATCAGAAAAGAATTAGGAAGGACAATTGAACAACTTTACAATTAATTCATTAAAGTATTGCTATAGAAAGCATTATCAATTCTAGAAAATTAAACATTATTTTATTAAAATGTTGGTACGAGTATACGTATCTGCTTTATTGTACTTTGTACATACTCTGTCATAGTTTATATAAATCTTTATTTAATTACTTCTTGTTTCCTTTCCTGTAAAGGGAGCTCCTTGAAGTCAGGGCCCATGTCTTGAACTCTGTATCTTAAAGATTTAACCCAATTTCTAGAATATATTAGATATTAAACAAATGTTAGATGAATTAATCATTATGTGAGCTATGAATGTTTCTGGGTTTTTTTTTTAGGAGAGATTGCAGTTTTAAAAATTACCACGTATGTTTATAAAATTACAATAAAAATTAACAATAAGTTTAACTTCGGAGGATGGATACACAATGCAATACACATATGATATATTTTTAATACGTATACTTGAAACTGATTTGATTTATTAACCAATATCACCTCAATAATTTTATTTCTTTTAGGCGAGGCAACCTTTGGTTGGCCTCACAGATTGCAAGGACCTTGTCAGCTTACAATTTCTTATTTTTTAATTTTTTTATGCTATACCACCTTGTTTTCCTAGGTGGTCTCCCATCTAAGTACTAAGCAGGCCCGACCCTGCTTAGCTTCCAAGATCAGACGGGATTGGGCTTGTTCAGAGTAGCATGGTCGTAGGCCACCCCAATAAATTTAATGTAACAATTTACAGATAAGGAAATGTTGACGATGATGTGCTTTTAACTTGTACTGTGTATTTGATTTATTTTTTTGGTTAAACACCTGAAGTCATTAGTCTCTCATTTATGAGAAAAGAAATTTGGTGTCACTTACACCTTTGCTGTTTTTCTTACCTACAAGCCAAATATATTAAGTAAATTTTAAATGTTGGATGATGACATCTTTTATTGATTTACTACTTTGTACTTTTCTAAGAACTTTCACACACACAATAGTAAGTCCTGTCTTCATAACAAACTGAAAATGTGTAGGTAAGGAAACTGTGACAGAGATTTATGCCAAAGCTTACAAATTTAAAACCTAGGTTCTAGGACTTCTGAATTTCTATTTCAACAAACACTTTAAAAATTATTCCTTGTTGTGTATTGTATTAGTCTACTAGGACTGCTGTAACAAAGCATCACAAATTGGATGGCTTAAACAGCAGACATATATTGATTCATCGTTCTGGAAGCTAGGAGTCCAAGATCATAGTGTGTTGGCGGCATTGGTTCCTTTTGAGGGCTGAGAGAGAAGGATTGCTCCAGGTCTCTCTTTATTTTCTCCCCCTTCACATCATCTTTTCTCTGCATGTGCCTTTCTGTCCAGATTTCTTCTCATTGGGACACCCAGTCCTATTGGATTAGGGGCCCACCTTACTCCAGTGTGACCTCACTGTTGGACTGGGGTTCCAACATGCCTTTTTTGGGGGACTATTTAACCTATAACATTTACTTTTTAGTGAAAGAATTCTGACAGAAGATATGGAAAAGGTAACTTTTCTTTCTGGTCACTTAATGGAAACTCCTTGTTTGATTCTCACTGCTCTGTTAACTCTCAGATGAGATTAATTTAATAACAATGGAGGGCATTTTTGACAGAACCATCGTTCTATTTTTAGAGCCATAAAGTTGTCTAATGATTAGTTTGTGGAAATACCCATATTTATAATTTTATTTCCCTGGAGTTTTTTAAAGTTAGAATATACAAAGTTAATTGAGAACTAAGCACTTCTCTTGGGACTAATCTCTTGTAGTAAATCTATCTGTCACCTCATGCTCCAGCTGTTCTCCGGTGCATCTAAAGGGTCCCACTTCCCTCGAGGACTTAGGCAGATGATGGAAGAGTCTCTGAAGAAAAGTCTAGGTTAATCACACTATCAAGTAGCTATTTAAAAAAAAATATTTCATAAACAGATGGTGAGAAGACTCCTTGAATAGTAAGATTCAGAGGAAGACAAGGAACTCTTTACCGTTATTTAGATAAAATCCTGCTTAACAAGAACTTGGATCACTGGCCTATTTATTTTAATGGAACTCCTTCTCCTCCTTCCCCAACCCCCATATCATGGTTTAAAAGGAAGAAGTTACACAAAATAAATGCTGTTGTGGGTCAATAGACATTTGACCAGATCACCTAAATATTATATGTATTATAATATGTATAATAATAATCATCATTCTCAGGTTGGGCCAGTGATTAATATTGAAGAATGGTAATTTTGAGGCAATGCAAAATTCTTAGTTGTGCACACAGCATAGCTTTTTGTATTTATTAAAGCCAGAAAGTGAGCTAGTGTATTTTAGCATAATATTTTTCTTTTAACATAGGCTAAAACAAAGAACACTAGATTAAATTTACACCTTTGGGTTCTTGCCCTAATTCAGTTTCCAACTAATTGAATAACCTTGGGTAAGTTATTTCACTTTTTTAGGCCTGCTTTTTATCTGCAAAATTAGAGATATACAGATTCAGTGATGAAACTCTATTATTCAATGAAATAATTTGTGTGCTTACTCTTTTGAAGGTATAGTGTAGGAGTCAAAGAAGGAAACAAAATGTTTCTTGCCTTCAGAAAGCTTACAGTGTAGATGGAAAGCTGTAAAATGTGAAAAGTTAAGCTGTGATATGGTTAAGTAATAAGTAATAATATATGATGAACATAATACATGCTATAAGTGATATAGACTGTAAGTACTCTGCATTTTGAGGTTGGTGACGTAGGTATCTGTAAGGTAGAATCACCTGAAAATAACTGCACAGAATTTGGCATTGAACTGATTCCAGGAAGCTGTGTTGACCAGGCATGGATAAAGGGAAAAGGATGGGAGCTTCTCCAGCAAAGGTATAGAGGCTGAGGCTATAATATTTGTTTAAAACAAGAAAACTTGTTTCTAAATTATAGCATGGACTCATCATAGGTATATTTGGTTCCCAACACATCCATTTTAGAATGTTTTACCATTTTCAAGTTTAACTTGATTTGAGTATTTATGGTCAAATAATTTTAAGATTTTTCCAATAGTTTTACTGCAGAAAAGTTATGAATAAAATGGGAGAGCTGAAAGAAGGACTTGACTTACAGAAATTCAGAAGTAAAAGGCAAAGGTTTTAAATAATTGATTTTGTGTAGTTCCTGATTAGTTGACTCCAATTAAGATAAATTTAATTGTCTTAATGTATTTATGGTTTTTAAAGCCTAAAGTATATATTTATTTTAATTACATTAAAATTTTTAGACTTAAAAGGATCAGTTAATTTTTCATTTCAGTAGCTTCTGGAAAAATGTGTAGGATGATTGTAGCATTTAGTATTAAAGTATTTTTGTAAAGTAAATATTTTTTTGGTTTACTACTTATAATTTCTTAAGGAGGAACAATCATATTATGTTTTTTGTTAATAGAGTCTTTAAGAATTCTAACATATTAAATGGCTTTCAAAACCTCCAATATTTTATATGGAGATTAATAAAATGATAGAAAGTATGTTAAACATATTTTCAGATTTCTTTATCTTATAGCACCAGGCTTAAGACCATTCTCATATATAGGCATTATATATGTGTATGCTATTAGTTGGATGACTGGTGGGATTGGTGTATGAATGGATGAGTGAACAAGTTAAAATATTCAGATTTGTTTTTTATACATATTTATTGTTTACATATTTATACAAATATACATATTTTATAAAATAAAATAAAATTATAAGATAACATACTCTGTTTCGAATAGTTTGGATAGTTTTGAGTTTTCCAGAGTGTGTGCTGTGGAAATATTTCATTAAAAAGGCCTTTGTAGCCAGATAGATTTGGAAAATTGGCATATTATGTTTATGTCAAGAAATTCTTAATGTAGATTAGCACATTAAAAGTTTTGAGTGGTCCAGCATTAAAAAAACTTGTTCAAATTTAGCCTAGCATTTCCAAAATGAAGCTGGAAATCTTTTTAAATCCTAAATTTTGTGTGTGTTTGTGTGTAGGGAGGCAATTGTGCATGCATGTGTGTCTGTGTGTACGTATGTGCAAAATTTGGATAACATTGGGTTTTTAACATAAGTGATAGAACTGACCAGATGGTGGTATGGTAGGGAAATGGGAGCTGGTGATGGTATTTCATAACACTTGTAGGTAACTGGGAAGTCATATGCAAGGTTACAGTTTCTATAAGACTTAGTTAACTAAAGGTAGTGAAAGCCTACCATACCCTTCACAAATTGTAACCGTGCTGTTATTAATTATAAGCTACCGTGTAAGGATTAAGAAAGGAGAACAGAAGAGCAGCAGATGATTAAGGAGAATCCCTAGTCCTCCACTTTATTGCTCATATAGCACAAATACCAGGGCTGCTCTGTGACAGTAGTGATTGTGTGACCATTCCACGTGGTTCAGATTGCCTGGCTTTTTGCATGGCATAGGTATTTAGCTCAATTTTCTGTTCACATGCTGCAGGAATTGAAGTATCAGGAAAGCTCCATAGGCAGGTACTGTTGGCATTTACTTATTTTAGGTAGCAAATATTTTTAACTCTACTTCAGTAGAGTTATACAGGAAAACATAATAAATAAGGAAACAAAATGTAGAATTTGTCAGTGGGTACAAGGAAAATCTTGACACCAAATTTTTGATCTGTAGATCAAAATAAACTTATTTAAAATAAACTAAAAGGTACTCTGAAATGAACTGACTTTATTAGGCTCCTTTTGGTTTTTCTCTTTTAAATGAAAACATTAATAAACATTAATAAATCCAGTGTTTGCTATTACTAGGAAAATAAAGACAGAGACTTAGACTCAATAGTTAACAGTTAAATGAAAGAGGAATTAAATTTAAACAATTGAATTTAACGATAATCATTTTGACTTCTTTTCGTGGAAATATGTATTGTATTTCCTTCTGGGCCTCCTTGGATAACCTGATATACTTCTGTGCTGGAGAATCACTATATCCATGCTAAATTTTGTGTGTTCATCTGATGGACACTGCAGATTATGGTTCAAGGATAGCCGGGCCTTGGGACTCCTCGTAGGTTGTTGGCATTGCATGTGTGTTCCATTATTACTGCTGCACATGTTTTGTCATGGTTTAAGATCTTCAAAATAATTTACATGTTTTCAAAGCTCACTTTTAAATCTAATTTTTAAATTTCTATTAAATTATTTAATTAATTTTAAAAAGCTCTGTAAACAATGAAGGTTTTTATAATTTAATGGGCAAACTGTTTTACCATTTAATCCTTGATTAAATATTGAACTACTTTAATAAAGTAGCCACCATACAAAGAATACCGAATAAGATAGTTTGGGGAAAAAGGGAGGGGGCAGAGACAAAACTCCCTCATTAAAATGACCAGCTTGTCTGTTGTAGTTAATAGTGGGGCCTATGTAAATATCTACAATTATTCCCAGTTGCTGAAGCTGGGGTACGTTAAGGTTTAGCCATACCTGAGAAATCAAAGGTCTTTTACTGTCTGGTAGTTTAATATGAGACTTCAATGGCAGCTTAGAGTAGCTCACAGATCTCTCAGCTGGCTAAAGACTATGAAGATATTATGTACCTCTGTAAGGGGGCATAATGGAAAGAGGCAAACAATAAATGATTTAACCTTCTGTAATAAAACAACAAAAAAATGTTGTGACCCAGTTTAAATTGTAATTTGGGTCATGTGACATAAGGATTCTCTCTACTAGGATTAAGCACTGTCAGGGAATTCATGCTCAAATGTCTGGATGAAAGTGTAAAATGATGACTTTTCCAAAAAAAATAGAATTCCGGCATTTGTTTTATATACTTTGTACTTTCATATACTTTATACCTATTTTTGAACTTTCATTGCTTTGCTTCAGCTGCTTTGCAGAAAAGTCCTGTATATAAGTGGGATTATCTCATAAGAAGAATCTATTTAATACTTTACCCTCTTCTAAATACTATAAAAAATTTTTTTGCTATTAAAAATAAATATATATTTCATATTGTGCCTTATTAGTCTTGTATAGCTTTGTTGCTAATCATCTCTATTAATGATACAGTTAAATTTTAATCCTTTGTGAAAACATTAATTACTATATAAATTGGTGTTCTAGGTTAAAAGGGCTCAGAGGTCAGATAGGTTTATGGAACAGTGCATACTATATCTTTTTTTAGAGATTCAGATTGTACATTAGGATGCTGTAGACTGAGAGATGCTAAAGTAAATAAGTTTAATCCAGTTTCTTTGGAGGACAATGATAGAATGAAGTGACAAGGATGTCTTTTGCTTTGGTGCTTTTATATTTTGGTAGGCTTGTGTTTATATGACTAAAGTTAAAGTCCTCATGAGAGGACTTTAGTCAAACATTATTTTTCATTTCAGACAATTTCAGTGGAATCATTAAACAGAGTGATTGGCACATAGTAGATACTTAATATAGAAAATAATTTTGTTCAGGTCGATTAAAGATGGGCAGTGAAATACAAAGACTTTAGAATTTGATTGTCCTCTGTAGTGTTTAGCATTTCAGTAGAATTTTTCTTCCTCAATTGCTCTAAGAAATATGTTCTCGACATTATTTCTGTGGCTTTGTCTGGCTTCACATTTGGGGTTAAGAGGTGGAGATGGGTAGACATAGGACCCGGGAGACCCAGGATCCCAGGAACCCCAGAATCCTGAGCCCAACTACCCCAGGGACTAGAATAAAACTTTGTGTGTAGGACTGATTTTTCCTTCCATCCTTATGAATGGGGTATTTTGTCTGTGTCCTTATAGGGCTGCAGCTGAAGGTGTTTTTGGATTGGAAATAATAAGACCAATTGAATTTACTTACCACCATACTATTCTATTTTACTTTAGAAATCTTGATCATTCACAACTTAGAGGGTTACATTTCTGGCTCCTTAAGTTCTGCTTGAAAGGGAATGAACTATGCTCTCATATGTGGTCAAGTTTATCTCTTTATTAATATATCCAAAGTATTTACCACAATAATAACAGTTACTATTTTAACCACAGTGTGCCAGGCATTGTGCTGGACACTTTTTTAGATGATTTGTAATGGTCATACCAACCCCAAGAAGTAGTTACTAGATAGTTCAATTTTGCAGGCAAGATACTGTCTATGGGGAATTTATATTGTTTTATTGCAGTTCTTTCCATATTATTGTCTGTAATTCATTTTTCTAAGCTTGTTTTTAAAGCCTTTAATAAGGATCGAATAGATTAGAGGTAACATGGGGGAAACCATTTATTTCTTTTTTTAAACTTACCCTTCCTTTTACATATTTACATATTCTTGTTTTTTACTGACCCATTGGATTAATCGTTTTTGGCTTCCTATTTATATGTATCCTGCTTAGAAGTAACCCAATGAAACAAAAATGCTTGCTGAGACCAATGAATTAGTCTGCTTCATTTCCACTTTCCCACATTGCTTTCATTCCCATGAGTGAGTTAGGCATAGATGGGGCCATGACACTTGTTGCAGAGACCAGGATTATAGAGGGGATGTAAAAATTGTGATGGAGGGATAATCATTTTAACTACCTGTCCTCCTGCTATCACGGGCAAAACTAGTGGCACCAGACAGCTGCCTGGAGTTCTTATTTATTTATTTTTCATGATGTGGGAATTGAAGACTGGCTATCTAAAATATTGCACTGGGCATTCAGTAACAAAATCAGACACTCTATTTTACGTTACACTTGGCCATTTTTTATTTGGCTTCTTGTAATATTTTTTTCTGTTTTGACCTTAAACATTTCTCAGTCTAATATTTTACAGTGTGTCATGAATAAGGACATAGTACTACTAACAAAATGTTAATGGTGGTTTAGTTAGTTAAACCAATGGATGCCCTAAACCTATTAAAGCAGAATTCTTTTGCCAAATCCTAGAAGCTTAAGTTACATGCCAGTGCTCCTTTTGCTTTATTATTCCTTAAACTTATTGCCGGAAGATTAAAGTGTAAAAGTTTGTTAGACTGTACTCTCAACCATTGAACTATGGAATTTTGCATTTATTATTTTATTAGAACTTGGCAAAATGCACACAGTTTAACCACATTATAGTTTAAGCATGCACGATTTAAATAAATGCCTTTTCTCTTCCACTTCCTTTGCTACCTATCAGCCCTTCCTTATTGCTGAAAGTAAGTTATTTATTAAAAATAGGATAACTTTTGGTATTTAGTGTCTTATCCTGTTTGTTTTGAGCTAGATTGTGCCATTTAAAGAAATGGGTATATAAGAAATACGGAAATAGGTGAACATCCAGACAAAAAGTATTTATTAAATACCTACAGTGCACGTAGCATTATAGGCTATATTAGGCCACCTGTTTTATTGCTCGCATATAATGTGGAAGAATTAATATGCTAAATTAATATGCTAAAAAATTTTAAATTGATTTTTATGGTTGGTATTTTATATTAATTTTTTTACTTTATGTGTATTTTCTCTGCAGTTTACTCATATTCCATGTTAGTCATAGCCTGATTATTTTAAATGGTCACATACATTTTCTAATATCTTTAAAATTTTGAAGAGATACAATACTTTGAAAAAGAAATTGAATTTAAAAAGTAGTTGGAATGTAAAACAGTGTGAAGAACTTAGTTTTTAGGAGAATATATAGATAATATTTAGACAAATAACTTTACCTGAAGGGCAAATAATTATGGTTATATTTTTAAATATAATGTCAATATTTGTTTATTCAATACATTGTTTCTGTGATCAAGTATCATTTGGATATTTGAGTACTTATTAATGGATTGAAGGATATATACACAGAACTTGGTTCCATAGTGTAGCGTTTAGCACATCTGCTTCACACGCAGAAGGTCCTGGGTTTATGCCCCATTGGAGCCACGGTCCATGGTCTCCAGCCATGCTACCCTGAACAAGCCTGATGTCTAATCTCAGAAGCTAATAAGCAGGGTCGGGCCTGGTTAGTACTTGGATGGGAGACTACCTAGGAAGACTTGGTGCTGTAGGAATGGAAAAAAAAAGAATATATACTTATAACAATGTATATATGTTTAACTCAGTATTTTACCTTGCCTATTTTGAGAACTTTATCCCTTCTGCAAGCATTTTTAGTGGTCTAAAACCCTCAGGTGCTGCTTTACTTTATTTTTCAAAATCTTCTGAGTAGTTTAAGAACCAATGAAAAATATTGGAGCCAGTTTTTATAGTAGTTAGCTATTATTTTTACCTTTCTGTGATTTCTTTGGTTTTATTTTGAATGATGTTAATCTAGTTGAATAGATGATCAGGCAAGTAATATTAATGACACATTCTAAGTAAATAAACACTACATTGTAAATTCCAATAGAAGCTGTCATAGATTGTTGTAATAAAAATATCCTATGAGTACAACTGTTTGAGTGAATAAAATAAGTGGAACTAAAAACGAATCTGGATAATTTAGTTTGTAAGAGTTTTGTCCTATAGCTAGCCTTTCTCCTGTTTTCAGCCCTCTATTTTATTTTTCTGGCTGGTTAAAATCGAAAGCCCTTATCATGTTGTCTTGTAGCATTGCCAGTGAAAGATGACTTAATAATCAAGTTTCTACTGGACAGACCTAATTTTTGATGGCCTGTCCTGGTTAGATATAATTTTGGCCATGGATATGTTAAGATTATTTAAAAAGGAATCCTTACTTATCTCATGTAACCTAAAGGTAAAGAAGGATCTTTTCTTCTAGATCTCTGAAATTCCCTGTACTCTTCCTTAGTCATTCATCAGTATAAGTTCATAATGGATGGGGACTCTCGGGGATGTTGGGCCACCCCAACCTTTATCCACCTTCTTTTCTCATATTTTTGTATGCTTAAAGTGTATCAAATGCTGGATGCAGAATAAAATGCTGAACAAGACATGCAAGGCTCCTGCTCTTCAGCAGCTTCATTTTGTTTTTCCATAATTTTAACTTCTTAGGATAGGAAAATATGAATGAATAACTCTAAATAGTACTCCCAGTATTTAAGTAGGTTGTCTTTCAAAAGGTGGTTTGTAAATTGGCTTGTTTGGTGTAGAGAACATATCCTTAAATAGAAAATATTATAAATTGTAATTTCATTCCCAGATGGTACTATAATATAGTTGAATGCCAGAACTAATAATATTATGGTTTCCCATTGTCTTTGGGAATACGAGTTCCAACTTAAAGTCTAAAATTTTAAAGAATTTATTTGGCTTTACAAGCAGTTAAAAACCAAAAGAATGTTCTTTTATTTCTTCCTGATTTCCATACCTCCTAACTAATGGGGTATTTTCACCTCTTCTCCTAGACTATTGGCAGTGAGAGGAGGTTATTTCACCTACTGTGGTTAATAGCAATGGAAAAAGGAGAATGAGTATCTTCTGCAGCTGCAAAAGGAAGGAGATATAAACTTCTGGGAGTTAGGGCAATGGGTGAAGTATTACCTGGAGACAGATATATGAAAGATCATTTTAGAGGTGGAGAATCTTTGGCTTCTAGAAAAGGAAGAATGGGAGTTCAGGAGAGATGGAATAATATTGGGATGGGGTCATGCTGGCATTGAAGGAGTGGGGTACAGTTAGTTGAATTTGGTGCAACAAGGAACTGGAAGGGAATGTTTAACAATAACTACATGAAAGGAAACAGGAATCTTGGCAGTCAGCCTAGCCAGGGGCTTGAATTTCTTAGATGCAACAGATTTGTAGGATCGACATTTGCAAGTCAGGTTCTGCCTGCGCTTGATTTCCTTTTATTGATACTTCTTTTTTATCTGTAATATCATTAGAAAATATTTAAATGCTCATAGAGCACATGGATCAGTTATTAAAATGTTACTTTAATGCATTTGCAATTCTTTATTAAATTTTCCTTTAAGTTACATAATCTTCTGGAATCTTTTCAAAGATAAATATTATACCATTATACCAAAAATAGTTTATACCATGTAGCATAACTAAAAGCAGTGTAAAATAAAATCCATTAAAAGAAGAAAGCATTGTTAAATAAGAAAATAAGCCAACTAAATCTCATTTAGTCAAAATAAAGAGAGAAGTTTCTAGCAATAATCCGATTAGTTTACATCAACCATCCGTTTTTGCATGTTGTCTATGTTTTCTATTTCCCGTCTAATAATTCCAACACTCTTGTCATTTCAGACTCTGGTTCTGATGCTTGTTCGGCCTCTTTAAAATGTGTTTTTTGCCTTTGGTATGCCTTGTAACTCTGTTGAATGATGGACGATGGGATGGGCTGGGTAAAAGGAATTGCTTTAAAAAAGGTCTGTAGCAATATAGTGGAAAGGTGGAGGGAGGGAACATTCTGTAGCCCTAGGATTAGGTCTTAGTCTTTGGCGAGTCTGTGCTCCTTAACTGTGAACTTCACCAGTGCTTCTCAGTTTTTTTTTTTTTTCTCCCTGTAAGTGAGACAGGATGCCTAGTGGAGGCTGGAGTTGTGCATTTCCTTTCCCCATGTGGAAGGCTAGAGCCAGCTAAAGTTGGGTATATTATTTACTTCTGGTAGGTTGAACTCTGATGAAACCCCCGCAGTTTAGGCTATAGCAGAATAGTTTCTCTTGAGGACAGAATGCTCTAGTGTATTTCAAAATGGTTGCTTTCCCCCTCCCTCTGCTAGAAACATGGGGGGATTTTTCTCTTGTACTCACTCAATTGGGAGAACTAGGTCGGGCTAGTTTATCTTAGTAGATAAAATTTATGATAGTGTGGGGGTCCCTATATGTTGGGGTTCCCCTGCAATTTTTATAGCTCAGACTTGTTCGCACTGAGCTTCTAGCAATTTGTCAATTACGGTTCAGATTTTCCTGCCTAGTCACTGATTCCTGGGTAGGTTCCTACTTGGGGATTTCTGTTCCGGTTAGTTGTGTTTCTTTCTACCTCCCTGTTTAACTCTCTAGTTTTTGGGACAGTAGTTTTCTCTTTGACTTCACCTTTCTTAAGATCTATGAAAAGTAGTTGATTTTTCAGTTTGTTTAGCTTTTTACTTTTTAAGATGCAGTGGAGACTTTTAAGCTCCTTACTTGCCAGACTGGAACTGGAAGCTTGGGCAACTTTTTATGCTTTGTGGGCACATTAATTTTATAAACAAATTCCCTGCCACATTTAGAGAAAGTGGAGAGTATTGGAATGTTGGGAAATTGAAAGGAAAAGTGTTATACTGAGACTAAAGGAAATTTGAGAGAAAGGTAGATGATCATACTTTTTACTTTGTAGTAATTAATCTACATATTAATTACTGAATGACCTTAAATACATTTTAAAATCATCCTGGTTCTTAATTTTTCTCATTGTGTTCTTGTGAGGATTAATCAGATAGACTTTCCTTCATTCTTTTTTGTTCTTTCCCTTTTTCTTTCTCTTTTCCTTTTTCCTTCCTTCTTCCCTCCCTCCCTTCTTTCCTTCCTTCTTTCTGTTAACACCTACCAGATGTCAGAGATGTAATAGGAATGCAAGATAATTTATAATTTTCCCAGCCTCAAATTCTAAAAGAAAAACTAGATAAAATACTCTGTGGTAATTATGTATTTGCATAATTTCAGTAAAAATGGAACAGTGGTGTACAAAGAAAGGGGAAGGACATTAGAGAGAAGGTGGTAGTCAGGAAAGGTTACGTAATTAAGAAACATTGGATTAGACTCTTGTGGGAGGAGGAGCCACTTTCCAGGAGGGGAGAATTCCACTCAGTAGGACTGTGCAAAGGCAGGTAGCTGTGCAGCACTACTACCCATTAAGGAAACTGTTCAGTTTGGTTTCCACATGGGTGTGCTATGTGGCTTGAGATAGATGAACCTGTAGAAAGAGGCCATTACCCAGGCTGGGCAGTCCACATTTGCCATGTTTGGGTATTTGGCCCTTATCCTGTAGGTGTGACTCACCAGTGACCAGGGAAGCAACTTTAAGGGATTGTTGCTTTGTAATGACCTTTAGAATGACCTATGGAAAGGAGTGACAATATCAGAAAGGAAGAACAATTTAAATACTACTATAGTAATCTTGGAAAGTGACAGGGAGGACACTGTCAGAGAACATAGAGATGAGTGATAGATTATAGGATCTAGCATACTGAGTGACTGTATATCAGGTGAGAGTAAGGAATTGAGAATGACTGTCAGGTTTTCAGTTTGAACAGCTGACTGGATATATGTCCTTAACTAAGAAGAGAAACAGAGAGGAATGTGGTGTTTAATTTGCATGGTGGCTATTCAGGTGGATATTCTCAGTTAACAGTTGAATAAATTGTTCTGGAGCATTTAGCAAATTCTGAGTTGGAGATAGTAGTTTGGCCATGTAAACATTGACTGTTTTCTATTGACTACCATAGTAGGTCTGAGGAAAATGTGTTGTACAAGAAGACTATGAAGTAATCTTAGAGCATGTCAATATTTTAAGGTAGGTAGAGGAAGAAAAGCTTGTAGGAAATACAAAGCAATGGTTTAAGATACGGAGGAGAATGTGATTTGATGTTCTAATACACTGAAGAAGTTAACCAAGAGCAGTAGTGACCACTTTTGACATAAACAGCAGGAACAGTTTGGAGAGAATGGTAGGGAAGTCATCCTATGGGAAGACTGGCGATAAGCCTGACTCAGCACATGTATTCATTAGGAGTTGATTAGGTTACATAACTGCAAACCCTAAATAGTAATGAGATTAAAATTTATTTCCTCTTAAATGAAAGAAGTCTGAAGGTTGAGAGCCTAGAACTGAAATGGCAGTTCCATGAAGTTGTCAGGGCTCTATATCCCTTCTATCTTTTTATTCTGGTGTTTTAGGCAGCGTGGGCTACTGTAACAAAGCACCATAGACTGGTTTCTAAAGAACAGAAATTTATTTCTCACAGTTTTGGAGGCTGTAAATTTGAAATCAGAGTGGCAGCATGCTCTGGTTCTGGTGAGGACCCTCTTCCAGGTGGTAGACTGCCAGCCTCCCTTGTATCCTCACATAATAGAAAGAAAGCCAGCTAGGTCTGGGCTTTTCTTGTTAGGGCACTAATCTTATTTATGAAGACTTCACTGTCATGGTCATGACCTACTCACCTCCCAAAGGCCCCACCTCCAGATATCATCACTTTGGAATTAGGGTTTTAACATATGAATTGGTAGAAGGAATACAAACATTTAAACCATTGCATCTGGCATTCCTAAAGTGATCTCATTTTCATGGTCCAAGATGGAGGCTGAAACTAGCCATCACACCGACCTTACAGACTGGTAACAGGATGAGGGGATGTAGAAGAAATGTATCCCCTTGTGTAAGTCTTACAACTTCAATCTATATCTTTGGCCAAAGTTAAGGCAAGTGAACACACCCAGCTCGAAGGAAATAGAATATTATCTTTTAGCTGGGGAACAATATGTCCAGCTTAAAATTTGGTTTCTTAGTACTCAGGAGGGACCTTGGAAGCAACTAACAGTCTCTGCTATAAAAGAGGTTAAAATTGTTTGTGTGTTTGTTTAGGTGGGGTTGGGAGGACAAGAAGTGAAACTTATTAAAGCTCTGTAAATTTAGCTAATCTGCTGTTTTGGAGTGTGATATTTCTCCTGGATATTACTGTGGGTAATCAAAAGGATCTTTTAAAAGATAGAATAGATTATGCACCTAACAGTGTTTTGATCTACAGACCATTCTGCTTTCAAACACATTTAATTTTTCAGGTATTTAAGGAAATCAATTAAGGAAGGTAGATCTCTGCTAAAATATTATGCTTAAATTCTATAAATTATATTTTGATATGCCAAGAAAACACTGAAATGACATAGTAATCTGATTTAGTACCATGAACCAATTTAGTACCATGAACCTATTATAACACATTTTATATTTAGCTGACTTTGTAAGTGTCAATGTTAATGTAGTTTATCCCCTTAAACTGTTTTTGAATAAAAAATATGATTTCTAATTGTAAGGTAGATTAGGTTAAAAGGATTAAACTAATATAGGATATAACACTTCTCTACTCTTTGTAAACCTAACATCTGGGGGAATTTGGAAAGAGTAAATGTGTTTAGAAATTGCATATTCTTTCAGATATAGTTTTATAGTAATACACAGTACCTCTTTCCGTTTATTAACTGGAATTCTGCTTTTCTGATTTTACCCATCAAACCAACTTCTCTGGAGTCAGTTGAATAATCTTTGACTGGTAGCCCTAGATTTTTCCCATCTGTATAGTTAGCATGCTTTTTATCTCACATTTTTGGTTTGGAAATTTTAGAACATTGGTCCACACTGATCTATAGGAACCAAACGCATATTATTGAGAGACGGTTTGTTTTCTTAATGTTTGAGTAGAGGAGCAGGATGGTAGGAGAGGTGGTTGTGCTGGCATTTGCCTTAGGTTCAACAGATGAGCTTGCCATTTCTTTGTCCTTTACTTGGTCACAGAGTGGTATATCCTGAGTGGTGTAATTTCTTCCAGGAACATATTGAATCATGATGTTTTGCAGTATTTTTCTAGATGTAGTGGACTAAGTTTTCAGAGCCATATATCCTAATCACAACTCCTCTTCCAAATAGTTCTTTAGATCTGGAGTCACCCAGTTGCTTCATCTGGGCTATGTTTTAATAATAATAGGATTATTTAATCTTATACTTGGAGGGTATTTTAAAGGTCATTTGGTCCAAACTTCTATTCAGTGAATAAAGCCCCTGCAGTATCTCTAGCTTCAACCTGTACCTTTACTTTTTCAGAGTTTGGACATTCACATTTCCCAGCCCACAAATGGTCCCAACTCATAACATTTTTAGATAGCTGGAATGGTTACAAAAAAAAAAAGTCTTTGGTATATAGAGTTCCAGTTTACCTTCTTATCACTTTAACTCATGGGTTTTAGTTTCACCTTCTCTTGCCATGTGAACTAAGACCAATCCCTGTAATAGCTGACAACCTGTTAAGTGTTTGAGCCTTTACTTTTTGCAGGCTATGCATCACTGGCACTCTCAACTATTGCTCATGATTTATCTTTTCTCCCCTCATCTTTTTAGGTTTATCACCTCTCCTTTTCAAGTTCTATAGTGTATTAATTTATTTAAAGATAAAATTAGCTCTTTTGACAGGGTAGTCAAATACACTATTAATTCCTATTAAACTCTCAATCAACCAAAGCCTGTCTTTTCATATGGGCTGTTATTAAGTAACATTTATCTATCTTGTCTAAGGTTTTTGATTTAAGCACAGGATTTTATATTTATTTTTATTAAGTTAACCTTATCAGATTTACTGCAGTGTTTCTGAGTGCCTGTTCTTCGGGGATACTAATTCAGGAACCTAGATAATATGTTAGTTATCTCCTTAGTTTTATTTTTGGATTTGATGATTATGCTGTGATTGCTTATCTAAAATCAAGGAGTTAGTTTGATTTTTTCCATCTGGACTTAAGGAAGCCAAGATCTTTTAAGTTCACTCTTTTCATTAATTTAGGGACTCATGGGTGTTAAATACTTCTTAGTTTAATCGATTGGAAATTAGTTATCTAGAGAATAATATAGGAGAGGTTCATGTTGTGTTTAACCCCTTTTTGCCTCCTCTCTGTTTTTCTCTTTTATCTATTGATTATTCTGGCTTCTTATATAAAGATATATTTAAAAAAAATTATTTTAGATACAAATATAACTGAAGAATTAGGATAACTTTAAATTTGAATATCATTTTATGATATTTTAAAAAATTGTGGGGTTTTGCTTACGTTTTTCAATACAAAAGGAATTTCTGTATTTCGAAGTTTTTCTTGGTAACCTAAATTGTAATTAGGAAGTACCATAGGAAATGCCATCTAGATGAACATTTTTCCAATTACAAATGCACATAGTGAAGCTCATTTTAATATGAGCTGAAAAAATTAAGACAACTGTGAAGGAATTTTTAATACAATAAAATAACTAGAAGCTGCTACTAAATAATTAATAAAATACTGTCATAAGTGAAAAGATTTTATAAGCTATAAAACACTATACATATAAGTTGCTATTATTACTATATTATATTCCATAATAGAGTGAAAATTTTCTATTGCATATTGATATATAAAATATTTTTTGAAACCATTTTATTTTCAAGTACATAGAGAATTTTATTTTGTCCACCAGTGTCCATGTAATATACAGGCATACCTTGTTTCATTGTGCTTTCATTTGTGGCAACCCTATGTAGAGCAAGTCCATTGGCACCATTTTTCCAATAGCATTTGTTCATATCACGTCTGTGTCATCTTTTGATAATTCTCACAATATTTTAAACTTTATTATTATTATTATTTGTTATTATTATCATTATTAATTCGTTATGGTGATATATGATTAGTGATCTTTGATGTTATTGTAGCTGTTTTGGGGCACAATGTACCGTACTGACCTATGACAGCCAATTTAACAGATAAATGTTGTGTATGTTCTGACTGCTCCACTGACCGGCCATTCTCCCCAACTCTCTTCCTTTCCTTGGGCCTCACTATTCCCTGAGACACAACAATACTGAAATTATGTCACTTAATAACCCTATAGAGGCTTCTAAGTGTTCAAATAAAAAGTCTAGCATGTCTCTCACTTTAAATCAAAAGTTAGAAATGATTAAGTTTAGTGAGGAAGGCATGTCGAAAGCCAAGATAAGCTGAAAGCTAGGCCTCTTACGCCAAACAGTCAAGTAGTGAATGCAAAAGAAAAGTTCTTGAAGGAAATTAAAAGTGCTACTCCAATGAAAACACAAAAGGTAAAAAATGAAATAGCCTTATTGCTGATCTGGAGAAAATCTTAATGGTCTGGATAGAAAATCAAATCAGCCACAACATTGCCTTAAGACAAAGCCTGATCTAAAGAAAGGCCCCAATTCTCTTCAATGTTATGAAGGCTGAGTGAGGTGAGGAATTTGTAGAAGAAAAGTTTGAAGCTAGCAATGTTTCATGAAATTTAAGGAAAGAAGCTGAATCCATAACATAAAAGTGCAAGGTAGAGCAGAAAGTACTGATGCCAAGTTATTAGGAAGATCTAGGTAAGTTAATTAAAGAAGGTGGCTGCAGTAAACATTTTCGATATAGATGAAACAGCCTTATGTTAGAAGATGCCATCTAGGATTTTCATAGCTAGAGAGGAGAAATCAGTGCCTGGCTTCAAAGCTTCAGAGGACAGGCTGACGACTCTTGTTAGAGGCTAATGCAGCTGGTGCCTTTAGGTTGAAGCCAATGCTCATTTCCTTTAAGAAAGTCTTAGGGCCCTTAAGAATTATCCTAAATCTACTCTACTTGTGCTCTTTAAGTGGAAAAACAAAGGCTGGATAACAGCACATCTGTTTACAACATGGTTTATTGAAATGTTAAGCCCACTGTTGAGATATACTGCTCAGAAAAAAATATTCCTTTCAAAGTATTGCTGCTCATTGACAGTGTACTTGGTCACCCAAGAGCTCGAATGGAGATGTACAATAACATTAATGTTGTTTTCATGCCTACTAACACATCAATTCTGTAGCCCTGGATAAAGGAGTAATTTCAAATTTCACATCTTATTATTTTAGAAATTCATTTTGTAAAGCTTGAGTTTTCATAGATAGTGATTCCTCTGATGGATCCATGCAAAGAAAATTGAAAACCTTTTGTAAAGGATTCACATTCTAGATGCCATTAAGAATGTTTGCGATTCATTAGAAGAGGTCAAAATGTCAACATTAATAGGAGTTTGAAAGAAGTTGATTCCAGCTCTCATGGATGACTTTGAGGAGTTCAAGGCGTCAGTGGAGGAAATACCTGCAGATGTGGTAGAAATAACAAGAGAACTAGAATTATAAGTGGAGCCTGAAGATGTGATTGAACTACTACAATTTCAGGCTAAAACTTTAACGGACTTATTTTAAGAACTTGCTACAGTCACCCCAGCCTTCAGCAGTCACCACCCTGCTTAGTCAGCAGCCATCAGCATCAAGGCAAGACCATGTAATAGCAAAATGATTATGACTCACTTAAAGCTCAGATGATAGTATTTTTTAAGCAATAACAAAATAAGTAACAAATTAAGTAACAAATTAAGATATGTACATTGTGATTATTTTTAGAGATAACGCTATTGCACACTTAATAGACTACAGTATAGTATAAACATACTTTCATGTGCACTGGGAAATCAAAAAATTCACGTGACTCACTTTATTGCTGTGGTCCAGAATCAAACTATGATATCTTGAGGTATGCCTGTAGATAATCCTTTGATGATATTATCCTTTTCTTAAAAATCCCCTTTTTTCTTGCTTATCCTATATTTCCCTACCTAGCTTAAATGCCATTTCCTCTGTTAAAGTGCTTTTGTTAAGAGTCTCTTAGAATTGTCTCTTCCTATTCTGAATTCTTGATGTTTTTATTGTCTGTGCACCCATCATATGCTACTTTTTGTTACTGATCTTATTTTTAATTACATGTTTCATGCCATTAACAAGTCTGAAAATTACTTGAGGGCAAGATTTGTATTTTTTTGTTTGTTTGTTTTTGTCTAAGACTCAGAAAAATAATAGGAACTTATTAACTGTTGATGATGATGAGCATAACTTTATTTGCAAAGTCTCTCAGGATGTTAAAAAATAGGTTTTGTTTCCAACATTAGATATGTAGAATTAACTTTATGCTTCTAATTTGTTAAACTCTTTCTTGGTGTTAAGATATATTTTCTGACCATATTGCTGCAAATTTTACTTTAGTCGGTCCTAGGTTAATGATGTTTCATTGGTTCTCAATACTTTATACAAAATAGATGCCTAAGAGTTCTCTAATAAAGAGATGAATAAATGGCCTGAAAGAGCAAATATCGTAAATGTTTAAATATTTCAGAATAACACTAGGAAATACATTAAGCCTTGGGGGAGAGGGGAAACCCTGTGATTCTGATTATTTTATATAGAACTTAAAAAAAATAGCTCCAAATAATGACCATGCATTTATGCCCTCTGAAAATCAGAGGCAAACAATGATTGTGTGCCTTTCCTGAGTTGGGGTTTTCCTTATAATACTTGGCTACGTTCCTTCAGTGGCATTTAGAGTTCTGGGTTCATGTGTTTATAGGTGTGTTCTTCTGAAGCATTTCTTTTCTGTTCTGTCTGTGCCCTAAGGAGCATAGATTCAAGACATTGCTAGAATTTGTTATGAGGAAAAACTCTTCCAGAATTGCTCTAGGGAAAGTGGAAAATGGATTATAAGCACTAGCCTCACTTAATGGTGCATATCAATGTGGATACTTTAAATATGACAATAATGAGGCAGGCCCAACTAAAGACATCACCTAAAGTTATTATGCTAGATGAGCATAGGAATTTGGCTCTGGCTAAGGAAATGGAACAGGGGAAACATTAAAAAAGAGGTTACAAGAGGTAGTAGGGAATGTAACATGAATGAGAAAGGAAAGCAGATGTAAAGCAGAATAAATCTAAATGCCAAAATGGGATGTACAAAGATAGGGAAGGAAAATGCGAAGAATTAAGAAAAATAAGAGTGATAAAGCTAGGAAGAAGTTCTGAATAAGTTATTTTTTGTGCTTATTAGTCAGAAGAAATACATTAGACTACTTTTAAGCATTTTCCACTCTTATGTTTTTGGGATATGTAGTTTGCATTATTCAGAAAGATGTTTTCTTGGTTATAGTATATTGAAATACTTTATTATTAGAGTAAACTATTTTCATCTATACTTGAGGAAAATGTTACATTATAGATAATTTACAATAAGCTTGGGAAAGAAGATACAAACTCATGACTAAGTTTAAAAATAACTTTTCTCATTATAGAACATTTGCAAAGTATAGAACAATATAGAGAAGGAAGAAGCTCCATTATTCATTGTATATTCATATATATATATATATATGTATGTATGTATGTATTTTAAGAGCAGTTTTAGGTTCATAGCAAAATAGAGTAGAAGGTACAGAGTTCCCAGATACCCCCTACCCCCACACATGCGTAGGCCCCTCCATTATCCACATTCCTCACCAGAGTGGTACAGTTAGTACAACTGATGAATCTACTTTGACACATTATCACCCAAAGTCCATTGTTTACATTAGGTTTCAATGTTGTACATTCTATGAGTTTAGGTAAATGTATGACATGTATTCACCATTGTAATATCAGAGTAATTTTATTGCTTAAAAATCCTCTGTGCTACACCTATACATTCCTCCCAACTCCCCACCTCCACCCCATTCCTGGCAACCACTGATCCTTTACTGTATGTCTTGCCTTTTCCAGTATGTCATATAGTTAGAATCATATAGTCTTGTCAGATTAGCTTCTCTTACTTAATAATATGCATTTAAGGATGTTCCATGTCTTTTCATGGTTTGATAGATCTTTGGTTTTAATGCTGAATAATATTCCATTATCTGAATATACCAGTTTATCCATTTACCTGCTGAAGGACATCTTGTTTGCTTCTAAGTTTTGGCCATTATGGATAAAACTGTTATAAACATCCATGTGCAGGGTTTTGTGTGGACATAGTTTTCAATTCCTTTGGGTAAATACCAACAAACATGATTTCTGGATTTTATGGTAAGAGTATGTTTAGCTTTGTAAAACACTGCCAAACTATCTTCCAAAGTGGCTGTACCCTTTTGCATTCTCAACAGCAATGAGAGTTCCTGTTGCTCCATATCCTCACCAGCATTTGGTGTTGTCAGTTGTAATTATTGGTGTTGTCAGTTGTTGGTTGTAATTATTTCTTAACATTGTATTCTATGTATTTCCATTATTTTATGTTTTTTGTGTACATACATATGCAAATGGTGTACTATAATGAATTCCATAGACTTGGACATATAGATTATTTCCATTTTTTTTGCTATTAGAAAAACTGTGTCATAAAAGTCCTTATATAAATCTCTTTGTATATTTTATCTTAAGAATAAATTCCAGAGGTGAGGTTGCACTATCAATGGTATATATATATATATATATATTTTTAAAGTTTCAAAATTCTTATTTAAGATCCTTTTTTATTTACCTAAAATTACTCCTGTTATTCCTTTAGGAAATAATTTGCAATTATAATTTGGTCTCTTGATCTCCTAACTCCAGAGACCATTGTTCTGTAATTACGTTTCTCCCTCACCACAGTGTTCCATAATGTGCCTTGAGGCAGAAAGTTAGGATGATGATAAGACTCAATATAATTTGTTTCCCCTTTCTCAGGTATTATAGGTCTCACTGCCTATTGTCCAGTGTCTAAAACAGTTTTCATATATTATATCCAGTTTTCTTGTTGTTTATAGCCAGATGGCAAGTTCAGCCCACTTACGCCTCCACCTCTGGCATAGCATAAGTGGAAGTCTGTTGTTTGCTGTTAATGTTGATGTTAAAATATTGAAATAAAGTATGAGAAGACCTCTAAGGTTAATCAGTTAAGTATTAAGAAGCTACTACTGTTCAGAGTGGATGGATATAAAGGAAAATCTACTCTCTGTAAGGTTAATACAAACAGATAGAAAGTAAAGACTATGACTTTAACTGTGTATATCATGATTCCATAGGCAAGTGGGAGTCTGAATATGAAGTATAGTCTTTGAGGTGGATTGAAGTGGAGTAAGTGCTATTGTCCAGTGTACCCAGTACTATATTTCCAGTGTATATAGCTTAGCTAGAAGATTGGATGGAAAATTTTATTAAATTCTATGAATAACTATATTTCTACAGACTGTTGATTAGTTTTTTAAATTAATTCTCATGTTTTTTATATCTCAGTCTTTTTTATCTCCCCAAAATTGATAGTAGTCATTTTAATTGTGAACTTGTCTGTCGGTATAAGGCAAATACTTTTATTTCTAAGCATATCAAATCATTTAATTCAATTTATAAATACTGATAACATTATTTGTTTATAATATTTAGGACACCAGTTAAATATCAGCAAAGTAGTATTTCATGACCAGTTATTCATCTTTTGAAAAATTTTCATTTCTATCCCTATCTTAACTGATGCAATTATCCCTGCCCTAGAATATTTAATGTCCAGTTTAGTATCTTCAATATTGTGTGTATATCAGGTATTTATTTCTCTAAATCTAATATTGAGAATATACTAAAATTAAATGTTTTCAATGTGTTTAGGACACAGGGTATTAGTATTATGCTGTTGCAGAGACACATTTTTGACACTTATCTGGTTTTTAGTTTTACTTTTTATGAAGAACTTTAAAGACAGTGTCAGAAACAGATTTCTAATTTTTTATACCTCCTTAGCACCAGGTTGTAAGCTCTGTTGAAAATTTTATCACACTGATCTACTTTCACTGCTAATAACTACTTACAGTCTTATAAGCAGCCTCTCAGTGGCTGCCAAAAGCTCCTTGCTACTTGTTAGCTAGCTGTGATCCAGCTAACTATTGGTGTTTTATCACCAAAGAGTTACATTTGGACACTGAGGAGTCAACACTGAAATTACACACTGGCTCAGGATCCAACATGACTCTTAAAGACCGTTAGGAGAACTTAATCTGTTCTAAATTCTCTATATCTGAGGCTTCTCTGGTCACTGACATTAGGATTTAAGAACAAAAAGTGGGGAGTGGATGTGGGGAGTGGATTTTGGATGCAGGATTATAGGTATGTACTACTCACCAGGACTAAATGGAAACGGCTAGACAGATCATTCTTTCTAAAAGTCTCCTAGCCCTCTGCCATTTTTTATTGTTCATTCCCTAATCTTGAGTTAAAGAGCGAAAAGGAGATTAGTATCTTTTGAGGATTCCTGTTGTTTAAGATAACAGCTAAAATAACAAAAATCTACCACCCACAACTAAATGGACTAATTTATTTTTTAAAAATTGCCCTCTTTATGTAGGGATTAGGAGTCATTGTGAAGGAACTGTTTTGGTAATGTCTATGTTGAATAGTACAGTTTTAGACTGAAAGGCCAAATCTTAAGGATAGTGAGAGGATATTTATAATTATCTAAAATAAGGAATATCTATCTTACACTTGTCCTTTGAATGCCTAGATTAGAAGAAACAAAAGGATTCTATAAGTGCTTTATGCCTGATCTAAGAGAGTCATTCATTCATTAAAAAAATATCTATTGGGTACTTAGTATTTCAGGTGCCAGAGATATAAACAAGAGTGATAAAATGCATTATAATAGTTTAATTTCAAGAGAAATTAGGAACAGCTGTTTTTTATTATCCTACCCTGTCTTCTCTCCACCTTTGCACATATAGTGAATTAACAATAAAGAATTTTAAAATTGCAAATGGGAGTCTATTAATTGGAAGACTTTATGTTTCTTTGAGTATTTTTTTTCTTTCCTTGATAAATATAAGATGGCAAAAATGCTAACAAAAACAGTTTTCATTACTGAAGTTTAGGATGGATGTATATTTTCTCATATTGAATAGTTACTTTCTCTTGCTTTTCAATTTCAATATTATGTCTTTTTGTAATATTAAAAAGATAGCTTACCTCATAGATACAGAGAACAGACTGGTGGTTGCCAGAGGCAGAAATGGAGGGGTATGTGTGTGTGTGCGGGTGGTGAGATAGGTGAAGGGAATCAAAAGTTAAACATCTCCAGTTACAAAATAAATAAGTTACAGGAATGTGATGTACATACAGCATGGTGACTGTAGTTAACACTGTATTGCATATTTGAAAGTTGCTAAGAAAGTACATCTTAAGCTCTCATTACAAGAATAAAAATATTCCCTAACCATATACGATAATGTTAACTAGACTTATTGTAGTGATCACTTCACAATGTATATGAATACTGAATCATGTGGTCCACTTGAAACTAATATAATGTTGTATGTCAATTATACCACAATGTAAAAAAGAGATAGCTTGTAAAAGACAGGTTCTTTAATAGGTAATGGACACATCTCAGTGTGAAAACTAGATCCAGGATATTACGGTCAGGCTGACAGACATGGCTATTTATTGGTAGTTGGACTTTTATTATATAGGTACATACCTAAAGATATTTATGCATAGTTCATAACTCTGTCTACCTCGCAAGAATATTGTGAGACATAATTACATCTTATTTACAAGTGGCATACATTATAGTACATATTCCTGAAAAGTTTTAGAAATTTTAAATCATATGTTATTATAACTAGCATGTGTAATGTAAAGGAAACTCAATGAACCCTGTTCACAAGATTAAAAAAATCCATCATGTGATATTAACAGTCATATCTGCTGTAAATATTCTGTAGATTCAGATTTTAAAAATTAGGCCATTTTTATTAGCTGATTCTTGTGAAATAAGATTTATTTTATATAAATGTATTATATACACACACATAGCTATATGTACATATATATGTATATAGAAATAGGGTTAGGAATTAGCTGTGAACTGTAGGTAGTATTCACTGTTTATTTATGTGTATCTTGGAAAACTTGTATGCAAATTAACAATACTGTCTTAGAAAACTTCTATTTTAATATCTTGCCCATAGTTTCTTATTCGCTACCATTTCTTTCAGAGGAAGGATAGCTAGATTATAGAAAGAATTGTGTGAAGTAAGGTCTTTACCATTTTCCCAAAATGTAAAGTCCCTTAATTTACAAGGATAGTTGAGAATTTACGGTTATTAGCCTCTTAAGTGACAATATCTGTAGTAGATGCCTGATTAATTAAATACTTAATCTATCCTAGTACTATTAGAAGACACCTATTCACAAGCTTGTAAATGTGAATGATAATATTTATGTTTTTGTAATTTTGTCACTTTCACCAGGTAACTTTGAAATAACTTTGGTGGTGTGGTTAATGACATTTCTTCACATTTTCAAGTTCAAGAATTAAGCAGAAAGAAATCACTTAAGTGCTTATTGAATGAGTATAGGATATCTAAATTCTGAATTATATTTTTTAAACATGAAATTAATATATAAAATATTTTACTAAAAGAGCCAGTTTTCTTTTAATTATTTTGTAATTGTTCATATTTTGGTTAAAAATCATTGTGCTTTAAGCATTTCTATATTTAAGATAATTTTTTTTAGATTAGATTCCCAGTAATAGAATTATTGGCTCAAGATGGCTAAAAAATTTTTTTCAAAGTTCTTGATGTATACTAATTTCCAAATTAATTTGGAAAAGATTTATACGACTTATTGCCATTAGCAGTGTTTGCATATCCATTTCTTTATACATTATGTATTTTTAGGTGAGAATTAAAATCCCATTCTTTAATGTGTTTCTTTAATTCTTTAATTCCTTGTGATATTTAACATTTTCCTTGTTTTTAAAATTAGTTGTGATGTTTGTTTTTATATCTGCCCATTTATCTATAAGGGTTTAGTATTTTTCTTTTCATATTAATTATTTCTGTATTTAAACATCAAAAGTGTCAAATGTTTCTCCTTTACCTCCCCTCCCAGCAAAGCAAAGCAAAACAAAACAAAACAAAACAAAATAAAACCTGATCAAAATTAAGTCAGATAAAAAACTGGGAAAAGTGTTTGCAGAAAATATATCAAGGTTTACTATTGCCAAATATCTTAGATTTTTGTGTAGTATGCATGACAAAGTTTCATCTTCTACTGGAGACACAAAGCTACCATTATGATGGTTAATTAGAGGACAGTGCTATAACAAGAGCTGCCCTTAGGCTCCTGCAGGAGGCACAGGATATTTGCCCCAACTCTAACTAGGCTGTCTTGGTTCTATTGCTTTATTTAGTTTTTCTGCCCCATCATTACTTGTTGGACTTCATCTTTTACTAATTATTATTATTGTTTCTACCAGTTGAATAGATACAGTGTACTTCATCAAAAATAGTTAAATTCCTTTAAGAATCCTAAAAAGGAAAAAGAAAATGTTAACATGAAAATATATACAGGTTAAATAATTGTGTATTTAATATTTATCTTTAAATTTTCACCATTCGGTAGAAATCAGACCCAAATAAAACGATCTCATGTCACTGGGTAAGGGATCATGCTATGATTTATTCACCTGCATGGATGGACAAATTTCATCCCCCACTCCCCTAGAAATTATTTGTGTTAAATAGTATCCTTTATTGCAGGATTCTCCCCACTACCACCAACACTGTCCCAGAACCTTCTGGAGATCTTATTCTGGCCCTAATGCCTCTATTGTGGGGAGCTAATGGGAAATATACAATGTGGGTAACAGAAGGTAGAGCAAATACTTCTGTTATTGCTGTGGCTCCTCTTGGTTTCTCAGGAGCAGGAAGGAGGATATGAAAGGAATGGCAAATGCAGGAGAGATTGTGGCATTAGAATCTAGTACCATGACTTGGTAACATATTACTGGCTGTGAGAGAATTAGCTGAAATTATGAGTGGTTAACTATTTATTGTACTCTTAAGACTTTCAACATCACTCAAGGAAAGTAGCATTCTTCCCATTTTACAAATGAGGAAACAGACTCAGAAATAGTGTTTCATCCAAAGTGAGAGCAGGTACTGTAAACAGATGGAGGAGATGTATTTAACTTTGGATGTGGTCGATTTAAGAGAGAAATATCTTGTTAGAAACTTCAAACAGTAATTTGGAGAAGCAAGTTTGAAGCTCGGTAGAGAGGATAGGGCTAAAGAGATAGGTTTAGAGAATTTTATGTACACAGGTCATTGTTAAAATATTGGAGATTTGTTGGTGATGTGTCACAGAGTCATCATGGCAGTAGAGTTAATTAACTGTTCACCCATGCAGTGCTGCCACTCTTTCTAGAGCACAGATCCTGACTGCCTGGGAAGCATTAATTTTGTTTAAGGAAGGTTACAGAACGTGGATATATAAGGTGGCATTATAGCTAGATTTTTCTTATCCCTATCCCACTTTATCACGCTGTGGGTAATGATGTGCTATTACAGATTCTAAGGGCAGGAGGACAGGCACACCCTTTTGAAGATGCTTCAGAATTTCTGGTTATGTTGTTTGAAATCCTTTCCTCCAAATGATTCTGTGTCTCTTCCAACACATTTTTTTTTTTTAGAATCATTGTCTTAGACCCACAGAAAGAATGGAGACTGTTGCTTTTAATTCTACTATTAAAAGAGATACCCTTTTTGTTACCTAATTAATTGGGGAAAACATAGAAGAAATATATGAACCCCTTTAATAGTTGTAAAAAAGAGATTACAAGGAAGTGATTTGCTTCACTTTAAGGAATGATGTTTATTGCAAGAACAGAGCAACAGTTGTATTCTGGCCTTCATTGCACTGGAGTCTGTTTTCTTTCTGGCAGGCCCTCCACAGTGCCTCCACTTTACTCTGCCTCTCACTTCCAACTTCCCCACGCTTGGTGGGATATCCTTACTGTTCAGCCTTTGAGTTAGGCCTGGAATTCTTATCTAGCCCGCACCACTGATTTGGCGCTAGGCCCAAGATTTTACAAGCTACAAGGAAGTACCTGAGGCTGTGTTTCTTCTGAGGTAGGCAGTAGGGCAACACTGCCACTGGTAGGCAGTTTTGAAGCTTCACAGTCTCTCCAGGAGAAATATACAAATATTCTGCTTTTTCAAGATGAAATTTGCCATCATGGTCAGTGAATCATGTGAAAGGATTGGGAGTGGTTAGTGGAGGGACAGGGTGTGTGGGATATGTGTTTTTGAAGAATGTATGATTAGAATCACCAGTAGGATTTATTTTTTTGTTTGAAACTACAGGAGTATTCTAATTCCTATATCTCATATGTTGTAATATGGGTATGAGCCACACTTCCACAGGGACATCCTGCTACCAAAGGAGTATTTCATATTCCTCACATGCATTAGGGTAGGAAAGGAGTTGAGAAGCACAAATTTAGGAAGTGCCGTTCAATTTGAGGTTAGGAAATATTTCTAAATTACATACATAGACTCACTGTCAATAGCATGCTTTTCATCTATGAGAAACTTCAACAAATGTCTTCTCTCCCATGCTGTTTAATATAATTCTCAGAATAATGCTTATTTTAAGTGTTTGGCACTTTAGGAATGGGGAAAGAATCAAATGGACAGAGTAACTAGATTTGTGCAGACTTTCTCTTTTCATGATAAATGCATATGTTTTCATGAAAATGAAGAAAATATTCATTTTTGCAAATACCATCCATCTTTAACAATCAAAAATTCACTTGGCAAGAGAAGCAGTGTAGCTATACAGAATTGTGGTTATTGTTACATTGTTTTGTTTACTGTAAACCTGGCTCAATATTGGTAAATATAGTGTAGCAGAAACTGAACTGTTGTGAGCTATCTGGGCATTGGTCCAAGATATCATTAAAAATACTGCCTCAGACTAATTTGGGTTTATGAATACTATTTGTTAACAGCTCAACTGAAATTGAGCCACATGGTGTAACTTAAAAATTCTGAATCTATAAGATGAGAGTAGTATAAATATATACTGGGTACTTAATATTCTGTATATGACTGATAAATTTAACTGTAAGCACCCAAATGCTTGATATGATCTGATGTCTTTATAGTTTACTTAATATTGTGATTTGCTGTTAATTTGAACACCTTATACAGTAAAATATTGTTGGTTTAACAGTCAACCCTGAAGAATAAGGAGTGATATTAAAATGGACATTCAAAACCTGTTTTAACATATGGATATACAAACAGCTAAAGTTGACATTAACATTCACCAGAGAGATTGAAGGACATAAAGTTGTTGGAAAGGTCCAATAACTTACTTTACTACTAATGAAAGGTAATAATTATACCTTAAAATATGTTAAAAGGATTATTGTTTGGCTATAAATTATTAATTATATTATAACAAAGGAAATGAGGTTATGGTGAGATGATCCAAGACAAAAATCTGTATTTAGATGTTTCTTACCAAGAAAATATGTTCGTCTTTTTCTTTGTGTGCTATTTTAATTAAATTCTTTCTAGATATCTATATATCTATATAGATATATATAGGTAGTAGTATGGTGATGAGCCATATATATGCACTATGCACACACACACACACATAATCACATTTGAAAGAATATGGGAAGAGTTGATATTCTGTCACTGTTAAGTGAATAAAATATTTTTGCAATGTAAAGGTATGTATATTATTTAAAGAATTAACTTTAAATATTCCTCTTCTCAATAAATATTTTATTCATTTTTCAGGTTAGCACTCTACGTATATGAATATCTGCTCCATGTAGGAGCTCAGAAATCGGCCCAAACATTTTTATCAGAGGTATGTTTTATGTCTTTTCTGCATCGTATTTTGGTATCTTATATAAGCAAATGAAAAATATACTATAACAATTACTTAAAAGAAATTGAGTTTTTCATATATTATATAGTAAATGCTCAGTTATCAGTATCCATACTATAGTCTTTTTGTAAATTATTTGTAAGCATTTTTATTATTCCAGAATGCCACTTCTGTGCCAATAACCTCCTATTGAACTTTCCAGCCGTTTTTCCTCCTTAGAAATGGAAACTAATATTAGCCTTGACAACAGTAATCAAGAAAGCAAATTTGCTGTAATAAAAGACAAACACTACCATGTCTCTAGTTTCAGCAATATCTTGTTTTGGCATTATTCACAATTTTGGAAAAATACTTTTTGTTTATTTTTATTTTGTATGGGTAACAGTGGATTGATGACTTGATTTCCGTTAGAAAACATTTTGATAATCTTACTTTAAGTTCTTGTTTGTCTTTCTGTTTTTCTCCTTCACGTATATTTAAACTGTAAATTTGAACTTTCTCACAATGGTACTTTTCTTCTCCAATTTAAATAATGAGGTTGAGGAAGATGTTATTTAGTTCTGTTATATGCCAGGCATTTAATGTGCCAAGGTGTTTTACATGTATTATCTCTGATTCTTATAAGAAATTAGCAAGGTAGATGATATTATTCCTGTTATACTGGTGAGAACAACAGGACTCATTGAGGTTATATAACTGGCTCATGGTCGCAGAGCTTAGTGAATTATGGACTTAGAATTCAAATTTAGGTCTATGTTAATTTCAAAGCCCCTGCTTTTCTCTCTGTATCTCTGCTGTCTGTGACAATAGCCACTAGCCATATATGACTATTTGAGCCTTGAAATATGACTAATCCAAATCAGAAGTGCTATAAGCATGAAGTACATACTGGATTTTGAAGATGTAGTATGAACAAAATAGCAATAATTTAAAATTTTTGATCATCTATTGAAATGGTAATATTTTGGATATATTGGGTAAAATAAAAATTTATTGCTAAAATTAATTTCACCCTTTTTTTAAAAAAATGTGGCTACTAGAAAATTTTAAATTATATGTGCAGCTCTCATGTTTATGTTTCTATGGGACAGTGCTGTTCAAAATCATGTTGTCTGGAGTGATCTTACTAGTTTGGCCCCTCCCTGATCTGGGACACAATAGGCAACTTCTTGACCAAAGTACCTCGCCTGAGGTATAGCCTTCTTGAGATTCACTTGCTCCCAAACAAACACACAAATAAACAAACACACATAGCCCCCCAATCTTGTATCAATTAATTAGTGTATGTGAACTGTTAGGCCCTATTTGCAATTAAGGATTAAGAGATTTGCTCAAAACACATGTCAGTTGTTTTACCATAGATGTAATGTATTCAGTATAATAAAAATGACAAAGTTAATTAAAATCAAAACGAGTTTTGTGTATCAATATCTCATTAAGTCATTAATTAGAAGACAGTTTGTGACACTTCTAAGTCACATTCATTGTGATATTACTGAGGAAGTTATTGAGATCATAAGGATGCTCTTAATATTTGTATTATTAATCACTGCCAATGAATAGTGTATTTAAAAGAAACTAACCCAGCTTTGGAGACTTTCTAATTTTATTTTAATACAGTTGAAAGCTTGATAAAACTATGAAAGGATTTACTGATTTCTTTCCTTAGATTTAGGACCATTTTGAATTGGCTTAATTTGCTGAATCCTTAGAGGTTCCCAAGACTGTATTTTCTTGCCAACATTATGAGATATCAGATACAGTGATTATTAAACTTTATCAAAAAAGAAAACTGTTGCTAGCTTATATAAGGAAGTTCAGATAGTTGGACTCAAGTGGTTTATGTGGATTTAGCAGATAACTATGTACTGTGCTGATATGACTTGAGCTCAGTAGAAATGGATATACAAATTTTCTAGGGCTATTTGGTAGAAATGAAATTAATTTCAGAAGAGATTTACAAATATTTACCATGATTTATTTTCTACATCTGCATTTGGGATACAAAACAGATTTCTCTGAATCATCAGTCTGGTTCAGTTTCATGAAAGGAATTTGTTAAGCTGAGAACAAACTATTGTTACCAAGAAGAAACAGCTTTTCTGGGCTCTGGAGATGAGTGTATGTGATTCCCAGAACTATTCTTCATTTTGTAACTTGTCAAACTCTGAGTGGCTCCGTGAAAATACATTCTAGTTACCTGACAAATGTAAGGTTACTATAGGGAATGGCTTGGTGTCCTTAACAAATAAAATTAAGAATTAGAATATTGTAGAGATATACATTTTTTTCCCATCTTAAAATTTTTACATTGTTTATATAATATTACTAGCCCCTATTTGCTATAGTCAATAGATTAGCCAGAAATAGAAGCTTAAAAACATCTAACAGATTGCTTCTTCAGATTTTATTAGGAATGCTAAATTATTGAGCACAATAGATGCCAAAATTCTGTTCTCTCTGTTTATAGTTCACCTATATGAAGAGAGAAAATAATAATTTTCTAAATGGTATTTGAACTTTAATTTGGAGGCAATATAATATAGTGGAAAAGAGTATAGGCTTTGGGGCCAGACTTCTGGATTTGTCTTATGTTCTACATCTTATTTACTTAGTTTACTTAATTATAAAAAAAAAGATAATCATAGCACTTTAAAGTTCTAAGGTTTAAATGAGTTAATAGATACAAAGTGCTTAGAGGGGCCTGGCATGTAGTAAGTGTTCAAAGTTAATTTTAACATTCTTGCCAATTCTTTTCTATCTTATGCAGTTTTTTTTTCTTTAGAGTTACAAGTATAAATACACATCCTAATTGTATGTGTGTGCTCCAAGGGCCTGTCACTTGGATGGCCCACATTCTTCCTACCTTCTGGGGTTAGTTTTTCTATCAAAATGGCTCTAGCTCCAATCCCTAAGGTTATAGGTTGTCTCAAGTACTCTGTGATATTTCTGGGCCTTCCTAGGGAGAGAGGGGCTTGAGGTTCTTTTGCTATAATTTCTTGCTCCTACTAAGTATTATAGCCCCACTGTTTCTCCTGATTCCTTTTCTTTGCCTGAAGTTTTCTGTTTTGTTTATAGCCCCACAACTCCACTAACTCACGTCTCTTATGTATAAAAGGTTCTTACTGAAGGTTGGGAGAAAACTAAACAATATAAGTGTTGCACAGTACAGACAACAACATTAACTCGAATGTTAGACACAACCGTCCTTAAATTCTTTGGTCTCCCTGCCACAACCTCTCAATAGGTGTTTGCTTGGGGACTCTGTTTGCCTTCCATCTTGTTGATTCCTCACAACCTCTCTCATAATCTCCCTTCCTGAAACTTCTCAGATACCAACTCCTCCCCTGTCTCTCAGGTACTTCTTCCTGAGAGATAGTCAGCAGCCTCCTAAATTCTTATCATTTTATTATGTAGAATATTAAGTATTTATTCTCTAGTTTCTAACCATTCCTAGGGAGCCTCTGCCTTTTGGGACCAAAAAACAAAAACAAAAATAGAAAGGATTCATCAACAAGCTTTTTTAATAAAAGATATTCCTCTTTAAGAGGATGTCTACCTTTCTTCTAAAGTAAAGCAGCACTATTCAGTAATAAAACTTTCTGTGATTATGGAAATGATCTCTAATCTGTTCTTTCTAATAAATTCTCCACTAGTAACATGTGACTCTTGAGCACTTGAAAAGTGGCTATTGCAGTTAAAAGAACATTCCATTAAATTTAAAAGCCACATGTGTTTAGTGGATACCATGTTGAACAGCACAAGCTTTGGGTTATTCTCTTCAAAGTGCAGTCAGATTTTCCTTCCAGTTATACATCTATTTGCTTTAATTTTTTGAATTAAAGTATAAAAATTTTTACTATTTTTTTAAAAAAAATATTTAGTTTAGTGTGTAGATGCACCCATACTTTTATACATGGAAGATTTTTAAAAATTGTAGGAATAGCAGGTTATATCTAAACTAGAAGTCTCAGGAATTTTGCCTAAGAACAAACATACAGATAGGTCTACAAGTTCTTTTTTTAACAAAAGGAACTAGCTTTATCCTTTTGTAATATTATTATTTTTTTTTAATTCTCAAAAAGTGTGACAAGATTTAGGAATACTCGGAAAAGTTGGAGCTTATGAGCTTCAAACCTGCTGCTGTGCTTTTGGAGATGCTGTTAAAGGGGGTCTGAATCATCCAAAGGGGTCCCACACTGACAAGGCTAGCACCTCCAAAAAGGTGCCGCTGACATCCAGAATTGTCCCACCCTTGCTGCTGCTGCTGTTGCTGCAGCGGGCAGCAACTGCTTCACTTTTGGAGCTAGGGGCAGGAAACTTCTCTTCTTCCTCCTGCCTTTTGATCTCCTTCTAGTGTCTCCATGGCAGGACTTAACAGGAAACCAGCTGGCAAGAAGCCCAGGAAATGTATATTTCAGAATCCCAGCGCCCAGTGTAGAATGGAGTATAGGAGGATGGGTGTGGGGCTGAGACATAATGACCAGTTTACCTTGCTGGAAGCAAAGAATGATGAAAAGTTAAGCAGATGTGTGTGTATATGTTAATGTGTGCACGTGCATATGTTTATCACTTTTTTCTTTGTTTGCACTAATGTTAGTTCATTATACATGTTCTGTGCTTTGATTTTTTGTTTCGCTTATTTGATTTCAATCCTTTTATATTAGTTTATGAAACTTTATAATTGCCTGTTTATGGTTATAAGGTATTTTATTCTATGCAATGTACCATAATATATTTCACCCAGCCCCCTCTGATGAACATTTCCAGTCTTTTGCAGTTATAAACAATGCTTCAATGTAAATTGTTTTATATACACACACACATTTTAGACATATGACTGATTCCTAGAGAAATTACTATATCAAATAGTATATGCATTTGTAATTTGTAATTATCATTTACAAAGCATATGGCATGTCTTAGCCCTTATGGTATACCTCTTGCTCATGATTCAATGTTTGGTTCTGCATTTATATAGAAATGCTAAAAACACTAGAACATATGATAGAGACATAGCATAATCAAGAATAAGACTCTCAAATGCCAAAATGGCAGTGGGAATGGGCCTTGAGACTTACATGAAAGTTGCAGGAGAATACAGCTTTTAGTGGGCAAATGGTGGAAGGAAGGTAGATGATTAAACAGCAGAAAGCCCCAGGACACATTGGGGCTGGAATGTGAGATAAATTGTTTTCATAAATGCCACCAAAACACCTTTACAAGCCCAAAGCCCATGAAACTCAGTACAAGAGAAATTGCCTCTTCAAAAGTAGAAGAAGAATTATTTCTAAAATGACTGTTGACATTTAGAGACATTTTCTGGCCATTCCTCAACCCCATCCATCATTAATGTATGTTAGCTAAAAAAAATTAAACTACATGGATGAATATGATTTTAAAATGAAATTTCTTTGTTACCCTTTTTTAGATATCATAGTTATAAGTTCATTGTGATTTCATCAACTTTAATATGCCCAAATTCATGCATATAGAAGCACACATTTTTAAAAAATAGAAAAGTTTTTTATTCATGTATACTGTTCTTTAGCTTTCCAAATCTCCAACTTGAAAAAACAATATAGCATGGCCCTTTTTCTATGTAGATATATCTTATTATTTTTAATTGTACACTGTTCTATAGTATTTATCAGATTTATTCACATTCACTATTGGTGAATACTCTTCAGATTGTTTCTAACAATGCTCAGTGAATATGCCTTAGTTTTCTGTAGATCAGGGTTTCGTTTTCCTAATCATTTCATACTTTCTTTAAACAAGTAATGTCTAGAGCAGTAATTAGTTTAGAGACAAAACATGCCCTTCACTATGGAAGCGGATTGCTTCCGTAGTGTCGAATCTCCTCGTCTTTGGAAACACTTACAGGATTTAATTGTTTGTTCGTGAACTATAAAAGGATGACTTTTATGTTAAGTACAGTGGACCAAAGTTTTAGCTACTGCTGCCACAGACTTGCAATTTAAAATGAAAAATATGAGCTTCACTTGCTGTATAGTAAAGAATATAATGATGAATGAAAAAGATGATGTTATGTGAAGTGTTTTGAGTTTCTCTGAGGAGTAATAAATAATTCTACTGTTTAAAACACAAATGTGTTACCTTCAGACTTTCTCTGATAAAAGACCATATCAAATATAAGTCATATAGGTATTTACCAAGAGTACTTTATCTTCTGAAGCACTGATGACTGGTTGTGGACATTGCGTAAGTGCAGAAAGGAGGTGTGGTATATTGGGACTCATATTAGACTGTGAGTCTAATCCTACCTCCAGCACATCTGGTGTTGAGACCTAGTCATGCCATCTTAACTTCCGTAAGTCATCTCATGTTCTCTTTATAACTGAAAATAGTACTGTCTGCTTTGACAGTCATAGTATATAGAAACAAGATTAACTACGATGAAATGTAAAAAGACTCTACTTTAAAAAATTCACTGTTAATGTGATTAAGATGATTCCTGGGATAAGGAATACTAGTGTGTCAGGGGCACATCTGTGAGGCCCTCTGCTATGCCTTTTCAAGAAGACATCAATTAGTGAAAAAAATGATAAAAGAAAAAATTGAAAAATGAAACAGGTTTTTGATTAAATTATAACTTTACTAGGACATAAGAGTTTTTATTCCTCCTAAGACTCATTAAGTACTATTTCTTATTTTTTCATGAACTAAGAAAATACAGTATCAGTCAACTGAAAATATCAGATAAAAGGTAGCATAGATATAAAAATTATCTGTGTTGCTGCATAGGAGAATGAAAGTTAGGATCTGGCTTACATATATGGAACATGTTCTAGTTTGTTGTTCATATTTAGTCTATATAAATTCAAGTTCATGAATTCCTAGAACTTCTCCTTTTAGTTCTTTTTAAAAATGGATATCACATTTTAAATTTTCTGATCTTTAAAGAATTTATCTTTGTTTTTTTGAGAGCAAATTACTTGTCTGTTTCTAGGTTCCCACTGGTTTACATTTTGTGTTCTTAAGAATTCTTTTAAAAATGCAGCTAGTTTCAGTGATTTTAATTGCAGTTAAGTTTTTCCATCTCTTCCTTAAAGAGTTTTTTTTCCTTTAAATTTTGAGGCATTTTCTAACTTTTTATTATAAAACTTAAAAAAAAGTCCTTTTGGGATAGAAAGTCCTAACTTCTTCCATAGTAGTGAAAGGAGTTCTTCAATTATTTTGAAATCTACAATTATAGTTATTTACTTCCTAGTAGTGTTAAGGGCCTATGGGCATATTTTGTTGATTGGGTATTAAATTATTTTAAATTATTTAAACTAAAAAACTAAGGCATATACTTATACATAAAGATTATTTATCTTTGAATCTGTATCACCATAGTTAAAATTATAACTCACTTCTTATTGTTTTCCTGCTTTCTTTATCCTACCTCACTGCTTTGTTTTCCTGCATAGCATTTGTCACCTCCTACTTTTAATACAAATACAATCTCCTTGTTTTTGTTTGTTTGTTTATGGTCCATCTTCCCCACTAAAATGTAATCTCTGAAGGCAAAGATTTTTGTCTTTCGTGTTTACTGCTACCCAGTGCTTTAAAAAGCCCCACTGTATAAATACCCACCCAGCTTTCCAATTTCTAAATTTAATTTGTAAATAGTATTTAGTCAGGACTTTTAATTTTGGGGAGATATTGACCTCATGTTAGGTTTTTAGTACAGTGAACTCCAGCTCATCTGAAGTGTAAACAATTACCATCTTTTTTAAACTCTTATTTTATGGAAGACATATACTTTCTTACTCTCACCCCCTCAAATCAGGAACTTTTTCAAAAAGTCAATCTTTAAGACATAGAGTCTGTACATCTTAAGCCCAATCTCTTGCAAATTTCTGGGTTAATGATGATAACTGATTTTAATATTGTTAATAATGTTGATTGTGATGTGCCTTAAGATCCTGAAACATCTAAAGATTCTGAAATACCTTTTGAAATTCTGGCATAGTGGGAAGCAAATTTGGTAAAATAATCGTGGCATCTTTTCTCATAGACTATCCAGTCAACAAATCACTATGTAAAATGAGTACTTGTAGAACAAGTGGTATTTTAAATGGTAAAATACTGCTTTGTAATATGTATAGAGAAAAGTGTTATTAGGCAAGTATTTAATATCTTTTTAATTCATTTTAGATAAGATGGGAAAAAAACATCACATTGGGGGAACCGCCAGGATTCTTACATTCTTGGTGGTGGTAAGTATCTTTTATTGTATTTTTACTAGATTTCAATTTCAGTAGGCCTGTACTTATCTATTTGTGATTTCATACTTCTCTTTTATTTTTTCATTTTCTACAATTATTTTTTTAAAGGCAACACTTAACAAAAAAACTCAAAACCAACATTAGTGTTCCTTAACTTAAAGATTTTACTAATGAATCAAGTAGGAATTAGGACCAGTACATGGACTCTCCAACTGTAAGTATGATTCTATATTAGTCAGCTTGGGCTGCCGTAATGAAGTACCATAGACTGGAAGGCTTTTCTCAGTTCTGGAGGCTAAAATCCAACATCAAGCTGCCAGTGTGGTCTGTTTCTGATGAGAACTCTCTTCCTGGCTTGTAGATGGCTGCCTTTTTACTATACCCTCATATAGTAGAGAGAGGGGTGGGGCACAGGTGTGCACTAGCTGACTAGCTCTTTGATATCTCTTTTTAAAAGAGTATTAATTCCATCATGAGGGCCCTATTCTCATTACCTCCCATCTAAATCTAAGAATTCTGAAAGTAGTAGTGGTGGTGAACTTTTAGTGAAGAATAGTCCAAAAAAGTTTGAAATAATTCTATGTAGATTAAGAGATAGAACTGACTAGGAACACACAAAAAGATTGTCAGTAGTGTTGAAGGCCTAGTTGATATCATAACTTATTTCATTGTGGCACCTGTATGCCTAGGTACGCGACTTTTCTGCAGCAGCAATTGGTAGTCCAGGTATTTGCATGACAAGCTAACCCCTGTTTTTCATTTCTTTAATTAGAAGCATTTCCTGTTCAATCTCATAAACTCATCTCTCAGCATCTTATATATAAGAAGCAAAAGCTTCCTTCTAGTGCCATGCATGTGGTTTCCTTAGTACGTTATTTAATGCCATCATCTTTTTAAATCTCTCTCCTGAAAACATGCCTTACTAGAAGCTCCATGGTGAATGGAACCACACTTGGTCAGTTGTGGTTGTGGGTTTCCCTTGTTTGTCTCACATATGTCTGGCAGGAGCAGGTGCAGTCCTTTGGTTCAGGGTTGTTCCTGTATTTGGAACAACGGTTTATTGCAGTTAAGCACTATCATTGTGCTGTTTTCTTGGGGTTTGAGAATCAATCTCTTGTAATGTGTAAAATTATAAAGTCAGTTTTTCATTTTATATAGTATATACCTATGATATCTAGATTTAGACTGCAAATATGTAACTGTTTGTTGAATGTAATTCAGTCTTCTTGCCTGTCGACACCCTTTTATTTTCTATGTTTCCAATTAGGTCTCCAAAGTGGCATAAGAAACCATTTTAGAAGTCTGTTTCTATTAGATTAGTGAGCTAACAAAGTGAGGATTATAAGTTTTCCATTATAGAATTCTATTTTTTTTTGCCTATTTCCCTTCTACTCCAGTTCCCATGAATTTAACCTGCTTTTATACTATAGATGGTAGGTAATAACTCAGTAAATACTTCAGATTTTTGCTTCTGTAAGACTTTAGATTATTTTGGTCTTAGCTATCAGAATGTGCAGCTCTTAAACACAATTAATAGTATTATAACCGAGCTATGTACTGATTATAATAGCAATACAGGAGGAATACTCACATCGGCTTGGGAGAATTACAAAAGCCCGCAGAGAGAAAGTGAATCTGAGTTGAGCTGAAAGTTGGGTGAGGGAAGGTTATTTGGAGAAGGAGGAGTAGTTAGTATGAAGTCTTGAAAGGGGTGATCATGCATTTAAGGAATGACAGATAGCTTGGACCAGTTGAATTGCAGGTGCAGTACTGTGAAGTGATAGAATATAAGGCTAGAGACAAAGGCAGAGGCCAGATTATGAAGTCCAGGAATATATCAAGGATTTTGGACTAAAGCTCAAAGATTTTAAATGGGGTATGTAACACAATTAGATTTGAGCTTTTAGATGCTCACTTGGTTTCAACACAGAGATGGATTGAAGAGAATTGAGAATAGAAGCATGTTTACATGGCAGTTGTAATTTTCCATTTGAAAGGTGATTGGGTGATGGATCCCAGATAATGAACACTGGGTAGAATAGTTTGGAGGTGAAGGAGTTTTGGAGGTGAATAGTTCTCATGTTTTATATTTGGATGGTGGGATGAACAATGATGCCATTGATTGAGTGAGGGAATATAAAGAAAGCAAAAGGCTTTGGAGAAAAGATCACGATTTAGCTTGGATAGCCTAAATTTTGGTATTCCTATGTGACATTCAGGTAGAGATACCCTATACAAAGTCAGAGATCTAGGTCTGTATCTCTGTGACAGGTCCATATGGCTTGGGAATTATCAGCATTAACCATACTGTTGGTGAAGAGTGTTTATAAACAAAACTGCCTAATGTAAAATGTAAGAGCAGGGCCTGGGGTTGGGACTCTGGGGAAAGTCAACATTTAAGTGTGGGTGGATGAAGAGTAGCCTCAAAGAAAAATAATTGGAGGAGAATAGTCAGGAGAGAATAATGTATGGGAACCAGGAAAGGCATTTAAAGGAGAGATTAAATTCTGCAGCAAGTGTAAATAAAAAGACCCAAAGATTTTTCTGAATTGGGAAGGTGAACTTTGGTGGTCTTGAGAACAATTTCAGTGGAATTGTGAAAGTGAAATTTAGAAGGCTGTTATAATTCATTTGAACAGCTTGAGAGTTACTGAGAGTAGTTGAAACGTGTGGTGGCATGTGTAGTAGTTTTAGGATTAATAATAGAACAGGACCTAACATTCGTGTTTTTAAAATAGAATAGATTTGATCATGTATATATAGATTTAGATGCAAAGAGTGAGAGAGGTTGAAGCTGTATGAAGAGAAATACAAATTCACACAAATGCAGTAGAGCACTGGAGAGGGGAGAGGCAAATGCCCTGGAAAGGAGGAGGGGACTTTCATTATCATAATTTTTTTTTCCTTTTGTTTGCAAGATGCCAATTGATGTAGGCTTTCCCAAGCCTCCTGTGTTCATTGCCTTGACCTTGATCAAATCTCCTTTGAAAACTTGTTTCTTGTTTGTGCACTTGAATAAAAGTTCTCATTTCTATTATGAATTTCAGAAATAGAAATGCCAAGAAACTTCTTTCCTCTGAAATGAATGTTCTTTTCAATTTGTGTAATTTAAAAATATACACTTTTAAAAACTTTATATTTAAAGTTTTAACAGCAGAAACTATATCTTATTTTTATTTAATATTCTATATATAAAATACCTTTTGGAAAAACTATAAGCCAATGTATCTATATCCTGAAATTAAATTTTATATATATATATATATATAACATTACAGAGAAAATAAATCAATAACTAAGATTATTATGAGAAATCAGTTTCTTTCACCTGGGAGTAGAAGGTCAAATATTCCATATGAAAATAACAGCATTGAAATTAGTCAACTGGCTCACGAGAATGGTATAATATTTATATTTGGCAGGATGTTTCTTATTCATCTTGTATATGTTGACTATAATAGGCATTTTGTAGCTAATTATTTATTTGAATTAAGTTAAACTGAACAATATAAGACAATGTAGGCAACAACTAAGGAGTTTAACCATGGTGAGAAGAGAATAAAAAATGTTAGCAAAAGAGAAAGCAAAGAGCAGAGATGGTCTGACTGTAGAGAAAAAGTAAAATGTGTCTGGGAGAACAGGAAATGAATGTGGGGTACAGGGGAAAATCTATTGGGGAGAAGACATTGTAAAAAACCGATTGAATCTTTTACTAAATGCAAATAATTAAAAAGGAAATTGAAGCAAATTTTACTCAGTTAATAAGAAAACTTTTTTTTTCTGGACAAACTACCAAATGAGACTTTCCTAGAATATTTTTTAGTACTTTTACACTTCTAAAAATACTTCTGCATATACCTGTACTAAAGCCTGTAAAATACATAGCAGATATTTCTCTTATTACATAAAGAAACTAAGAAACAAAACTATTTGCTCAGAGTCAAATTTAAAATTACAACTGCAGTTTCCTGAATTGTGACTAGCGCTTATCTCTGCAACAGATATTATTTCTTAAACACAGAGCAGAACTTAGTGGCCCACTATTAATAAGACATTAATTACAGTTCCTTTTTGAGCATCATGAGTGGCTAATTCTAGACTAAGTAGATATAAATGGGACTCAGAAGAGACACTCTTAGATTTGTGCTTTTAGATACTCACTTGAGTCCAGTCTATATTGAGTCTAGTCTATATTGAGGCATACATGGATCACTGGCAGTTGCTGGTAGCATGAAGGGATAGTTGCCATAGGATACTCAGGAAATGAGATGGGGAGTACAAAGGTCAAAAGCAGGATAATAAAGTGTTGTGGTCTTATCTGGGCCAGGTATCTGGCCAGGTATGCTCAGAGTAACATAGCTGTATAAACCTGTCATAACCAGCATAAAGCATCTTAAAATAAGAACTCAATACCATACTCATATTAGAGGCATAATAATGGAAGAATTAAAAAGTTCAAGTCCAGCTCTGCTGCTAACTTAACTATGTGACCTATAGGTAAATTATTTAACCTTCCTAAGCCTCAATTCTCTCATCCATAAAACGGGAACAACAATAGGATTAAATGCTGAATATGTAATGCTTAATATATGATACTTGAATTTAGCACGTATTTATTAAATGTAAGCTATTTTGATACTTAAAATATGAATTTATCACTAATCCAGGAGTATCGTGAAAATTTTATAATAGACGAAAGTTAATGCTTGCATTTTAAAAAGTATAAGTAATGCTAAGGAATAAGCCAAGTGTATGTATATGGAGATCCAAAGGTGATGAGCAGGTACATGTACATTTCACTCCTTAGTCTTCTGAATTGATAATATTCTTCAATATGGTTTGTGAATAACTAATGTTCATTGATAATGTAATTTGGAGCCAAAGAAAAATAACTTCTTTAGTTATTCAGAATTGTTCTTATAATAACAGGGCTTGCTCTTTAGAAAAAGATGTCTTCCTCAAAGGTTGTTTTTCTCCTTCTTTTAATTTTTATTTTCAGTAGTCCTAGACCCGGCCAGTGGTGTAAAGGTTATATAGTTATGTTTCGCAACCCCTCTTCTGGGACACATCTGGCCTGTTTGTTCACCTTTGTAGACTGCTCTGACAACCATTTTGCTTTCTAGGTTCCCTAGAGGTATTAACATCTAGGTTAGTCATTTCAACTCACATCCTCAGGATACAAGGAAAAGAGTATTTGGATGAGAATCCTCAATTTGGGAATCCTGTGTTTTTCTTTGATGTATGTGGGGAAAATTTTAATAAGAAATAATACAAGAACAAAGATTATAATACTTTGCTAGTTTTGTTTCTTTGTCATTTTCATTTGTAAAATACTAAATTTTCACTTGTTTCTACTTAAGAGTAAAAAGACTGTAAATCTAAAGGATTATTCATGATGATGAATTCACCACATATCAAGAATAATATTTTGTTTTCAAGCTTAGTAGATGTAGGAATTGAAGGAATTGAAAAGGTTCTTAACCACCAGCATCTCAGGTTATAGAGAAAAACAGTTTCTGCCTTCATCACTGTAGACTGTGTAACACAGTTTGAAATCAGAACTTGTGATGCCTCCAGCTTTGTTCTTTTTCCTCAAGATTGCTTTTGTGGTTCCATAAAAATTTTAGGGTTGTTTTTCCTGTAAAAAAAATACCATTGGAATTTTGATAGAGATTGCATTGAATCTGTATATTGCTTTGAGTATTATGGACATTTTAACAACATTAATTCTTCTAACCCATGACATGAGATATCTTTACATTGGTGTCTTCTTCAGTTTCTTTCATCAGCGTCTTCTAGTTTTCAATGTATAGATCTTTCACTTCCATGGTTAAATTTATTCCTAGGTATTTTATTCAGATTTTTGTATAAAGAATCTGTATTCTGCAACTTTACTGAATTCATTTATTAGTTCTAATAATTTTTTTGGTGGAGTCTTTAGTAATTTGAGTCATTTTTTCTTTTTTGTTTTTAGTCTATCTAGCTAAAGGTTTGAAGTTTTTTATCTTTTCAAAGAACCAACTTCTATTTTCATTAATATTTTTCTGTTGTTTTTAAATTCTCTTTTTCATATATCTCTACTCATCTTTATTACTTCCTTCTGTTAGCTTTAGGTTTAATTTATTTTTCTTTTTCAATTTCTTAAATTTTAAAGTTAGTTTGTTGATTTAAGATGTTCCTTGTTTTTTAATGTAAGTGTTTATAGCTTTAAATTTCCCTCAGCACTGTTTTTGCTGCTATCCATATGTTTTGGTATGTTGTATTTTTATTTTATCTCTAAGTATTTCCTAATTTCCTCTGTGATTTTTTCCTTAGATCCATTGAGAGTATGTTGTTTAATTTCTGCAAATTTGTGAATTTTTCAGTTTTCCTTCTGTTATTGATTTCTAACTTCATCCCAAGTAGTTGGAGAAGATACTTTGTATAATATCTATCTTTTAAAATCTATTGAGACTTAATTTGTGCCCTAACATATGGTATGTCCTGGAAAATGTTCCATGTGCACTTGAGAATGTGTATATTATTGTTGTTGGGTAGAGTGTTCTGTATGTATCCATTAGATACAGTTGATTTATTGTGCTGTTTAAGCCCTCTGTTTCCTTGTTTAACTTCTCCTGGTTTTTGTATCCATTGTGAGGATGGAGTATTATGTCTGTAACTATCATTGTAGAACTGTGTATTTCTCCCTTGGGTAAACGTCTTTAAAAGGTTATAGTCCTTCACTTTTATTCAAGGAAATAATGTATAGGTAATGTAGGATTGTCAGAGATGCTACATATAAAGTTATCCTATTTTACTAACTTGTTTTATTATCCCTTATCTCCATCTTATAAACCTTTGACCTCCCATTTAATCCATAAATGGGAAACTTAAAAATAGAAGTGGACCAATGTTGCTATTCTAAGATAAATATTAATTATATGTATGTAAATAATTATTTATAATATTTATTTAATAACTTTTAGAGCATACTCCAATAATAAATTATTATTTTACTTTCAGTAAATTTTATAAGACTTTTAAAAGTAATATTGGAATAATATTTTAAGAGAAATCTTATTACCATTGCTAGGAAATGAAGAAACAAGAAGAGATATTAAGGTGTTTGTCATAATATTGCATATAATATTATATTTTTCAATGTAATTGGAAGACTACCATTATAAAATTTTGGTTTTAATATCTTTTACATTCTTTAAGAACATGAACAGAGGAATAGTTGCAACATACTGTAGTTCATAATACACCTGATACAAATGTAAAACTTTGAGCTGTATTCTTTTATGTCTATAATTCTTATACCTTTTATTTCAAAAGTGACATAAGGAGGCCAAATATAACTTTTAACTGCTATCACTCTCCTACAAAATTGATATTTACTTAAATTATTTTGACCTTTAATTGTTTTCTTTGTATTTCTTGCTTATTGTAAAAATTTAAAAGGAAATAAATGCCACTACTCGACCTTTTATATTTTTCACCTCAGATGGTTATCTTATTTTACTGAGTTAATTGTGCTGTACAGACTACAGAATGGCTTTACCTAGCTGAGGAGAGAGAGATCCAGGCTAAATGAGACTTACAGGGTCAAAACAAAGAGACCAGGTTTAATGTACCAAGTTTTACTGTTAATGTTGCCCTCGGCACAGTTGTCTTAACTATATATACATACATACATACATATATATACACATATATATATATATACATATATATATATGTGTATATATATGTATGTGTATGTATATATTGTCTTAACAATATATATGAATTTTGAGGGTTTTATGCAAATTAATTATAATAATATTATAATATGCTTACTATATGTCAGACATGTTTTGTTATATAATTTAATTTTCTCAAACCCTCATTTCATAGAGAAAGAAATTGTGTTTTTAATCTGTTTAAGCAACTTGAGCTAATAATTAGTAGGGCTGGCTTATCACCAGTATTTTTAGACATTTGCTTTCCTGATTTTTGAATTACTTGCTCATGCTCATAGTTAATTTTATAGATAGAAGAATGACTAGAGCCACATGTCTTGTAAGCAGTATAATTATTTCTTCACAACCAGTTTCATCTTTCTTTTTACTATTGTTCATTCTTGAATAGGAGGGGAAAAAAGCTAGCATTGATTTTTTCATTTTCAAAATTACTAACCTGTTTTGGTAATTTCAAGGGAAAAGAAAAGGAAGTTTTAAGAAAATATATTTGTTTGACCAATGTGATTTAATGGTCGAAATATTGGCTTTGGACAACAAAGTTATCTTGAAAAAATTAATGAACTACTTTGTTCTTTAATTACTAAATTATGATGTTTTTTACTGTTTTTATCATGGGAAAATTGTGAAAAGTATAATTTTTTTATCATGTTTAAGTCATGTAAATAGATAATTAAGAATGATAGTTTTAAATATTCTTAAAAATTATTTTATTCTCTTTGAAAAATCTTATTAACATTTCTGAATGATGGCTAGATTATACTCTAGTATTAGAGTATAGAAGAGCCTTACCTGAATTTAAGACTTTTAAGGAAATATTTGTCCTGAAGGAAATATATTTTGTGTAAAGAATAATTTATGTTTTCTATTTTTAGAATTGTGACCTCTCATTTGACATCACATGATTTTCCTAATGTTACATAATTACTTTTTTAGTGTATTTTGGGATCTATACTGTGCAGCTCCAGAAAGACGGGAAACATGTGAACATTCAAGTGAAGCAAAAGCCTTCCATGATTATGTAAGTTAATGTATAATTTTGCTGTTATATTGTCAGTTTTCTTTTTAACCACTGCTCTTGCAAAATGCATTGGAGCATCTATTTTCTTTTAGTACTTAGGAAATTTATCTTTTTATCTTGAAAAATAGGCTCATAACGTTAAAAGTGAATTACAAATGGGTGTTTGAGTCTTGTCTAAGAAACTTAGGATAAGAGAGTAGTCCTAATTCGAAGCTATTAAAAATATTTCTTATCTTTAAGCATGTCTGATTTATGAAATTTTAGGTTTATAAAAATTAATTGGTAATTATTTACTTTACAAAAAGAGTCATTGTAAGAATTCTGTAAGTGATAAGCTTCTCTTTTGCACATGAGATTTTGAATATATTTAGAAATACTATATTCTTTTTTTGCAACTTTTGGTTATATAAGAGCTTTGAAGTTCCTTAAGAACATAAAAATAAGAATAATTGCAATCATAAGGCTAAATATCCCCTTCACTGAATTCAATTTTAAAGTAAAATTTATTGTGAATTAAAGGAAATTCAAGGTGGGAGAGAAACTAGTTTTGTGCAAAAATGAAAATGTGATTTTTTTTTTTTATTCTTAAAGAAGGATAGTGGACTGTTCTTAGCTAGGTGATTTATATGGAATTTCTTTTTTTAGAAGAACAACAAATGTGATTTTAGGGAGTTGATGGTATCAGGGAGTAGAATTGTAGAAAAAAAGAAAAACGGGGGTTGGGAAACAAAAGAAATTGGGGGAGGGGAATTGCCTTTAAGAATGAGGAGATGGTATTATGTAGAGGCTTGGAAAATATTGTGTTTGCAGAACTGACCATAAAAGAAGGAAGAATTGAGGTTTGGATTGAGGAAATCCAGTTTTGTTGGTTTGGAGGAAATATCTGTAGCTAAAACTTAACCAGAGGGATACTGGTTAACTTGATAGAAGAGAGGCATCATTCTCTGTAAATAGACTTAAAAACCAGAACCAGGGCTCAAAAGGGAAAAATTCCTTGTTCAGCCAATGAAAATACTTCAGTCTTAGACTGAAGAATAAAAATAGCTGGAAGAATTATAACTCCAAAAGTAGCACAATGAAGAGTATGTTTTAAGAGAAGTGAAAATCTCGAGCATCTGTGTAACATTTGAAATGTGTACTAAACTGTTTAAAGTAAGATTGCTCATGATTACCTTATCAGATATTGATTGTACTCATAAAGTGTGTTATGTACTAAGCAATAGCTCGTGGGGACACAGTGAGTGAAATGGCTGCTACTGAATATAAAGAAAAAGTAGAGAAAAGGTAGATAAGGCAGGATTCAGGGCACAGTATTTATCTGAACAATCTAATTTTCCTTTTTTACCCTTGGGTAATGGCAGAAAGTAAAGCAGGGAGCCAACCATGAAGGGTATAAGAAATCCGACTAGAGAACACACTATTTCATCTCATTTTTCTCTTATACGAAGAAAGACATGCCTAGGTTTGGCCTGCCAGTCATGAGAAAAGTTTTGAAATATGTACTAATTTTGGCAACTAGATGGCATTAGTTACACCAGTGTTCTATTCTAAGGGACATATAATATTTGTAGATCTACATTTTAAAAAATTATTTATATAAGTACTTTTCCAAATTCCATCGTGTAGAAAAATGCATGCTACTGTTCAGCATGGAAATCTTATAAGTAACACTGAATTAATTTAGCATCTCTATCTTAAAGTATTAGATAAATCATCATTGTTGAAATAACCATTGTAGTCGTTGTCATCATCATCATCACTTTACATTCATCACTTCCGATATTTCGAATTATTCAAATTTATTAGCTTTAGAAATCCACTTGAATATTTCAAGGTTTTTGAAAATGAGCATTGACCAGAGGTAGGAGGAGTGAAATTACAGTAGATTTTTTTTCATGGTTTAAAGCAATATTTATTATTGCTCATGAGTACAGTAGATTTTAAAGGAAGAACAACGCCTTATGATGTAATCTGGTCCTAAGAAACTATAGTTTAGAAAAGATCAATATTTGTTTTTTTAATTCATTATAAATATTAGCACATGTTTTATCAGTTATTTTATATTTTTAATATTAATTTTAAGAGATTTAATTTATTCTTAGATAGCATTTTTATTATTCCTTCAGGCTAATTTATTTTCAATTGTAATACATCTCCAAATTTTTTTAAATGGAGGTTGGTGAAAAGATAGAATTTGACTCACATAATTTTTTATTACAACTGAATTTTTAGAAATACATTTGTCTTTCTTAGCATACCTTTGTGGTAATTTTCATAAGTTGCATTTCTTGAATTCTTAATAGTGTACAATTTTTGGAAATGATCAAAATAACTCATGGTTAAGTGTGTAAACACAAGAGTTTGAAAGACTCTGGGAAGAAAATGGGAAATAGGAACACAATACAATTTTGGTAAAATTCTAGAATGCTATATTCTGGTACTAGGATTGACCTGGAACCATTTCTGTTATGGTAATGAATATGTATACCCACTGAATTTCAAGGTCCTTCTCAAGCAAGCATACTGAAAAAAATTTTCGTCATTAGTTGCATCTTTAAAGTAAAAAAAAAAAATACTCGTATAAATTCTGATATGTTTAAAAAGTAGTCTTGTTATTTTATAGTCTCTGCTTATCTGTATGATAGAATAGGTAATAAAAGATAAACTACTTTTTTTGAAGAAATAGTGGAGGCGTAATGAGGTAAATAATGAATAATCCTTTGATTTAAAAATAGGCTAAAATGTTAAAAGTGATTACTTTTGGATATTGAAATTTTACCTGATTTTTATTTTTGTCTATATTTCTATATTTTCCAAATATCTGTAGTTAATATTAATTTTATATTCAAGAAAGTTACTTAAAAGAATATTAAATTTTACCTTTCGGGGAGCTCCCGTCTCTCTTCTGAAATTAAAAAATAAAAAACTTAGTAAAATAAAAGTTAAATTTGAGATGGTCATGTTTTCATAACATCATATTATATGCTAAGGTATTTAGCATTTTTTATGAAAGACTGGGAGCATATTAAAAGAGATACCTATAAACTGAATAGATGTAATTTTGAGCCATTCTATAATTTTTACTAACTTTTTTTTATTTGGTAATTATCTCAGAAATCTTTTTGGGTTTTTGTTTTTAAAAATTTGGGTTTTATTTTCTGACCATTGCCTCTTTAGAGTATGGATTTTTGTCACTTTATTATCTTATTTGCCAGATGATTATAGATGTAGTGTTAATATCTTTTTCCTTGAAAAATCACCCCATACATACTTATTATGAGAAAAAGAGAAAAAACAGTCTATGGCCATGTCACCCTGAACGTGTCTAATCTCATCTGTTCTCAGAAGCTAAGCAAGGTCTGTCCTGGTTAGTACTTGAATGGGAGACCACCTAAGAATACGGATGCTATAGGTTTAAAAAAAAAAAAAAGAAAGAAAAAAACATTTCAGATGAGTAAAACTTTGATCGTCTTGCATTTATATTTAAAATACATTAACTAAAATATTTAGCCATTGTATGCAATGCTAAATGTAAAATAATAATACACGTAGAAATCAGTAGTTAATAGTGTGTAAGGATTCACTTTTGGATGGCAAAGCTATAAAAAACACAAGGAAATGATTACAAATCAGGATAACGGTTACTTATGGGAGGTGGAAAGAAGTTGTGACTGGGATGCAGCTCTTGGAAAAGGCTTCTGGGGTGGTTGGCAAAGTTCTGTTTTTCCTGACCACCGTGGTGGTTACTTTATAATAGCCATGTGTGTGCTTTATAACGTTTCATAGTGCCATAAATTAATTTCATGTGGTTTTCTAGATATTTAAAATTCTTTTTAAATAATGATTTTTAAACACAGTCAAGGTGATTAACTTTAGAAAATATGCATAGTAGTTTCTAATGTGTTTCCAGGCATTGTTGTGGTTCACCCTTGAGAATTAATGGCAGAAAATGTAGGGACGATCTCCAAACAAATCTGTTTCTTCTCTGTACGAAGATGTCTACCTGTTGATTTTCCCCAAAGAAGTAGGAAATAAGATCAGAAACATTGGAGCAAAATTTAATAATTAGAAATTTATCTTATAGGAGAATATAGAGGTTTCACTGTAGAACAATTATTTTGCCACATGGCTGGGAAATATCTAGCTTTGTCCTGTTATTTTTATACTGAGTGTAAACCAAATTTATCTGAGCTATAAAATTATTATTATATATTATCATAAAAAAGTAACCCATCATCTCAAGTGATTAAAAATAATACCTAAAAATAACTTGTAAAGTTTATTGTATTAGCTTTTATTTTCTCCTCATTAGCGTGTTTTTATTTTACTCTGTAATCATAGGAAATGCTTTTATGTGGAGTTAATGAATGTTAACTAGATCTTTTTTATTCTACAGCTTAACATAGAGTTGTTTTATTTAAAAATTTATTTCTGATTTCATCCATTTCAAAAAGATTTATGAAAAGTATCAATATATACTACTAAATTTTTAATGAAAAACATACAGTGATTATAATTTTAGTTCCCTGGTATGAATGGAATATTTCTTAATTGTTCTAAAGCAAAGATAGAGCCAAAATATATTATTGCTTTAGTGTGATGGTAATGAAATCATGTAATTACAATGATCTCTTTGAGAGCAGAGAATTAGATTCATTCTTCTCTGGAGTCTATCAAATAATAAGTGTTCAATAAATATTAACATAATATAGTAGTCTGGGAAATGAGAAATTTTTTAGATAATTCAAATGCTTAAGTAAAATGATATTCTTGAGTCAAAATTGTTAATAACATGTTGCTGCTTTTAACATTCTTGCCTAAGAGAGTGTTTATAACATCTAAAAAAATTATATTGCAGGTTCATGATAGAATCGTTTAAAGATGATATAAAACATGTGATATTATGTATATAAAGTAATAGAAGAAAGTTTTATTTAGACCTCATGATGATTTTTTATAAATAATCATATTTTCAGAAAGTACTTTCATAGAAACTACTGCAGGGAATGAGGTACATTCTTTGCTATGATCTGTAACATTCTCTGTATCCCTCCTTAATGTCCCTGAATATTAGATGTTTGTAATAAGATGTTTTCTCTAATAATTTGTGAACTTCCTCAGGGAATAAGCTTTGTTTCATTTGTCTTTTTCATTCCTGATTCCTGGCATGGTGCCTGACATGAGATGTTCAAGTCATTTGGTGTTTACATAAATTTGTGATTAAATAAAATATTATCTAATAAGTATTTGTCATTTCTTATCTTACTATAACTGAATATGTAGTTGCAGGAGGCCATTTAATGCTATTTTTATTCACTTTGTGTTTCAAAACAAATTGAGATAAGGCAGTAACTTGTAAAGACATAACAAGTGAATTAAAGCAGGTAGTAGAGGCTTTATCTCTTGGGAGGCATGGCACTAGGGAATGTAGCAGTGAACGAAATATAGTCCCTAACCTCATGGGCTTACCATCTAGCAAAAGAGACCTTTTTCAAAATGTTTAAATATCAAATAGTAAAATACATGTAGAGAGATACAGTTATATTATATTGCTGGATCAAAGTTTATAGATATATAAGAATATGGAGAGAGTAAGTACACATAACTTTTGATGTGTATTTAGATTTTGACATGTAGTAGGCATAATTAGTAAATGCTTGAGTGAATTAATAGTGTCAAATTGGGCCATAATTCTCCTAAATAATCTATGTAAACTAGAGTTTTTATAGGCTAGAAACATGTAAAATTTATTAAGGTGATCAGAACTGTTGTAGGTATATAATAATGTTTATCAGTCAGTTTAAAGGCTGTTGCTCACCTCAATGGGTAGAGATATAATGAGATATATAATTTTTTGCCTTATTCTTATCTGCCACATTATTACTGCCCTTGTTTTCATTTCTGTAGGATCCAACTTAATTTCTTTTACCATATATTAAATCTTATAAACCTCCTTATGTTTTTTCTAGCATAAGGTAAGTTGTTTACTTTCTTTGTTTCATTTTTGTGGGAGCTGTGCTGGTTTGAAGAAGTACATTCACCACTTTACCTCTGGGGTGTGTGTGTCTTTACTTCAAGCTTGTCATTGGTTTGCTAGGATTGCTTCTAGGTGGCAAGTAAGTACTGCTAATAACTGTATCAGCTATTTTTCCTATTTTTATTGATCCTGAGGTTTCCTATAGGGCGATATGTTATTTCAGTCATTTGATGGGCAACATGAATAAAGGGAGACAATCAAGGAAAATGTAAAGCATTGTGGAAGAATTCTTCAGTTAAAATGTTTTTGCAGTAAAATTTACAGAATTATATAGGCATTGTGAAATCCATAAAAAAATAAGTAAAGAAACTACATGGAAAAGAGATAAAGAAACAAAACAGGGATGACTTTATTTTCAATTAGTTTCATTGTGAAAAATACGATTCCAAATTGTGTATTCTAAAGGAAGGATATTTTAAGCCTCTTTCTACCACTAAGGTATTTATTTTTTATTAAAAGCTAATTTCTGGTAAATGCGAACAGATGAATATGAAAAAAAACTTTATTCTTACTATTTTTAATGCTAATGTTACAATGCCTTATGGTCACGTTGCCAATAGCATCATAACATTAAAAAAAAAAACAAATATGATACTCTTTCAAAAATAGCACACATTTCTAGCTTACTATTAGAGATATGAAATCTATAAACATATGTCATATAAAATAAGTTATTTTGGGTATTTTTAAAAGGAAACGTGAAATGTATCTAAATACCTTAGATCCTAGAGTCATTTCTGTAGCCATTTTATTTACTTTTTATACATTATAGCCTTCATTTACTATGATTTTGTTTTGGACAACTTAGAAAAGTGAAAGTTTCTCTCTTGTTTTTATTCCTTTTCCCTTTGATTTGAAGGAAAGAAACTAAAAATAGTGGTAAAACTCATGTTCCACTTACCCTAATCCATAATTTTGAATTATTTTTGTGGTTTTTGGTTTTGGTGGGCATTGGTACTGAGGTTAGAGGTTCATATCTCCTTTTTAAAAAAATAAACAAACAAGTGCTTCACAATTTTAAGTAGTATGCATTGACAGGATATATGCTAGGAGTTTAACAGTTACTTATCCAAGATAATGAATGGGGCTATAATGATGTGACACTCTTTTGTACTAATAAGAATGGATTATTTGTTTTCATAGTTCATGAAATATTTATAAGTTTGATTTCACTTATTTTAAGTATTGTTTTGTTTTTTTTTTTACATATATTGGTCACACATATTCCTATGCCTCCTGGGTTTACAACTACAAACAACTACTATTATAATACAAGAAATTATTTTACAGCCAGCCACAGTAGCTAGATTTAATCAGTTTTCAAAGATCAGGTGCTAACTTCTTAATTTTGGAAATCTCTAGAAGGAAAGCCTCAGAATCTTCTGAAAATAAAGGTACCAATATTTTTTAGGTAGATTTAAGCTTTTTCTTATCAAAATCAAGCTTAAATTTAATATGTTTATGGTATATTACATTAAAATATCTAGATTTTTAAACAATAGAGTACAACTACTAACAATTCTATGCAGGATTATCATGGAGGGATGTGATTTTTTAGAAGTGATTTTGATAGAAATATCATTTCTGTATTAACTCTTGAGAATCTATTTATGTACAAGTTACTTAGATTGAGGCTATGGGAAGGGCAAAGATTTATAAATATTTGTTCTTTTAAGGGTTCATAATCTCTTTGGAGAAGTAAATGAGCTATATATCATGTGTTAATTGCTATGAGTATAATATAGATAATAACTGTTAAATTATATGAGTTTAGACACTATGAATATGCACTAGCCTTTGTATGATTTGAACAAGAAAAGATGTGTGGGGGAAGGTGTATCAGAGAAACTGGCTGATGTTGGAACAATGTAAAGTATATTTAAAGAATAGTAAGCAGAGCTTTGTGATCAGTTTGGAAAAATCAAAGACAAGATCAATACTTAGCTAACATGGCATAATTTTAAAACTGTAAGGAAACTATGAAATTTTCCTTTTCAGTGGTTTCATGCTGAGTCCTCTGACTTTTGGGGTACATTGGAAGGGCCATAGGTGGTGCCCAGTAGTGAGAAGGGAGAGAACATCCTACAAGAGAGGATCTTGGCCTCCTTCTGTTTAAACAAAGCAGAACAGTTCTCACCCTTTCTGAATTCTTTTTATTTCCTCCTTCTAATTATATGGCATCACCATTTAGCCATACCACAAATGAACCTTCTTTTTATCCCCTTTATTGCTCTTCTCCTTTATCTCCAAGTGGTCATCAAAATCAGTTATTTCCACTGCCTAAACATTTCTTACACATGTCTTCTCTCTAATCCACTGCAGATGTGTTAGTTTAAGTCTTCTTCAGTGTTCCAATAGCATTACAACAGCTGTTTCTGTGTCTGGCTCTCCTCTATTTCCTCAGGATTCAAGAGCCCTCTTTCAAGGTTTCTTGCTAAAACTCTTAAATAAGCAACTTTTTAAAATCTTTTTTTTTGGGGGGGGGTATATTTACAGCATTGGAATCCAAAAAAAAAAATCCAAAAACTTTAAATAAAAAAGTTTGAAAACTACTTATTTGGTCCAGCCTAGTTATTTTACTAGATAAGGACCTTCATATCCAGGGAAGTAAGGGATATGTTATTGCTTAATAATCAAATAGGTTTAGCTAAGAAAACTCAGGTTTTCCAAATTTTCATCGAGTACTTTTTCAACTATACTAGATAAAACTTTTCTGTCTTCAGTGGAGAGTCATTTTTTGAGCATATTCAAAAAATAATAAATTACATATTAGGATGGTTAATCTGAGGGCACTGTGTCAGAAGAACTGAATAAGGAAAATAACTAAAGACAAAGAATATGAAGGCTCTCCTAATTGTCTTGTTAAAAAGCAAACAAAATAAAGAATGAAAATGAAATAAAAAGAATGAGATTGTCTAGTTGTAAGGATGGAGGAAGAGAGAAAAATTAAAAATAATTTGTAGTTAACATAACTGAGGAACTGAGACTTGTGATACCATTAGCAGAAATCTGAAATTTGGAAGGTAGGACATAGAGAAAGTAGATTCTGCTATAGAAGAGGGTTAAATTAATTAGAGAACAAGGGTAAATAAGAATTGAGGTTTGGGGATACAGGTTTAGAAAAAATGCTCACATTTAGGGACTGTAGGAAGAAGGGGCTATCATTAAGATGGGAAATACAACACAACGAGAGGTGAATACTTATCACACTAACTAGACTAACTTAGCGTGACTGGTGTGTTCTCTCACCCAGTAAATTTACTGAATCTGTTCACTCTTTCAAGATGCTTCCAAGTTGAATTCTATATCTGAGGGCAACTAATAAAATCTGTTTGGTATTAATGTATTATCTTGAGCTCCTAAGATGTTCAAAAGCTGTTTATGGTTTTTGAAGCAAGACTTGAGACTCAAACTTTGTCAATGCCTGAATGATTTTTATAGGCCACAATTTCATTTTAGAACTCAGTCATGTATTGTATAGGGTGGAAAGTAGATTCAAATTTAGGAGGAAATCTAAATCGATTTAAATGATCCATGGCTCATTCCAGAAGTTTTTGAAACTTAGATTAATAGGTAGAGAAATCTGAATATATTAGCCCTCTGTCTTCATTGCAATTTTGTTTTAGCAAGTATGTATTGAATTGTCTTTTAGGTAAAGAGCAATGTTAAAATTCTCAAACCTTAAGGAGTTAAGCATATGTAAAGACTGAAAAAATATGTCATGTTAAATTTGGTAGTCTAGTGACTAATACTTAATTGATGAAAGAATGTACATGTTTCGAACATGCTATTTCTAAATGAAGTACCCTCGTATTTCTCCTTCTTGCTTTCCTTTGATAATTACCTTATCTTGCTTATCACCTTATCTTATCCCTCTTCTTCATCATTATCCTTCCTCTGTTGGCCCTAAGACAGACATGAAAAGGAGTAAATAAAGGAAAACATTTCAGAGCTGAAGTCATATTATGGTTTTTATTGTGGACAAAAGCTGGAATACATAAAGGAAATGGAAAATTTTTAGCTGTTACAAAATAACTTCTGTATTGTTTAGAATAGTATGCCTTAATTTAATGTGTATTAGAATATATAGGCATGTTTTTCATGTGCACATCTCATCAACACATAGCCACATACGCCAGACTAGCTTGCTTTAACTGAGAATATCTTTGTGAAAAAACATTGAGAGCTTGCTGTTAAGTTAAATCTGTGGATCTCTTCCATTGCGAGCCACTTAATTAATTTATCTTTTCCAGGCAATGACTATAACCTTTGATCGTTTCTTTCTATTTTCCCTTGTCAGTATTTCCTCCCACATTGCCTACTCTTTTCTTTATGTCTAGGAATTTAATTTCATTCACTACAGAGACATAACAAAACAAACACTGGGAAGTTTGCAGAGAATTGGGAGTCTCAACAAAATTTTATGTTTGAAACATAAATGGAATTTACCTTGTTTTATCTCCACAGCCACAGTCCTGATTATTTATTTATTTTTATATTTATTTGTTTGAGGGGTTTAGGAGAGAATGGACTGGGTTAGGGATTGTAATTCTCCTATTTGAGAATCATTCTCACTTAACTCCTCTCTTGATTGGATGAGACTTCAAGTTTCTTCAAGTTCAAACCAAGATAGGATTGAGCTGGCACTACCGCTAAGTCCTTTAGAACTTGTAGTGTCCTTGGAAACCTTGGCAGGTGTTACTAAGGGAAGCTTTCTGCCTTTTATTACTAGCTCCTTTCCGTTGCTCTTAGCCAACTCCTGTACTTTTCTCTGTGAAAGTTGTGCATCCATTGAAATCATCTACTGATTTCCTCTACCTTAACTGAGAGATGCTCAGAACAAAAATGACCTACCTGCTCAGATCAGTTTTCCAGATACTCTGAATCAACTCTCAGCTTCCTTTTTCAAATTTAAATTCGATTAAACAGTAATAATTTAAGAATTTTTTCTCAGGTTATTAATCAAATAATTTACTAAGAAAAAATTCTGTGTTTTGCTGTACAAACACTGTAAAAACAAGTAGGGGCATCACAACATTTATACTCTTGACTAGTTGAAGAAATGATGAAGATTTTGCATAATAGTTCGTTCCTCCCTGTTAAATCAATGAGCACAATATTTCATAAGTTCTAGGAAGCATTTTTTAAAAAAATACATGTATACTTACCCATTTCTGAAATTGGTATACATCTTGTAATCACTTAATAGAAAATTTCATGCCATGGTGTAATTATTTTGCAGGATTACTCTATTTTTAATGATACATAAAATAATTCTGTATTTTAAGAGAAGTGGCATCTTATAGATAAATTATGGTTATGCTAGATATGTAGTTTTCTCTGGACTTAGAAAATAGTAAACTATGTTTTTTGAAGTAGTCTGCTCATCTGTTATACTTTTGCAATGCCAGTAGTATAGAATTCAATATAACATTTTTCTAGTGTATAATCTGGTAAATTATTTTTAATGATAGTATAATGATATTTTCATTATCAGGTTCAAATTTTGTTTGTGTAAGTTGTTTGGTAGTATTAAACTATTCAGAAAGACATTCAGGCCCTTATGTATATGCTCATTATATTTTTTTCCCAAATGACAGTATAATGTAGTAGAGACCATAGGGTTGTATTGATCACATTTAACTAATAAAAACACAATAAGGGCTCAGATAGTTTTAATCATCATAATGGTGAACCTAATAATAAATAACTGTCATAATTTTTTGGTTTTTAAGCTTTTTGGGAAACGATTCTAGTATTGTTTTTATTGTGTATGTTTCTTTATTATCACTTCAGTAGCGTTGTCATTAGTTGAAGCCTCGACTGTTTTCCTCTTGAGCCTGGTCAGTTTTTTCACATCCATTGTGGCTTTTTACATTTTCCAAAATGGCAACAACAATATCTCCCATCGCACCTGCTCTTCTGCAGTGTGACCTTGCCACTCTCTCATCAAGACATGGAGTCCAGTTTTCTTTCCCTAGGCTGACCTTAATGACTTGCTTGTAATCAATAAAATGTGGTGGAAGTGACGCTCTGTGACTTCTGAGGCAGGGTCAGAAGAAGCCTTACAGCTCCTGCCTTAGCGTCTTGCAATGCTTTCTCTCTGGTTCTTTCTTCTCAGAATGCTTTCTCTTAAAACCTAGTCACCTTCCCATGAGAAGTTCAGTCTCAACATCAACAGTTGCTCTTCTTTCCAGTCATTGGAGCCCAGGTGCTAGCCATGTAGTGAAGGAGCCTCATGCTGTTGGAATTTTCACAACTGAGGTCCATATATCGTGGAGTCTGAAGAGATATCCATTTCCATTATTCACTACTGTCCAAAGTTCTGAACTTCAGAACGTAGGAACATAATTAAAAAAGTTGTTATACTTTTGCTAAATTTAGAATGGTTTGTTATGCAGCAGTAGCTAATGACTACAGAATTTAATGTCGAAAGTGGGGTGCTACTGTAACAAAAACTAAAAGTTCACAGGATCAGCTGGTTGGTGGAGAAGAGTTTTCATGAAACCTGGAAGAGATTCATGGATAGTGTTGGTGAGGGCTTGAAAGAAAGTGATCACAATATTATTGAAGCTGAAAATAAGAAGACCTTTATTATCTAGTGGCAGAAGGTTTAGCAAAACACACCCAGGGTAACATAGAAAATAGAAAGTGGTACTTAATGAACAGATGGATTTGGCAAAGGAGATGGGCTAAACAAATAATTCTAGTTTTCAAGCAAAATTTGGTGGAAATGTAAAGGGCTCAGGACAGTGTTTTTCAGCCTGCATAGGGTTCTCAAAGTAAGTAAGGGCCTCAGAAAAAGATCAGATCTAGAGCAGTTAAGAAAATACGGTCTTATGAAACTAAGATGTGACTATAAAATCTTTTCAAAACCTCAGAAAGAGTCAAGGTGGCCCTCATTGACTCTTTCAGATACTCGAAAAGCCTTCTGAGTACAGAGCACATGTAACCAGTACCTTGGTTAGGGCCCAGCCCTGCTCACTGGGAATACTTCTCTGTGTGTTCTAGGTGCTGTCCTCTAGCCCCTTGGTTCCAACACCTTGATATAATCCATGACTTAATTCAGATTTTCCCAGTTTTACTTGTACCTCTGTGTGTGTGTGTGTGTGTGTGTGTGTGTGTGTGTGTGTGTGCTGTGTATTTGGTTTTGTGTGATTTTCATTATGTGTAGGTTCACATACTCACCACCATTGTCAAGGCACAGCCACACCTGCCTCCTTGCCCTGCTCCTCATTTTGCCAGATTAATATCAATTGCAGCATTAGCTCACATTATGTAAATGTAAGATATACTTTGAAAAATATGAATATATATTATATGTAGGATCATTTTATTAAATCGAGTCTATAAAAATGACCAACAAAAGCTTCAATTTAGAGAGAGATACTAATGGTTGACTTCTCCAAATTTAGAATTTATCTGTTAAAAAAATAAACCACTTTATATATTAATAAAGAGAAATTTAACTTACTATTTTTCACTGCTGCCCAGAGGTGGTTTAAACTCTAATATAAAGTACCTCATTTGCATGTGGTCAGCTATATAGATGGATAGAGTAATAGTGTAATTCCTTTACTTTTGTATTTAAAAAATGTATATCTAAATAGTGATGTTTTTATTCTCTGTTGTTCAGCATATGCAGTCAAGGGTAACTATGTATGAAAAATCATAAGGAAAGCATTTCTAAAGGAAAGAACTGCCTTTCTATGATACCTTAATATCTATTTTACTGTATTATTTTGTTACTATTGTAAGAAGAAAAAGGCAAAATAATTTGTATAAAATTTTGTTTTTCCTTTCTAAAATATTGATTACCAAATTATTTCTGGGTTCTCCCTTTTTCCCTGTTTCTCTCATGTACTCAGCTGTTTCTTATAATCTTTTCTTGCGATTCTGAATTATTTATAACAATACCAGAAGTATTATGGAACATGGATGTGAATTTTTTTTTCTAAGATACACACAGAATCTTTAGTTTTGTAGCACTTCAGCATATGACATGCATTATTTGTGATTACCTATAATATCTAAAAAGTTATTAAGGAGAATTTATATTTCTAGCATCTAATCTACATCTTTTATTTTTAAAAATGCAGTTAGAGTATCTCAACCCCTCTCTTTTTAATTTTGTTCTCTCTTTAAAATTATATTTATTGACCTTGCTAGACACAAGTGTAGGTCCTAAAAAGATAGAAATAAAACAAGAGTCTCAGACCATAAGGAGCTTCTGTCTAGTAGGGAAGACAAGTCAACTGCTGAGTATAATAAAATGTGCTTTGACAGAAAAATAAACAGCATATTATGGAAACATTTAGGGGGTAGGCTTTTAACTTAGTATGCACAGGTGAGAAGGCTTCCAGGAGGAAGAGGAGATTATAATTTATTAAGCTTCATGAATACAGAAAAATTGAGGTCATATCCCCCCTCTGTATCCCCACTACTTACTGTAGTGCCTAGAATTTAGTGGGCCCTCAATGCGTGTTTGATGTTTGTTGAAAAGCAGAGATGTCCAGCTGAATTTTGACAGAGGGTTTTGAAATGAAGTGAGTTAATCATTGTAAGATTGTTCCAGACAGAAGGAGCAGCATGTGCCAAGGTTATTGCCCTTGGTAATACTTCTCCTGAGCCAGAGATCCTCATACTTTACTAAGGTCAAAATCAATCTCTCTCTCTCCCTGCCCAACTTCACTCCTTCTCCCCCTCTCTCCCTTTCCATCTCCCTCTCTTTGTGCTCTGTCCCCTACTCCACCATCCCCCACCATTGTATCAACAGACTGTGACTACTGTCTATTGTTTCTAAGCAAATTGTTGTGGGGAGTTCTGTGACTTTTCCCAGAAGTTAGAGAATAAAATGTGATATTTTCAAAATCCCCATGTAAAGGACCTTTTGGTCTAAAATTTATACTTGATTGTTTTTGTTAAAGATGTTTTTATTGAAGAATGAAGGGAAATAGAAATTTGTACCTTTGTGTCCTGAAGAAAATAAAAATGTTGTAATGAGATTCATCATCTAACTTTTAACTAATGATGTAAGGGACTTGTGATTAGCTGACATGATTAGCCTATGATTTCTGGCCTGGGAAAAAATAGACTGGGCATTCTTCATTCTTTCCTCCATCCTTAGAGTGGTCCACTGGCAAAAGGCTCAACTCCAGGTATCAGGCACACCCTTTGCTATACATTCCCAAATGCCAATCCCACTGTGGGGTTCTGGACATTTCAGATGCTTTAAGACTGTTAACTCTCTTAGGAAGATTAAGAGCAGTAATGGCAACATCAGGTTGCTTGGCATCACACATGTGTGGGGAATGAAGGCTGAATCAGATTGCTTTGCTTTTTTGGTGAGAGAGGGGTTACAGTTTTTGTGATTAAGAATCAAAGTAGGATTTGGCCCAGAGGAAAGCTGCTTTAATTTTGGTAAATCATAAACCAATACAGAATTAAGACTTAGTATGATATTTAAGAGATTTATTGTAGCTGGATATGGCTAGAACAAAAAGTCTGAGGGGTACATGCTGAGAGGAGAGACTGGATCAGTGGCAGGGACCAGATCAGAGAGGATTTTGAGGTTTTGATTTTCCCTGAGAGCATATTGGCACTGATAAGTATTTTGACTTTACAGAGGGAATAATATGATCAGATGTGTGATCATGTGATCATATTATGAACAAATTTACCTCAAAAAATGCTGTAAAGCAATCATTTATTAAACTCACGGGTAACTTGGTTGAGGCATTGGGACAGAGTGTAGTGGGGATGGCTTGTCTCTGCTCCCTGATATTTGAGGCTTTTGTAAAAATTATCACTCCAGGGACTTTCATATGGCAAATTATGATGAGAAGTTGTAATTTTTATTATTGTTTCTCTGTATGTAATACGTCTCCCCCCACCCCAGGTGCCTTCAAGTTTTTCTTTTTATCTTGAGATTTGAATATGATATGTTTAGGTATGTTTTTTTATTCTGCTTGATATTTTCTGAGCATGTTGGATCTGTGTTTCATTGTCTTTTATTGATTTTTTTAAATTCTCAGTTATTATATCTTCAAATATTTTTTGTTTTTTTCTCTCTTCTCACTGATATGTTAGACCCTCTGCTGTTGTTCCATAGCTCTTGAATGATCTGTTCTCTTTTCTGTTTTTCTTTTTTTTTTTCCTTTGTGTTTCAGTTGGAAAACTTTTTATTGACTATCTTCAGGTTCACTGATGCTTTCCTTACTACATGGAATTTACCGATGAGTTTGTCAAAGGCAGTCTTCATCTCTGTTACTATGTTTTCATTTTTTATTTCTAGCCTTTCAATTCACTTCTCTTTCAGAGTTTTTATCTCTCTACTGAAATTTCCCATTTGTTCACACTTGTGGTCCACCTTTTCCACTAGAGCCTTTACCATAGAAATCATAGATATTTTAAATTCTACCTGATAACACCAGTAAACCTCTCATATCAATGTTTATCTTTATGTCTTTGTTGGTTGACAGTGTGCCTTTTCCCCCCTACTTTTTGATATATCTTGTACTCTTTGGTTGAAAGCTAAACATCTTAGATAGGTCAATAGAAACTAGGTAAATATTATTTATGCCTAGAAACAGACATGCCTCTTCTTTTTTTCTAGTTCTTTAATGTTTGGGGAGTGCAGTTAAGTAAATCTAGTCAGGGGTTGAACTGGGCTTGGCTTTTATTGTTGCTTTGGTATCAGTGCACCACACAGCCTTTAAATTTCTCTAGCACTTCTTTGCATTAAGGAAGGAAGCTGGTTTACTCACGGGTTTTACTCAATATCTTTGTCTGCCTTCAACTCCAGGTCTTTGTTTGCTTCTGAGCAGTAGAGAGGATATCTTTTTACTATCTGGCACCTCCTTAGAAGTTGACTGCTTTATTTGTTGCTTATTGCTTACCAGTCTGGTAGTATAGGACAAGAAGTAACAGTTTCTGTTCTGTTTCAGCCTCAGTTGTTTGTTAGGCATGGGTCAGTTCCCTGGGTCTCAAGAATGTCGCATTCTGAGTAATCCTGTCCCATCAGAGGTAGGGGATTATGGGTTGTCTTGATTCTGGATGTTTTCCTCCCCTGTCCCCTCCATGGATGGAGGACATTTTTCCTGTTCCTTTCCCTCAGCTATGATGGGTCATCGCCTATGCCCCAGTGTTTTGTTCTTCCTTCTGTAGTTTCAGGTTTTTCATTTCTTAAGAGACAGGGGACTGGATAGAGCTTTGTGCTTTTCTTTTGCTCTCCTCCAGCCTATACAGGAGGGAGTCTCTCTCCAGGGTCTTACTTTCCCCCAGTTTTTCTTATGAACACCTTGTGAGGTGTGTGGAGATGATTCTGTGAGTAGATGAGCATTCCTCTGATGTTTCTGACTCCCAGGGATTTACACGCAGCATTTAGCAACTTGTTAGCAATTTTAATTGGGTTCTTACCAGCTTGTATTTCATTTGGCATCTGCTTCAGGTAATTGAGTGCTCATGTCCTGTTGATGTCCTTCTTTACTTAAGTGAGCTATCTGGTGCAATCAAGAAAATTTGCGATTTTTATAGGTTAACTGTCCTTTTTTTGTTTGTTTTAAGAATGGAAATAATGCTGTTTCCAACTCCCTTCATTTTATGTGGAAAGCATACAAGTAGGTCCCTCGATATATAATCACGCTATTCAACTGCATTGCTTCTGATACTTACGAGTTACACATTTGAACTGAAAGGCCCACAATTCACACTGTGATTTTCTTTCTGATAAATTCTTTTTTAATCTCTGGCTAGAGCTTGATAATTCTTTCCTACACTTCTCTATCTAACCCAAACATACCTCTAAGACAACTTATGAGAAACATTTAAAATACATTGGTGGAGAAAGGAAGTCCCATTTTTAAGAATTAGAAAAATATGGGTCTTGGTGACACTTCATATTAATTGATTCATCAAAAATCAATCACTTATCTAACTGAACATCTTTTTTTGTCACATTTAAAAGAGGATTTTAAGACTTAATTGCTTGTATAGAGTTGTTGCCAGACTCAAATAAGATATTGTGTATAAAACTCTGTACAAATTGTTATTTTATTATTACCTTTCCCTATATAGTTTTCATCCATGAATACATTTATTTTACCAAAATTAAGTGGATCAGCTATAGTCTATACTATTTTTGATTTATTTGGAAACCTTTTGTTATTAGTTTAAAGAATCTTGGTAAGGGCTTTAATTGTTTTAGATTTATCTAACTTTTAATTTGAATCTCTCATGATCTACTTAATAGACCTCTCGTTTTTCTTTTGTGGTTAGAAATTTGCTTATCTCAAAAAGTGTTTTTTTACCTTTAAAGATCTTTTTTTACTTTATTAATTGCCCACGTAAGAGTTTATTTGCTATCATTTGATATTTTTGAAGTTCTAATTTGTTATGGAATCTTCATTTCTTTTTCTTTTCTTAATAAGTTTGTTGTAAAGTTCTCAAGCCTCTTGTCATTGTTTTAAAAAATAGTTTTCTCTGAGAAGAATATCTCATTTATTAGTATTTTAAAATTTTTTTGGAGACTTTACATGATTTTATGAGAAAATTGAGCTGGATCAACAAGTATTTACTAAGTTCTTATCCACTTTTACTCTAGATGTTGATAATTGTCCTTCATCAGGACTTAGCAACCAAGATGGTGGCAAGCAGAGGATGCTTAGAATCAGTGTCTCCTTCTATCACCTTCTCCACAGAGAGATTGTGCTCCAGTTTTTCTTTCTTTCCCTCCTTTACCCTACACATTTTCCCCAACTCACATATCAGTTTATTCTATTTCAAACAGCATTTTCCCCCTCACATGTACATACATACTGACATCCTGTTTCGCTTTTCTCCTTTTCTAAATGTGGCTTAGTTATTATGGTAAAATCTTTCTCTTTTGCTCATCCTTTGTATACAAAGAACCTTAAACAGCCCTTATTAGTTTTCTTGTATTAAAGATGAAATATTTATACATTTAATAGAAGCAAGACAAATTAGAGTAACAGCCTGTGTCAGGGGTCCCTAAGACCACCTAAAATTTTAGTAATTGGACAGAACTCACAAAAGTCAGCATATAGTCATGCTTACTGCTGTGATTTATTATAGCAAAAGCTTATAAAGAAAGAAAGAGGGAGGGGGAAATCTGGAGGAAAAAGGAGAAGGTTATGGGGTGAGGGAGTGGCTGGAGGAAACCAGATGCGAGCTTCCAAGAGTCTCCTCTCAGCAGAGTCATACAGGATGCATTAAATTCCTCCAGCAAGGACTTGTGATAACAAATGTGAAACATCCATCAGGGAAACTCGTGTGAGAAGAAGCACCAAAGGTTTTTACTGGGAGCTGGTCACGTAGACACACTCTGGCTAATACACATCCAAATTCCAGACTCCTAGGAGGAAAGCAAGGTTTTACTATAAACCATTTTGTTTGTTAAAACAGTTTGGGCGTCATTTTGTGTATGATGAGAACCCTCCAGAAATCAAAGATCCCAGATGACAGCCAGAGACCAGCCTTGCCCGCAGGCCTTTCTAAGGATAGCAACCTCAAGCCTGTGTTGTTAAATCTTCTTTGCACACTATAGTTAAACTTTGAAGGCCCTTCCAGAAAGCATTGAAAACTCTATTCAGAATCAACAGAACTCTGTTATGTTTCTTCATGTTCTGCTAATTGACAAACACTAGTGTTTGTTATAAGCTATTACAATATTATGAAATAATTTTTTAGTTTTCACCTCAAAGAGCGTTTCTTTTATGAGTTTAAAATGCTTTTGGGAGAAACCTAGAAAATTTTTAATAAGTTTTTTTACATAAAACTTTATTCCAAGTTTCAAACAACTGATTTGCAAATGAAATTTTAGAGTAAAATCTAGATTTAGGAATTTCTTATACACAGGGTGTGGAGAAGGAAGAAATTAGAGTAGATCATGTTCATTGGGGAAACCTTTAAGGAGGAAACTATAGCTGAACTAAAGCTGGGTATTATAAGAAGAGGAGGGAAAAAAAGACAAAGGATAATGTCAAGGACACAGAGTAGCATGACTAAAGGAAGATACCAGATGGGGTAGGTTTGAGGAGAGAGAGAATTATATATTAATACTTTGAAGCAAATGTAAACTCAGACACTTTTTGCATCAGTGCTGTTTTTGTGGATTCTAGAACTGTTTCTAGGAATATCTACTTTTCTTATTTAATAGTTTATGTGAGGTATAATACAAGTACTGTATATTTCTCTTTTGTTATCTTTGCTCATTTTAAAGTATTTAACTCACAGGGTTGTTTTGATGATTAAGTAAGATAACATGTGGAATAGCTTGCAAAAGTATTTATGACCATCATTTAAAATAGTATAACTGTCTAATCTTAATGAGTTAGATTAGGCATATAATTAAAGTATAATTTTTGTGTATAGAATTTCCACACAGCAGTATTAGGTATTTTCCTCAGTTTGCTCTTACCTGGTCTACTACTTCACTGAATGTTCATACCAGAGGGTCCTCTGGCTTCTAAACATTATAGCTCTTCCATTTTATAGTGTATGCTTGTAACAATTGTATATGTTCTTGTTTTGGTTTTCCTGCTTCTTTATATCATATGGGCTCCTTATTTGGCCTCAGTTTCTTGTGTTTTCATCTGTCACACACTCAACAATTTGTAGAACAACTTTTTAAGAAATACTCTTCTGTACTTTGTTCCCTTGCTGTATTTTCTAAGGTTAAAATAGAAGTGTAAAGGGTTATCAAGTCCAAAATAACAAAGCTAAATAACAAAAAAAGTTCTTTCTTTGTACTAATAAGAGGTAGAAAATATTTCATGAGTGCCTTATATTTAGCCTAAAGCTGCCTAGCACATTATAATCATGTTTACATGTGTCTTAATGTAAAAATTTAGTATATTCTCATTTTTTCAAATATTGTAAGAACTATTAGAAATTCAGCTAAATAATCACTGTCTACTAATACAACAAAATTCTTGGTAAACATTTAGATGCAATATTAAAATTTCTAGACTGAATATTTGAAAATATCACTGATCTAAAACAACCTCACTATTAATTGACTGGATTAGTGTCTTCTCTCAAGATTTATGATGTATGTAGAAACACCCTTAAAGTAGATTAAATAACACATATCAGTGCCATACTGACAAACTATAATTCACCTATTTCAAATCAGTTTTTGAGCACAGAGAGTGCTATAATTTAGTGTATTTAAAATTCAAAAAATAGAAAATATTATTAATATCTGTTGTATTAATACTAGTTAAATGGAAACCTGCATTTGGTGAGGCAGGATTTGAAATAAGAAAAGCAAAGAATAACTGTGAGTAGAAATTTCTCAATGACATGGGCATTTGGTAGGTAATATGAACAGAAATGTCATATTCTGTTTAAAAGCCAAGGAGCTCTTTCTCAGCAATAGTTTTATGTTTATAACCAATAATCTAATATATTCTAAAACTAGTAGGATAGTGATGTGAAGCTACATTTTAGATGGGAAATAGAACAAAATATCGGTTTTTTAAAATAAAGGAGAAATATTTACGGAGGTAGCACATATTTGTGTGTTTGATATAGTTGTAAGAATAGTTCACTTGTTACTTATATTTCAAAATATCTGTTAAAAGAGTATCTGATCATATGTATTTGATTTCAAATTTTAAATTTGAAATTTTCAATATCAAATTTCAATAATCTTTATAAATTTTTTGCACCTTGTTTGTGTCATATATACTTCTATATGTGAGAAATGCATGTTAGAAAAGTAATTATACTGTATAATAGAAGTCTAAAACAAAAATTGAGTATATATACATTAGGTGTAATGTAAACTTTTCAGAAGAACGCTTTTTGTGAGATTTTGAGACTACATATTGAAATAGTTAAATTTTTAAAAATGATTAAAATGAAAAAAGTTTCATCCTTTGTACCAGAAAGTTTTAAAGTATGATTTCATCAAAATAAAGAAAATATTTTTAAACTATTTTATTTTATTTTTAATATTTTTTTAAAGTTTATAAAGGGAAAAATAATAGCAGCTCATAGGCTTCAACCCCAAAGAGGAATACTTTTGTGAAGATGATTTTTCTTAGACAAAACAACCGGAGCTTTAACTTAATCCTTAAACAAACTCAGTTTATATCCCAAGGGAAAAGCTATTTACTTTGAGACTCAGTTTGATAGGAAGGCCTTCAAAAAAACTGGGTGAAAGCAAAAGTCCTCAGCTGAGATAGTATTTGATTATTACTGATAAGGATGTTTCTCTCCCTATTTTTTTTTTTATCTAGTAAGCATTAAATTTAAATTTCTGAATTAAAAAATATTTTAGTATTTATAGCTAGAATAAAGTTTAAATTAATCAAGGTATTGTTTTTTGAAGCAATTATGTGACCTTCTTATGGTTTTGATTACATTTTCTCTATATATTACTACAAGGAGCCAATCAAATGGAAAATATTGAAGAGACGGGGCACAGAGACTCCATTATGAGAACGACTACTCTTCTTAGCTTTTTCTACACAATATAAAATATACTTTATCTCCTATACTCATATACTTTTTATAAATCATTATATTGTGCTCAGTTTTAGACAAATAGCCTTAAGTGATAGATTCTCCCAGAAGAAACATTTTCCTCTGTCTTTTGGGGAAAGTTTTTTTTCCTCTGTAATATTTTTTAAAGGCTAAAATTGAGTCTTTCAGTTTAGGAGAGTTACTCTTGTTCTCACTGGATCTTTTCTCTAGGCTCTGAAGGTTCCCGATAACATGCTTACAGCTTTCACAAAATCGTAATGTATAAAGTAACAAATTTTTAGAGCTATGACAAAATATGACTTTTTGGATTATCTAGTCAAACACCTTCATTTTACATTGAACTCAGATGTCAGCTCAAGCCTACTATCCAACCTGTGGCCTCTTTAGTATTGCTGTATTTCCTCAGGGATCATATGCTCATGGTATTTTCAGCTTCAAATTTCTGACCCTTGGGGACTATTTTTTCACCTGTAGTTACCTCGCCCACTAATCCTTTTCTCTCTGTTTCTTAGAAACCTAGGCAATAAATGCTGTGATTGATTTGCATTTAGTTGGTGGCCATCAGGTTTTAAACCATTCATATACTTACTGGGAACAGAGTAATGAACTGTATGTTTGACCTTTAAAATCTCTGCTTTCAGTTAACTTTCTCCTAGATTACATAGTGTTCTAGGTAGAATAGCAGAATATTTTGTATTTGGTCTATATTTTTTCCCTCATTTTTAGATCTGAGATACTAAGTGGTCTAAAGACTTTTGTTATAAATATAATTACATTGAAGATTATCTTTAATCATTTAAGCATTAAAAAATAGTGTACTAGATAGTGGTATAGAAGCTGAACACTATAAAATCAATGACATAATGTCATTGATGTCCTTGCCTTCTATTCACAAAACTTGTTTTTCCTTACCTATATGTGAGATTCTTTTAGGAAATGACTTTCAGTTAAAGTGTTTTTGCCTCATAAATACCTTGACATTGAGCAGATATACTCGATGTAGTTTACTAGGCCTGAGACTGTACTAAGACACCTGTAGTATTATTATCTGTAATTAGATATCAATCTCTTCTATTCAAAACCCATATTGCAGGGTTATATAATAATTCTAATACAAGGCAGAAAAAACAATAAAACATGGAGATATAAACATACAGGATTGGAGACTAGATACATTGATACTCTTTTCTCAACTAAAAAGATTTATAGTCTTGCAACTAAAGTAGAAAACCAGTATGTATTTTGATTTTGCATTTCACATCTTTTGGTTGAGTTGTCCACTTATTTATCTGTAGGCCTGGCTCAGTAACTATGTTTATAAGCTTGAGTTGAATTTGGAGTTAATGTGTTTCATGTCTTTTACTCCTCACCAGAGCAATACCAACAGTGAGACCTACTCTAGGTTCTCCACTGTTTCGGATATAACACTGTGATTCTGTTTCTCTCACCTACTAGTACAACTTCTTTTTTTCTTCAAACAGGTAAATCATGTTGAATTGCTCTACAGTTAGATGGATTTCTCTGAAAAAAAAAAATTTTGACAGTACTAAATGATTTCTATAATTCTGCTTTAATATCTTTCATTATAGAGACTATAATTTAATAGCAGTTTTTATTCTGTAGAGAAGTCTCCTTACCCAAATTCATACTACACCTTCCCCCACGTTTTAAATTTTCATAGTGGAAACCAAGAGCTAGTAATTTTTGTTTGTTTTACAAGACCTTTCTGCAAGGCCTGTTGAAATAGTAAGCTTTTCTTAATACAATAAATATTACTTATAGAACATTAACCCTGTAACTGGGGGGCTGGAGGGCAGATAAACTGAAAACTGAATTGCTTAAGAATCTCTGCCACATTTAAATTAGAAATTAAGATAAAGCATCTCTTAAATTTAAAAAAAATTATATTTATTGGCAACTTCTTATGAATACATCTGTAGTGCAGAAAAAGTCTATTTGTAATGAATTCTTGTTATGAATTTAATGACGACGTGTCTTAATTAATTTGAAAACTGCTGCTGGCAATTGGTCAAGACAGGAACTGGTGAACTGTTTGCCAGGTAGTGTCTAGGAGCTGTTTGACAGCTTCCTTTCCTTATTGTGAAATCTTTACCTGATTCCAGGATGTGTGTATGTGTGCTGAGGGGCCAGGTGCTGCTTTTACTGTCACCTACTTGAAACTATATATTAGAAACCATAGCTTTTATGACCAGAATATTTCCATTCCTTTTTTTACAGTGGCTAGCAACAGAAGAAGCTAAGATTAAAATTAAAAACATAATGAAGTAACTCATCTTTAAATCATCATTAATGAGGTCTGTACATTTTAATGTAGTGTGATTTCTTCTTTTTTCTTTTGTCAGTCCTCTTCTTATACCTGAGCATTTATTACTGCTATGATGCTAATTTTCTCTTTTGCCCGCATAATTCATTTTATCATACTTATTAGAATGATTCCCCAATTCCTCTCAAGCTTTAGCTTCACTTCTCCAGGACCATTGGGCATTAGTAGTTGGATGTCACTCTGTCACTTTAAATTCAATGTTTTAAAAATCATTAAAATCACCCTGCCCCTAGCCAAACCTCAGCAAACAAAAGACTTTATAAGAAAACAGTAAGAAACTTATTTTCCTCTTCTAGGTTTTACAATTCTATTTTTTACATCATTTTTGTTCTATTCTTCCATGATTTGAGATCTTAATGATTGACTCTTCCCTTTCTGTCTGTCACCTTCAGTTTTTTTTTTTTTTGCCTCTTGCCACCTTCCCTGCTCCCAGACTAATAATTCCTAAACTGCTTTTATCAAATAATTCCTCAACTCAAAAATGTTTAATGATTTCATAGTACTTTTAGGATGAAATTCAGATTACATTACCTAGCATACAGTTTCATGATTATCTGCTTTTATTCTCTGTCTTTATTAAGTTTCTGTTCCCATCTACTTCAGCCAGGGTTGCCTGCATATTGTCCTGTGTATATGTGTTAAAGCTCAAATCTATGACTTTTTAAACCAATCCAGCTCTTTCTCAGTCACATGGCTTTGAAACTATTTCTCTGAGATGTTCTAATGGTCAGCCCCTCTCTCCACCTGTTAAACTTAATTCATTCTAACCAAGGTGTCATTTTTTGTCATAAAGCCTTTCTTGATCCTTCTATATAGGGCTTACCTTGTACTTCTTCATATATAACAATGGCTATCACCAATTTTAATTATTGTATAATTCATTACTACTATGTAATTATAAGCTTCCCACTGCATTTCATATAAGCATGTCATAAACAGAGAATGATTGATTATTTTGCTGTACTTTTTTCGAATGGAAAATAGTGTAGTATAATCAAAAGCAGATAGTGTTTTTGGAGTTAGACAGATAGATAGAACTAGGTTTATATTCATGTTCTACTATATGCCATGTGAACATGGCAATATATTAATGAACCTCTCTGAGGCTCATTTCTTGATCTTCAAAAAGTGAGCTTCTATTCAAGTACACATACAAATGTAGAGATATTTTTAATTCATTCAACTTGTCTTTTATTTACTTTGTGCTGATACATTGGTGCTTTAAAAGATTATTTATATATACATTAGAGTCTGGAGCAGATTCATTAAAAGTTGATTGATTGGTCCCATTTTCCATTGAGATACACGTTGAGAAGAGCATGATGTGACAGAGAGGCAATATCATTGCTTTGGGGGTCTATTCCTCACCAAAAAGTGGTGGCAAGAGTTCATTCTAGGTCATAGTATTATTCCTTGATTGCCCCTTTGTATTTTCATTCTTCTTCCCAGACTAGTTGAGTGGATTATGTATGGGAAAATACAAGTTGATTGTCTTCTGACATTATGGTATTAGATAGTTGTGAATTAATTTTTACCTGATACATTCTATTCTTGGGTATCAGTACCTTTAATGACTAGAGTTTTTAATTTTTGTTTTTTTTTTTAATTTAGAAATCTTTTGACAAGTTACATAGCATATTATTTAAATAGTTTCCATTTTCATTGTGTAGCACCTTCTTTGGTACATTAACTTTTCCTCTCACTTTTTAAAGCTGAAGTTGTATCCAGAGCAAGTTGCAGTGGCAGGAAGGTCTTTACCATTTTGATTCGTGTTACAACAAATCCTGGTGACTTAGGAAAATAATGAAGCATTTTTGGCTGCTAGTTTGACAGAATGGGTGACTATTCTTAAATATGTATAAAATTGAAGTTTTTTCCAAATGGAGTTGTATTTTATGTCTGTCTTTTTTCAGTTAGGTTCCTTGGATGTATTTTAAAATTACTCAGAAGCTAATGTATAAATATATTCATCTAGTTGTGATTAGTGGATTTGTGAATATTGTTATAAAGGAGAATTGTATTTATAATCAAATTTTTATCTGCAATAGAAGAAATACCAGTGATATTTTTAAATAAGCTGTAAAATCATCTCATTTTTTTTTTTAATTCAGTGAAATAAGGTTCCTTTTGGTTGAATTTGGATTTACATTACATACTTTTAGTTAAAACTTTGTTCTGATTTGTTCATAGGTAATAAGTTTCAGATTTTAGGATAAATGGAGGTATCTATATAAGTAAGTGTTAGCCTGGAAAAAGACCAGACAGGCAAGCATCTTTCTTATTTTAGTTTCATTATGATAAATGTATTATTGCCAGGTTGAAAAGAGCCTTCTAACTTTGCCCATTATACATAATATGTACATTTTACTTTAAAAGGAAGTATGTTTTCTAATGTTACAATGTAGAAGAGCAGTATAAAGTGCTTAATAGTGTATTAAGAAAATAAATTTAAAATAAAAATAAAGTAAAATACTTTTAAATATTTCATATATCCATTTAGGCAATTAAATTTTAGTGTATAATTTAGACAAATTATATGGAAATTATAATTTTACTTCAAAAAGAAAATAACAGTAAGAGATTATGAGTAAGGGAATAGAATATTTCATTATTATTTTCCTGACCTACAAAATAACAACCATTATGTCTGAAGAGCTACAAAAGAACAAAAGTTTAGGAAAAAAGTAATGAAGAGGTCTGTTGTAAGTAGATGCTTGTAAGAAAAGAATGTTCATAGACACAGATTTTTCTCCTTTTTTATTTCTCAGTTTTGCTGCCATTCTACTTTTTATGATTTACCTTTATTTGTGTAAATTATTTTCATAAATTTTTATTTTATTTTTTGTAATCTTTCTCATTCTTAAATAGTTTCCTTTTCTCTTTATTTTTCTCTTTTCCTTTTTTACATTTCCCCTTACTCATCTTTCTTTTACTTTTATTTCTTTTTATTCCTTTAGTAGTTTTAATCTTTGGCCCTTTCCTTTGTTCTCATTAAATTGTATACATTAAAAAAAATCTAGGAACAACTTAAATTCAATCACATTGCAATTCTTTATAAGTAAAATATATTTTCTATTTAACATAATAAGTCAATGTTGTTTTTGTAGCCACTCTGATCCTTTTTCAAGCACTGAAAATTCTTTGGGATTTTGGACTGGCAAGAGAGAACAGTCAAAAGAGAGTACCTCATAGAATAACTCAGTGTGGGACTCTTGCACCTCTGTAACTCAGGTATCTCCCGATACTTATTTGGAAGTAGTCACTAATATGAGATATTTGACCTGTTATTTAGTCTATACATGTGTAATTGATGAATAAAGGAAAATTTAATCTAAATGAGTAACTAGACAATTATGATGTGTTCTTATTACATTTTTGAAATGTTTGTAAGTGTGCTCTTGGTTTTTCTACCTGGGTTTGCATCCCATTTGTACCATTTACAAGCTGTTTCATCTTGGACAAGTTACTTAATTTCTCAAAATCATTTTTTCCCTCTGTTAAATGGACCTAATAATAATATGTATCTAATAGAAATATTAGGATTAAATATGGTAATTTATATGATGTTTTTACACAATCTGGTATATTGTAAGCACTTAATAATGTTAGCTGCTACTTCTGCTATTTCTGTTAAGTTCTTGTACTGCATTTAAAAGTTAATCTGAACATGAGACAAAAGAAGAGAAAAAGGATGTAATAATTTATGTAAGGTTACTATTAAATTTTTCTGGCTTGACAAATTATATGGAAATTATAATTTTCGTATGGGAAAATATCAATGAGTTTCATTGGTTTTTCAAGACAAATGACTTTGCCCTTCTTCTAATTTTGTTCTTATGCTTTCTTTATTCTGTTTGCAAGCCACAGCATAGGGTATTTTAAGTTTATTTTTCTCAATTCTTATTTTATCTGTAACTAGTCATAGATGGTCACTGTTAGGTGATTTCAAAGCCAATTAAAAATAAATAAATAATGTTTTTGCTATGAAAGATTATTTTTCTTTTGAACAAATTACATTTTATTTTCTCTATAAATAATTTACAACTTTCAAGTAATCTTTAAATGTTGGGAAATTTTTCACTTGAAGGCATATGAACATATCATAACTGATTTGATAAATATTTATAAAAATAAAAGATTTATGGCAAAAAAGAAAAATAGCCTCCTTAGGGCCAGTGAGTCAATGAGAATATACAACCTTCAGCAATGCAAGATGAGAGCTCTGATTAGTTTTGGATGATAGTGTAATACTGGGTACCTGAACACCAAACTGATTAATGTAGCTCCAAAAGAAGAGTGATGATGTTTTTCCTTCCTCAGCAGAGTTAGATGTTTCTCCTGTACATACGAGTCAGAGCTGTACAAAAGATGTGAGAACCTCCAGAATAGAGCAACAGCAAAATAAATAAATAAATAAATAAAAATACATTGCAAAGTGGACTTCCATATATGGGAAAGTTTGAGATAAGAAGTTTCTACAGACGGTGTGCATCTAGGCATCTAGACCAGGATGGAACTCACTGTGCACAGCTCAAGAAGGGATTCATGCAACACCATGTCTAGGACTTTGCCTCTGTGCCTTAAAGATTTTGTTTTCCCAGTCTAGAGTGTAAAGTTCTGTGGTTGGTGGTGAAGCCACAATTTTGAGAAAGATAGCAAATAATTCTGTACACACACCACTTACAGATTCCTTTTGGTCTCTCTCGGTTAATTTTGAAAAGAGTTTTTTAAAACCTCTTTCATGTGTTCATTAGAAACACATGAATCCAGGTGGGCCCAGCTACTTAGATTTAAGGCAGTTTTATTTAGAACTCTGTTTAGTATCCTGTGTTAATCATCCATAACATATCAAGTTTGTCATAATGATATTGTCTAACTAACGGGTAATAAAGAATTCCTGGGTGCTTTTACAAAGTACAGCTGTCTAGTCAATAAAATGATTGTATTTTGGAAACTATTTGAAAGATGTTTTATTGTTTAACCTTTGCTGGAATACTTTTTTAGGAAAACAAGGGAATTGGCATCATTACAAGAACAGAGTATAAGCAAAACCTCTTTAATGAAGTCCAAGAGGGCAAGCAAACTTATTAATTAAAGGTTTAACCAGATTATAGCTGGTATGTTAATTTTAGGTCACATTTATTATATACCATATATAATCATGATACATATATTTTTATGTTTACTGCATAGATTATATAAGCTTTGTATAATCAATGTGGAGAGTGTATTTATATATCTTTTTTAGTAACATGATTTTATATTGTAAGGGAGTTTTAATGATATTTTTATTTTGTCTTTTTATTTGTACTGTATTTATTATATTTATTTTGAAGTTAAGACTAAGGATAGGAACATATTCCCTAATAATAGTTTTGTGCGAAGACATAATCTACTTTATGATGATTTACTTTCTAGTTCTAAATTAGGATTCAATATCAGTGGCTGAAATTAAGAGATTCCTTCCCATCTCCCCAAACAAGATAGAAGTTTATTTTTCACTCCTGTACATGTCTGGGCTGATATAATGGCCCCACAAATATCAGAAAATCAGGCTTCTCTTTTTTGTTGCTGTGCCAGCTTCAACACACAGTTTCCATCTAGTGGTTCACTTTCACTCACATCCTAGTCAGCTAGAAAGAGGAGAGAAGGGAAAAGAAAAGGCACACCTTCCTTTGAACAATGACCAGGAAGTTTACAAATCACTTATGCTCAGGTCTCACTGGCCCTAACTTAGTCATATGCCATATCTAGCTACAATAGAGACTGTGAAATGTGGTCTTTTGTTACACGAGCAAGTGTTCAATTGAAAATTTCTATAATTTTGTAAGAGAAGGCGGGATTTGGGGAGAAAACTATAAATCACTGTTAGAAATATATTCACGCCGAACCTGAGAACTGCCTTTTTAATGGAAAATACAAACGCCTTTATAATGGTTGTCCAGAAAAATTTTGAAGAAAAATATGCCTGTATTTGAGTTATGCAGTCAGAAACATATCATAATTCAACTGTCTAGAGAGGCCTGGCGTTCTTTTAATTTATCTAGGATTAAGGACACAATTACAAAATGAAACTTTACTACTGAAAATCAAGTTTCCAAAAATTAAAATACACTAGATAATATTTGGTAAAATTCTTCATTTCTGTGTAAGATGTAGAAATGTGAAGTGTCAGAGACCACTTAACAGCATTGGGGAGTCTGTATGCTAATATGAACTAAACTCTTTTCTAGTTAGCTATTTAATCTGAAACTAGGCATAGTATAATCTTTCTGGAGAGATTATAAAAAGAAATCTCAGTTTCTTCTTTTTTTTTTCACATGGAAAATTGAGCTAAAGAATCTCTAGCATGTTAGGTCTGATGTTCAGGCATATGGTATGTGCATTGAGTTGACAAAAATGCAAAGAAATAGAATTCTTGCTCAAACTGCTCTTTTACGTATACACCTTCTCTCCCATCACTTCTATAGAACACAGTCCCAGAGTCCAGCAATTACATTTTGCCTCGAAGTCTGTTTTGTCTGCTATTATACCAGATTTTTTTTGGTCGATAGCGGTACAGTATAGCTTTTTTTTTTCTATCCTTTTAAGATTTTCTACATTTCTACATTTTAATTTTTATGGCTTGTTTCCTGCTATTGGCATATATATTTTTTCAAAAATCTAGTCTGACAGTCTTTTATTTTTAATGAGTATTTATTCTGTTTATATTCAGTATAATTACTGAGATTTGAGTTTAAGTCTATTATTTTACTATTTTCTATTCTGCCAGTTTTGTTATTTGTTCTTTTTTTTGTTTGTTTTATTTTGGTTTGATTAGTTTTTCTTATGGCATCCTTGCCTACTTCCCATCATTAGTTTGTTATATTTAAGTCTTTATTGTTCTTTTTATGGTTACCTAAGAGGCTACACTATTTGTTTTTGTCATATTACATTATAATAAAAAGTAATAGTATTACCACTTTCCGGCTTGTGAAAGAACCTTCCACTTTAGTACATTCAATGACCCCCACCCTCAACTTAAATACTATCATCATATATTTTAATTTTATATATATTTTAAATTCCCAAAAGATCATTATTATCACTGTTTTTTTTTTTTAACAGAAAATATTCCTTGTTACATCTCTGAGCTTTCTTCTTGAAGCATTATTCTCTTTTTACCCAAAGAATACACTTTGGTTAGTTATCATACTTTGCATAGATCTGCTGGTAATAAATTCTCTCAGGTTTTGTTAGTTTGAAAAATGTCTTTGTTTTACCTTTTTTTGAAAGACATTTTTGCTGGATATGCAATTCTAGGTTTATTTTCTTTCAATGTGTTAAAGTTGCTGTGGTGTGCCTCTCTTTCCACTTCTTTCCTCTTTTTGGCTAACTGGGATGTGGGTGAAACTGAACCACTACACGGCTTCCACTGTTTCACTTGAGATTTCAGCTGTCAGTCATTTGTATTTGACCTTTTCGTGTTTTGTTTCTGGCTGCTCTTAAGATATTTTTTGCCTTTGGTTTTCATCAGTTTTTACTATTATGTGACTAAGTATTATTGTTTTAGTACTTATCCTGATTTGAGTTTGTAGTGCTTTTTAAATCTGGCGTTTAATGTCTTTTCAATCAGTTTTGGAAAGTTTTCAGCCATTGTATCTTCAAATACTCCTGTCTCTATTTTTTAAAATAAATCCTTTCATTCTGGGAATATATATGATGGCTATTTTACCATAGTTTATGTATCATTTATGCTCTTTTCTGTATTTTCTATCTTTTCTTTTTTTCATATTATAGTTTGGATATTTTCTTCTCACCTATCTTCTACTTCACTATTTTTTTTTAATCTGTGAATAATTTGCTATTAAATTCATCAACTAAATTTTTAATTTCAATAATTATATTTTTTTAGTCCTAGAATTTCCATTTAGATGCTATTATTCCACATTTTTTGCTGATGTTGTCAATATTGTGGCTTAATTTAGTAGTCATAATGAGCATAATGGTTTTTAAGCCCATCTCTGATATCCCCACTATTGAATCTACAGTGGGTCTGATTTCTATTTTTTTGTTTCTTTTGGTCTCCAGATGTTTGTTATTATTGTCTTCACATATTTTTTATTGTGTCCTAGATGTTGTATACGAAAATTAGTAGCAATAACTTGAGAATCTCAGAGATATTCCAAAGAGGATTATCTTTGCCTCTGGCAGACAGCAAGTTTGGAGGCACTAGCACTTCCTGATCATTGTGAACCAAACAAGGGAGTGAGATGATTTAAAATAGGCTTGGTTTCCTATGAGTGATGGTCTGTTTCTATATTCATAATTACTCCAAGAGTATAACCCTTTGAGGTCCCAACCCATATAAACTTTGTATTCTCTTTGGTGGGCTCTGAATGCTAATTTTTATGCCCCAGCACTATAAGTTTATTAACATCTCTGCTTTTCTTCTCAGCCTCTCAGTCATGCTTTTGACATTAGCCTTGAGGACAAAATTGGCATTAAATATCAGGATCACCTGTCTGAGATGACTTCCTTTCCTAATAATAACTCCAGAGTTCTTTACTACCTCAGTAGCCTCTGGTGCCTTATTTTTTTTTTTTTAATTCTACCTAGCATTTTAAGACATACTTAGGGTAGGATTGGTCTAAAATACCTACTTTGTTATTCTGGAAGTGGAACCCTCCAAAGAGTATATTTTAACAATGACAATGAATGTGATAATGGTAACTAGTACTTTACAAAATATGTTCCAGGTATAGTTTTCATGCATTATTTCATTTAATCATTACTATAATGTAAGTATTTTTATTATTCCCTTACTACAGATTAGGAAACAGATTTAAAGAGGCCAAGGTACATAGTTAATATACTGTAAAATTAAGTGTTGAAACTAAGACTTAAACTCTAGAAACCACAGTCTTAGCTAGTTATACTCTATTAATATAAAGTACCTATGACAACTAACTAAATCCATGATAATAGTGATTTATAACTTCAGACATATCTGTGTTTATGATTAGGGATGCTAGTCTTTTCATTTTATTACTGAGTTTTTATATAACCTTTAAGTTATTCAGTGTATATGTACCTCACTTTTACATTGGCACAGAGCCCTTAGTATCTTTGGCGAAAACAAACAAAACCCCAACAATTCTGTTAAGAATAAGTATCCATAATCTAAAAGTTTAATAGCTATTTAAAAATACACATAAATGGAAAGAAAAGATATTTTAATTTCTTTGAAAAATAATCACAGTGATAGGATCTGAGCACCTGTTAGGTACTCCACAACTTCTCAAATCTTGGAATTGGGCACTACCACCTTTGTTTTCAGTTTGGGCACTATCACCTTTGTTTTCAGTTTCACATCGAATGTCATGTGATCTAATGTCAAAACTATGAACTAGCATAAACTAGTCATTCACAAAATATTCAACATATGTTGAGTATTCCTATATTTCCCTTGAAAATTTAAGATACATTGTGGTGTAAGTTTATGAAATGTGGCATTAGCACATTATCTCTAGAAGTTATAAGTTTAAAAAAGCCCCTGAGCTTCCTGATTCCAGGGTCTCTCAGGCAATGTTCCTCACCTCCCAGATGAGAATCTAAGCATTAGAGACATTGATAAAATGTTCAGTCTAAATAGTTTTTTTTTGGTAAAGGTAATTAAATGTTAAAACATTTAAAAGAAAACTTTTGAAACGACTTGGTTTTCTTAAGAGTCTCCAATACAGTTGTTTTCATGCATCTAGGAGTGAAAAGCAAGAGTGTTTCTTTTGTTGTTCAGATAGAGTAACTAGTTGTATGTATGTCAGGTAGATGTCTGTGAAGTACAAGACAGTACTTTTTAAAAACTGTAATAATTAATTGATTGACCTTTTGTGGCACTGCAGATTTCTTGGGGACATAGGTTTGGACTACCAAGTAATAGAGGTGACAGGGATGATAAGCAGTGCATATGCTGCATTCTTATCCTGAAAGTCAGTTATTTGACACAGTCTATGAGGATGGATTACCTGGTTAGGAGAAGGCAAGTTAAAAGAGAAGTGCAGAAGTCAAATTTTCTACTTTTAGCTGTGCTCTGGACATGTCGCTTTATCTCTATAAAAAGAGGATTTTCCTATTTACCTCTTATATGATCTCTAAAGATCCATTTCAGCTCCAAAATACATTGGTCCCATGGTTCACCTGAAGCTTTTGCTATCTTCTTTACTCCAATAGGCCATTCCTTTACTGCTAGAGTTTATATGTAAATTTGTAAAACTAATGTAAATAAGCTGCTTTCTTAATGACCATTTAAATCTCTCTGGACTTATCCAAGGGGCCATAATGTTTACTGACATGCTTTCCTGTGATGTTGTCCTTAATTGGGAAGCACATCTTATAAGAATTATAGTCTCCAAGTGGGATAATTCCTGTGGTTTAAAAGTTACCACAAAGGAATTCATTGGCATTAGAAACCAAGACATATTTATTTCTCAATACTTTCCCCAAGGCTGTAAAATGTTACTATAAACTCAGAACATTCTTATATTTAACCATATTTATTTTCAGGTTCATTGGTTATTCAATATTTTCCTGGAAACCCATTAATTCATATCATTTAGAAAGTATGTATGTACTGGACCATCAGAATAATATGAGAAGTAGATATAATTCATAGAGACTTGTAACTGATTTTTCTCAATTGATGATTTTTTCATTTCTTGGAACTTTTTAAATTAAAAACTTTTACTAATTTTTTTATTATGTAACTACTAAATTCATTGAGGTAGAATAATTAGAAATAGAGAAGTGTTTATGTTGAGTTTTATAGATTACCATGATTATTTATAAACTAAGTTCACAATTTAAGTTTCTTTTAGTTTGTTAGAATTCTAGAAAGAAAGGCATCTAGAAGAGTAGAAAACATTCTGCCTATAGGACTTTCTGACAATTAATACTATTAAATACTTTATTTTATTTATTCTTGGAATCTTTATTCTAATAACAAAGACACTGAATAGTTTAAGTACCTTATTGAACTAATGTATTTGAATCTTTAAAAATATATATAATCCAAAATAGCCAGTTACATGAATAAAGCCAAATTTATATTTAAGTTGAAAAATAAATATATGTATCTAGAGACCTGATTAGATAGCAGCACATTAGGGAAAATATAATTGAAAATTTTTTGATAATTATAAATTAAATATAATGCTTTAGTATTATAAGAAAGAATGCTTCCACACTAATTTGTTTTTGTTTGTTTTGATTTCCTCCTTCCAGTGTTTTAAGGAGAAGCTTGAATAACCTAGATGCTATTATAAGGCTATAAAACATATTTTTGCACTTTGCACTCCTAATCTTAAAGCCTAGATAAAGCATTCCCCCAGAAAAGAAAAAAAAAAAGCCAACAAAGTTTGTTTAAAACCTGCAAGCCAATATGTCAAAGCCTGATTTGCGGGAGAAACCAAGTGAATGCTATCATATATCTTTGGCATAATTGGACAGCTATTAGGGAGAAAAAAAATAGTGTCATATAAAAGCTAAGTAGAAACTGTGTGTTTGCCTTGGGGGAAAATAAAAGCAACTTCAAGACAAGTCCCTTAGTCTGTCCTATACAGAAACTCCAGAATAGTCACTGTCTAGAAATGTCAATTAATAATAAATTAAAGAAACTGAACTTATTTGCAGTAAAGAAGAGGAGAAAAAAACAGATGTGATATTGTCTTCAAAAATCCTTTAGGGCTATCATGTATAAGAGCAATAAATTCAATGGGCAGAAGTTTTAGGGAGGCACAATTTGTAACCTTCTAATAAAGGCCTTGTAACGTAACAGTCATGTCTGTCCATGGAGGTACTCAGATATAGGTTAGAATGGTGTATGATGGATTTTATTAGGAGAAAGTACAGAGTCAGTAACCTAAGATTAATTCTGACTTTAAGATTCTGAGAGCTTCCTTTGATAATAGTACATTGAAATGCTTTAATGATGGGCAGTGTGTTTATTCTAGAAATTTTCTATAATATTTTACTTTAATATTTTCTGTAAGTTGCTGTGCATAAATATGTCAAACTAGTGAAGTGGATTCACTTCAAGGCTCCTCTGCTTCCTCAGCCAGATGCCCCTGTGCAAGGAACAATGTGTGCACCCTGTACAACCAACCACACACAGCATTTCTGATTGGTGGTCAGTGTATTTAGGGTATTTTTCTCTAGACTGATTTCAAGTATAATGTGATCTCATACATCTCTGATTGCTCATCTTATTGTTGGAGTAATTAAGTATTTTAACTCAAAGCCTTGTTTCCTCTGTATGAAATAGTTTCTTTTATCAAGAGCTCTATCATTTGCCTGATTTCAAATAACTGGAATATTTAATTTTTAAGAACTCTAGTACTATTCATGTTTCTAATCAACCAGAAAATATTGATTGAGCCACTATGTTTGATTATTATATTTCAGACATCAATTATGGTATTAATATTAGAGGTAGCTTCAGGGACTTACTGCCTTTCCATATGTGTGGGATATGTGTGTATGAATATATGTATTTTCTAGTATCTACAAGTTCATTGAAGTAAAACTGATATACAAAAACTGCACATATTTAATATATAAAATTTGATGAATTTAGACATATGCATGCATCTGTGGTTCCATCACCACAATCCAGGTAATAAACATATCCATCTCCTCTAAAAGTTTTCTTGTGTCCCTCTACTGATAAGAACACTTAGCATGAGATCTACTTACTCTCTTAAGTGCACAATACCTTATCGATAACACTAGGCACTATGTTGTAAAGCAAATCTGCAGAACTTACTCATCTTACATGATGGTAACTTGATAGAAGAACAGCTCCCCACTTTACCCTTCTCTCATCACTTTCTGCTTCTATAAGTTTGGGAATTATGCAGTATTTGTCCTTCTGTAATGAACTTAGTTCACTTAGCACAGTGTCCTTAAGCTCCATCCATTTTGTTGCAAATGGTAGGTTTTGCTTCTTTCTTTAAGGATGGTTAACTTTCCAATGTACATATATACATTGGAATATATACATTTATGTCTTCACCTGTCAGTAGACATATGGATTTATATATGTTGGCTGTTTTGAATAATGAGGCAGTAAACATGAGAGTGCAGATATTTCTTTGATGTCCTAATTTCAGAAGTGGAATTGCTACATCATTTATTAGTTCTTTCTTTACTTGTCTTAAGAACTGCCAAACTGTTTTCCACAGCAGCTGCACCATTTTACATTCTCACCAACAGTGTAAAATGCTTTCAATTTCTCTACCATGTTGCCAACACTTATTGTTTTATTTTTTTATAATAGCCATTCTAAGAGATGTGAGATGATATTTCATTATATATTTAACTTGTATTTCCCTGATGATTAGTGATGTTGAGCATGTTTTCATATACCTGTCGATCATTTGCATGTCTTCTTTGAAGAAATGGCTGTTGAAGTTCTTTGCTCAGTATTTAATCCATTTATTTGCTTTATTTATTTATTTATTTTTTGCTATTTAACTGTAAAAATTTCTTGTATATTTTGGAATTTAACCCCTTATTAGACAAATGGCTTGCAGATATTTTCTCCCATTCAGTAGGTGGCAAACACTTCGTTTCCTTTGCTGTGTAGAAGCTTTTTAGTTTGATGTATTCCCACATACCTATTTTTGTTTTGATGTTATATCCATGAAGTCATTGTAAAGACCAATGTCATGAAGATTTCCCCCTATGTTTTCTTTTAGGAGTTTTACAGTTTCAAGTCTTCTTTAATTTCTTTCATCAGTGTACTGTAATTTCAATGTACAAGTCTCTCATCTCCTTGGTTAAGTTTATTTCTAAATGTTTTATTCTTTATGAAGCTATTGTAAATGGAATTGTTATCTTAATTTCCTTTTTGGATAGCTCATTGTTAGTGTATAGAAATGTAAGTGATTTTTATGTGTTGAGTTTGTATCCTCTACTTTACTGAATTTATTGATTATTTGGTGGAGTTCTTAAGGTTTGCTATATATAATAACATGTTACTTGGAAACAGATCATTTTACTTGTTACTTTCCAATTTGTATGACTTTATTTCTTTTTCTTACCTAATTGCTCTGGATTGGACTTTCAGTACTATTTTAAATGAAATTGGCAAGAGAGAGTATCTTTATCTTGTTCTAACATTAAAGGGAAAATTTTTAGTTTTTTTTTTACCCTTGAGTATGATGTTAGCTGTAGGCTTGTTGTATATGTCCTTTATTGTTGAAGTAATTCCTTTTCTACCTAGTTTATTGAGTATTTTGATTCTGAATGAGCATTGAATTTTGTTAAATGCTTTTCTGCATCTATTGAGATGACCATGTGGTTTTTATTCTTCATTATAGTAATGTTGTATATCACATATTGATTTGCACATGTTAAACCATCCTTGTATCCCATAGAATAATCCCACTTAATCATGGTGTATGATTCTTTTAGTGTGCTCTTGATTTTGGTTTGCTACTGTTTTGTTGATAATTTTTGCATCTGTGTTTATCAGGGATTTTGGCCTGTAGTTTTTTTTTTTTTTTCCTTGTGGTGTCTGTGTGTGGCTTTGGTAACAGGATAATGCTGGCCTTTGTAAAATGAGTTTGGAAATGTTCCCTCCTCTTCTATTTTTGGGAAGACTTTGAGAAGGATTAGTGTTAATTCTTCTTTAAATGTTTGATAGAATTCACCAGTGAAGCCATCTGGTTCTGGACTTTTGTGTGTTGAGAGGGTTTTTAATTACTGTGATTCAATCTCTTCACTCATTATTGGTCTGTTCCAATTTTCTGTTTCTTCATGATTTAGTCTTGGTGGTTTGTATCTTTCTAGGAATTTATTCTAGGTTATCCAATTTGTTGGCATGTAATTGTTCATAGTTGTCTCTTTTTATTTCTGTGGCACCTCTTGTAAAGTCTCCTCTTTCATTCCTAATTTTATTTGAGTCATTTTGTCAGTCCTTGTAAAGGTTTGTCAATTTTATCTTTAAAAAAACCCACCCCAGTATTTACTTTCATTGATCTTTATTTTCTTTTTAATGTCTACTTTACTTATTTCTGCCCTAATTTTTATAATTTACTTTCTTCTGCTAAATTTGGCTTAGTTCATTCTTTTTAAAAATTTCCTTGAGGTGTTATGTTAGGTTGTTTGAGATCTTTACTTTTCTTAATGTAGGCATTTATTGCTATAAAATTCTCTATTTGAACTGCTTTACTTCGATCCCTTAAGTTTTGGTATGTTTCATTTTAATTTTTATTTTCCTTTTGAAATCTTTGATTGTTCATGAGTACGTTGTTTAATTTTCTACGTATTTGTGAATCTTTCAATTTTTCTCCTGTTATTGATTTCTAGTTTCATACTGTTGTGGATAGAAACAAACTTGATATGATTTCTGTCTTTTTAAATTTGTTAAGGCTTGTTTTGTGGCCCAGCATATAATCTGTCCTGGAGAATGTTTCATGTGTGTACTTGAGAAGAACATATATTCTGATGCTTTTACATAGATTGTTCTGTGTATTTATGTTAGGTTCATTTTATATATAGTGTATTCATGTCTACTATTTACAGATTTTTTGTCTGAATGATCTATCCATTGATGGAAGTGGAGTGTTGAAGTCCCTTTGTATTGTTGCTATTTCTCTCTTCAATTCCATTAATATTTGCTTTATATTTTTTTCTTTGGTGTTGGTTGCATTTGTTGTGCATTTCTTTGCAGTTGTGTCATATTAATGAATTAACCCATTTGTCATTATATAGAGACTTTGTTTTTTGTGAGTGATTATGACTAAAAATCTTATTTTGTCTAATATAAGTATTACCACTTCTCTATTTTGGTTACCAATAGCAAAATGTCTTTTACTATGCCCTCACTTTCAGCCTGTGTGTGTTATTAAAATTAAAATGAGTCTCTTATAGGTAGCATATTGTCCCCATTTGTTTTATCTACTCTACCACTCTGCATCTTTTGATTGAAGAATTTAATCCATTTACATTTAAAGTGATGATTGATTTGTGCCATTTTGTTAATTATTTTCTAGCTGTTTTGTCTTTCTTTTATTCTTTTCTTCCTCTCTGTCTTCCTTTGTGATTTGATTTTTTTTTTTTGCAGTGTGATGTTTTGATTCTTTATCTTTTATGTTTACTAAGGTTTCTTCTTTGTAGATTTTCAGCTCAGTTATTTTGTACTTTAGCTCCAGAATTGTTGTTTGTTTCTCTTTATAATTTCTGTTTATATTTTCATTTTGCTCATCTGTATCTGCCTAATTTCATTTAGTTCTCTGTGTTTTTTTAATAGCTCAATGACTTTTTTTGAGATTATTATTTTATTTTCTTTGTTATACAATTCATATATCTTCATTTCTTTAGGGAATGTTAGTGGAGATTTATTTTATTTCTTTGGTAGAGTCATATGTCCCTCATTCTTTGTGTTTCTCATGAGCTTTACATTGGTGTCTGAACATTTAAAGAAATAGTCACTTCTGTCTTTGTGGATTGGCGTTGGCAGGGAAAGACCTTCAGCAATTAGCCCAGCTGGAAATTCGTCTTTCAAACTTTTTTTAATAGATGTACATGTTCTACTCTTCTCCCTCCCTCCTAGGGAATAATTCTCAGAATTGTTTGTACACCTTCTTCCTGTCCCACAGAGCCATTCTCCATACTAAGAGCCAGCCACCTACCCCTTTTTTCTATTACAGTGTACTGAGATGCTGGGATCTTAGGTGCAAACTCCACTTCTCTCTCTTCTTCCTCCCAAAGAAGTGTCAGTATTGTGAGCCTTCTTCTAGTCCCACAGAATCAGCTCGGCTGCTGATAGCCATGTCTTCTGCTCAGAACCTTATCAGCTGCTGAGATCCTCTCTGGCTGCCAAGATCTGCACCAGCTGGTGTGATCCATGTTTTCTGCTGAGAACCTGACTGGCTACTGAGATCTATGCCAGCATCTGCAATCCACACTGGTCACTATAGAGCCCCTGACTGTGGAGAGCCACCTACCCCTCTTCCTTGTCCCTAGATACCCTGAGGGGTTTCAGTTAGGCTTGATGTTTTAATATTTTGGGTGAGGTGAAACAGGATCAATTCTTTTGGGTAGGGCATTAAAGGGCTGGGGACATTGAATTTACCCCCAGTTCTTTCTTTTCTCCAAAACAGAAATCACATGCCAATGGGATCTTTTCCATACTGACTTGTGCTAACTTGGGGGAGGGTGAGACATAAGTAAAGTGAAACTGTACTTTTTAACTTGATTCAGTGTAGTTGTTCTTGGTTTTATACTCTCTGAATGCTGCATCTTCTTAAGTGGATTCTGGGATTCTTATAAACGTATTCTAGTCTGTATATAGTTGTTAAATCACTATTTCTGTGTGAGGACGCGGGCTGGGACTTCCTATTTCTCCATCTTACTAATGTTACTCTGTATATTATTTTTGAACTGTGGGAAACTTGAGAAAACTATAAAGTTAGGTACCTAGCCTATGAAAAGACATTTTACTCCATCCCATTTCTCTGTTAGACAAGTAGTATATCATTGAAATGGAAGGGTTTATTGTTAATTTATTGACTATTCACGAGATGTCTTTTTTTAATCAACAGTTTTAAACATTTTTAAGTCGCTATAGCTTTATCTTAACATAAGATTTGAAACTAGCCAGAGTCAACAATGATGTAACTGAAATTGCATCTGAAGACTCAGACTTTAGGTTTTCGTAAACCACTTTATAGGGCTGTGATTATTATCACAACAAACTTTAATTTGTTGTCATTTTGAATTTAGGCCATGATGTTAAATTGTGCTAAAGGAAATTCTCTAGTGACTAGATCTATTCATTAACAGCTGTTGCTCTACCTGTGAGAGGATTCAAAAAAACTGCCAGCCAAAAGTAGTCCAATAAGCCTTTTAAATTATTACTGTTTTAGTTGCTACTTATGTAAGTAGAGATTGAGTTTAGTTGTGGAGTTTTTTCAGGATACTACTAGTTTAATTCTGTGGGACAAAGTAGGTTTGGCATGACTCTACTAGCAGCAAAGTCTCCAAGTATTGCAGAACCATCTGATGTGTAGAGAAAATCAGCAGTCTGATTTTGTATTTTATTTTGCTTTGTAAAGTCATGGAGGCATGGAGGATTACTTCCAGAATATAAATGTATCTCTTGTGTAAAATACTTTTAAGAATTTATATAAAAGTAGTTATCCCACAACTCACCAGTCTACTTTTGTTAAAATTTCTTCACTAAGTAACAGCTATATTTAAAGGTAATGGTTAGATAGGACAAAAGGTGGTCAAATATACGGTGACTGAAGAAAATTGAACTTTGAGTGATGAATACGCAATGCAATACATGACATACTATTGAATTGTATACTTGAAACCTATATGATTTAATTAACCAATGTCACCCTTTATTTAATAAAAAATAAAGGTAATGGTTAGAATAAGACTCAAGTTGCGAAGAGACAGCAGAAGAAAATTTGGGGGTGATAGAACTGTTCTATGTCTTAATTGTGGTGGTGCTTATGTTATGCTTTTGTCAGAATTCAGAAATTTAAACCAAAAAGGTGAATTTTACATATGATTTTAAAATAAAAAGTTTAAAAAATGCAGCCATCCTTTTTTCTTTGGAAAATTTATTTGAGGTGTAGATACTTGTACCTTCTGCTTTTCTTTTGTTCTAAGAATTCTCAGACAGTCCTCTCGGATCCTGAAGACCTTCAGAAGTCTTTGATATTTGGGCAAGACTTTAGAAGATCTTCCCTTCCTCCTTTATTCCCATTCTCCTTTTCCTCCCTCCTTTTAACAGCACACAATTTCAGAGTCAAGTTACCTTGTTCTCATAAGGATTCAGTTTATAATATGATCCTCATATGCACACTGCATTAATATTATCAAAACAATATAGTTATTTATCAGAGTCTAAATAGATTAATAAACTGAATAAAGATATATTACTCACATCCTGTCTTTAACAAATAAATAATCCCAAATTTTACCCTCATATTATTGTTTTCAGTTATACACACGTATTCAGTAATCAGGAAATTTTCCTTTATTGTTGGCCTCCTTGAGCCTGATATTTTCTCTTTGAGTTCTTACTACTAAGTGATTGATGAAATAAAAGTTTTATTTTGAATTGTTTCTTTTAAGAAAGAAAGTTGAGAAATATGAACATACAATCTTCCTTTTAGCTAGATTAAGAAGGAAGTTGATTATATTGCCTGAAAACATTTTTTTCTAAAAGTGTGAAATGCTATAAATTTAAAGTTCAGTAGTCTAAATTTGCTTAATTATTTTATTAAGATTTCCAATGAAATAGATATTTATTTCCTTCATAAAATCCTTTTAATGTGTCTGTTCTGAGATAAGCACTATTTTAGGTGCTGAAGACTCCATGATGATGAGGTATATGGTTCCTCATGATTTAATAAATCTATAACAGAAGTAAGCACACAATGCCATGGTAACACAGTTAGACAAATTTGTGATTTAGTATAGATTCATATTATTATAGAATGGGGAAAGATTTTTACAGTACCTAAAAACCACACCTGTATCATATATTTTGGCACTTTAGAAAATCTTTGTAGGGCCTTTGAAAAATTATCTTTTGACCTTAAAAATTTTTTAAATTATTTATTTTTTTAATAGTGACATTGGTTAATGGAATCCAGTAAGTTTCAGCTGTACACTTTGACAATAAGGCATATATATATTTACACTGTGTGTTCACCTCCCATGGTTAGATTTCTTTCTGTCACCACATACTTGACCCCCTTTATTCCATCTACCTCCCCCTCTTCCCTTAAAAATTTTAAGTTAGTGGGTTTCCGTTATAGTGATGTGAGGAAATGAGTTTACTACAGCTTTTTAAAATTAACTTTTCCTGTGCTCTCTGTAAAAAATTTTTAAATAGTTGCTGTCACAGGATGATAATTGACAGACATTAACTTCTAGTTAAGTGACTTGGTCTAGATTTTTTAAAGAGAGGCCAACTTCACATATTTTGCTCCATTATTGGACTGCTTGAAAAAAGTCTCAATATATTTATTTAGAAACATTTTCTTAGAAGAAATGAAGAAGTTAATAAATTGCTCCTATAATACAGTGAAGAATCATTATGCATCACACATGGAAAGGGGTATTGAGAGGAACAGATACATTAAAAGCTGAACATAGTACTTTATAATATTGCAGAGTTTACTTTGGAATAGGGGTGGAAAGCATAGGAATCGGTTCTTTTCAGGTACCATGGTATTGATTTTGAAATTTTATAGAGAATGCAAAGTTAAAGTATGTTTTTTGGCAGCAACTAGCAAGATATTTCTAGAACTAATTTGTTTGAAATGAAAGGATCTGGTATAGTGATGTATGGCATTAGAAGGAGCAGAAACAGGGAGAGAGCTTTTAATTACCAAAGCTTGTAAATGACTAGCCCATTCCTTAATACACCTTTCTCTTGATTTCTGATAACTCATAATCCTATTTTGCATGGGACGTTGTCTTTCTAAGATGCTGAGTACATCCCTAACTCTGCATGACTTTTTGCTAGAGAATCAACTACTGTCTATATGAGTATGGATAGCTTGGGTCATAGTTTTGAGAGAATGTGATGGGGGGTAGGCTGTTTTGGATCACATACTTCCTTTGGGCCAGCTCTGTGTATGTCATCTTTAAGATGATAATCCCAGAAGAAAGTTTTTCTGAACATGCTTAAGGGTAGGATAGGCAATGAAACATATTCAATATACCATTTGAAGAAAAAGAAACTTTATTCTAAGGACTCACAAACTATTAGGTACCAGAGCAGCTTTAGGTTCTAGCTTCTATCTGTCTCTCATCATCCAGCCATTCCATTTCCTGCAGGTACTCTCAAGGCAAATTCTCTCTCTCTCTCTCTCTCTCTCTCTCTCTCTCTCTACACACACACACACACACTCTCTCTCTCTCTCTCTCTCTCTCTCTCTCTCTCTCTCTCTCTCTCTCTCTCTTTGTATGCCCACAATTATTCACACTCTATTTGTCTCTGTGTATAGGCACTTCTCTTTTACTGCTGATTAGCCAGTTTTCTCTTATTTATTTCAGAATATTCAGTCTGACTGGCTAAACAAATTACTATCACTTTCTCTAATCAGAGCTCTTCAAGCCTGCCTGCCTCACAGATCACTGATTAGCCTAGAGATTGGCTGCCCCTGAGATAGTAACTACTCATTGATAATAATAGATCAATGGTGCATCCCCAAATGAGTGTTGTGGCAATATAAATGAGAGGGGGAAGCTGGTAGGACTAATTCATGTGGATTTTCTTAATAAGAACACTATTCTTTTGAGAAGCAGTACCTTACATTCTGGAATTTTGAGAAAAACTTGGGATTTCAGGAAAGAGGAGAAGGAGGAAGGAGGGAGGGAGAGAATATTCCTGGACTATTTAGAAGCCAGACAAGGAGCTAGGTGTTTTTCTCTTACTTCTTGTGTAATCAACCAAGGTAATTTAAATGACATTTCTAATTTAAGTAAGTAGCATCAATGGGATTTGAAGTTAGCCCTGTTTATCTATCTGTCCCCAAAGTCCATGATTTTTTTTTCCTTAAACACACAATAGTGTCTTATTACTTTGATTATACATTGATGTTATATCTTGCCTTATGTTTTTACTTTAGGTAGATGTGTAGTCAGTTCATGAGATGAGATGGTCTTGAGAATAGAGGACATGCATGCCCTATTTTTGCACATTACCTGTGTATACAATAGTTTCCCAGTTGTTAATTTAACTTAATTTTAAATGTTAACTCACATACTAAATAATAGAATAATGCCTTACAGTAGTAAAATCTTGAACAGTATTCAGAACTAGTCGAAATATGAGGGCATGTTTTTCAACCTATATTCATTATCAGACAACTTAGTTTTAATATTATTGCTTGGTTATGATGTTTTTAAACTATTTTTTATATTAATGCATAATTTAGATACAGAAAAATTTACTGGTTTTGGTGTACAGTTCAGAGTTTTAACATGTAAAGTAATCAACTACCACCACAATGAAAATGTAGAACAATTCCATCACCTAAGAAAATTTCATCCTAGCCCTTTGTAGTCATTTCCTCCCCTCATCCCCAGCAACTGGTAACCACTGACCTATTTTCTATCTCTATAGTTTTGCCTTTCTGAAATGTCATATTAATGGAATATTCTGAAATACAGTATATACCTTTTGAGTCGGACTTCAATCACTTAGCATAATGTTTTTGAGATTAAACCATGATGTTACATGTATTAGTAGTTTTTTATATTGCCAAATAGTATTCAGTTATATGAATATACCACAATTTCTTTATCCGTTCCTCACTCAAGAGAAATTTGGGTTGTTCCAGTTTGGGGAAATTATGAATTAAGCTAATATAAACATTATCAAAAGCTTTCATGTAAACATAGGAATGTTGTAGTGGGTTATTTTTGTTTGTTTGTTTTCATCTGGCCAAACACCTAGGAATGGGATTGTTGTGTCATCTGGTGTTATATTTAACTTTAGAAGAAACCACTGAACTGCTTTCTAAAGTGTCTGTACAGTTTTACATTCCTACCACCAGCCTATGAGTTCCAGTTGCTCTGTATCCTTATCAGTACTTGTTATTGTTAGCTTTTTTTAGCCATTCCTTTAGATATGTAATTGTTTCTCGCTGTGCTTTTGTTTGCATTTATCTATTGACTAATGATGCTGAGTGACTTTTTAAAAAAATTTATTTTTATTATGGTGACATTGGTTAATGAAATCCAGTAAGTTTCAGGTGTGCAATTCAACAATAAGGCATATATATATATATATATATATATATATATATATATATATATATATATATATATTGCATTGTGTGTTCACCACCCACAGTTAGATTTCTTTTTGTCATCACATATTTGACCCCTTTTACCCCATTTACCTCCCTCCTCCTCCCTACCCTCTGGTAACCACTACTCTGTTGTCTATGTCCATGAATCTCTCTTTGTACTGTTTGTTTGTTGCTTTTAGGTTTGTATCCCTAAAAGCGATATCATGTGATTTTCAACTTTTTCTGTCTGGTTTATTTCGCTTAGCATGATTATCTCAAGGTCCATCATGTTGTTGCAAATGGCAGTATTTCATCTCTTCTTATGGCTGAGTAATATTCCATTGTATATATGTACCACAGCTTCTTTATCCAATCATCTATTGTAGGATACTTCAGTTGCTTCCATGTCCTGGTGAATAATGCTGCTATGAACATCAGTGTGTAAATATCTTTTTGGATATATGTTTTTAAGAATCTTTTCATATGCTTATGTGCCATCCCTATATCTTTGGTGAGGTATCCATTAACATCTTTTATTCATTTTTAAAGCCAAATTTGTTTTCTTGTTTTGAGAGTTCTTTACATATTTGGGCTACAAAAATTTTATATCAGAAATGTGATTTGCCTGTATTTTCTCTCTGCCATCACTTATTTTTTTATTGTCTTAATAGCGTCATTCAAAGGGCAGAAGTTCTTATTTTTGATGAAGTTCAATTCATTGATTTTTTCTTTCAATGATATAACTAAGGAATCTTTGTCTAGACCAAGTTTCCACAGATATTTTTTTTCCTATGTTTTCTCCCAGATGTTTCATAGCTTCAGGTTTTACATTTTGTTCTTTGATCCATTTTGAGTTAATTTTTATGTATGGTTCAAGTTTTAGATATTAAAATTCTTTTAATTTTATTTTTTTATTTTTACTTCTTGGTATAGCTCTCTAATTATTCTAGCACCATTTATTGAAAAGACTCTTCACTGAATTAGATTTGCATCTTGGTCAAAATCACCAAATATGTGTGGATCCTTTATTCTTTTTCCACAACCATGCTGTCTTGTTCCTGTGCTTTATAGTTATATAAGTCTTGAAATCAGGTAATGTGAGACCTCCAACTTTACTCTCCTTTTTAAAAATTGTTTTGAGTATTCCAGATCTTTCTCATTTCTCTATAAATTTTAGAATCAGATTTTTATTTCTGTATAGCAATCCTGTTGGGATATTGTTTGGAATTGTGTTGAGTCTATAAATTGTTTGAGGGAATGAAAATAGTGACAATATAGAGTCTTCCTATTCTTGAACACTACATATGTCTTCCTTTATGTTTTTTTAAAATTTCTTTTATTAGTAATTTGTAGTTTTCAGTGTACAGATATGTTAGGTTTATAGTGAAATATTTTTATAATTTTTGTGGTATAATAAATGGTACCTTTCAAATTTCTATATCTAATTGTCTATAGTTCATATTAGAATATGGATTTTCAAACTTGTTAAACTATAGAATTTCAGTTTTAGTAGTTTTCTTTTAGAATTTGTATAAGCAATGATATCTATTTAGGATTCTAAAAAAGGCTACTTTTTTTGTTTTATTCATGAGATCCTTAGGACATAGAGTGGTTGTTCTTACATATGTACCATATGGCTAGATGGTTTTTATGGTTTGTTTTGATTTTTTTTGTTTGTTTGGTTGTTTTTAGTGTCAATAATTAAAATGTTATATTCTTGTATAGTTAGAATATGTGTTTAAATGAAAAATAACATAGGGAAATGAATGTTTCTTATAGTCCTGTTAATGGGATTTGAAAGAATGTGTATCTTACTTGCTGTAGGCAACTAAGATAAATAATAAAAGTAGAAAATACCTTCTTTCTAGAATTGTACTTCTTTTTGCACTGCTTAGCCATTTCTGTTATATAAGTACAAACAGGTCTAAGCATTTTAATCATGTTTAAGACTTCCTTCATATTTCATGTGATTTAAAAAAGGAGTCAGGACATTGCTTTAGTGAGTTCTCAAGACCTTAAAAATGGATCTTTAATTCAAGCAGATTATGATGAATGAGAGGCATTTACAGAGTACAATTGCTATCTAGATGCAATTGTACTCTGTAGTGCTTTATTGATTTCTTTCCTTCTGCATTGCCAAAACTCAGGATTTCTTCTCAGTAATATAGGGTCATGGAAAACAAAACTCAGTTGATTCTAACTAGTATTTTCCCCTCTTCAATACAAAAATCTTTAATATTTGATATTAAGTAGAAAGGTTTTAATATAATAATCTTGCTTTCCTATTTATTTATGAGACTATTTTTTGTGGGCATATATCCTAAGGCTACAGGTTTGGACTAAAAATTATTAAGTAGAATTATTGTTTTAGAATTGACAAATGGAAAAACATGGACTGTATTTTTCAGACACTGAGTTTCCATCTCTTCTATGTAAAAGAAGATAAGATTTTTGAAGATACTTATAGACACATTTAATACTCAATGTTTTCTAAGTTTTAAGAGACTATTAACAGAATTTCTTCTTCCTTTTTCTATTCTCAGTCTCTTCAGCTGTTATTTTTCAGTGTTATAGGATGTTCTTGTAATAATGCAGAAAAAACATTCTTGGGGGAATAATATCAGAGGATTATATTATTTATGTGATATTTTATGTTAGCATTTTAAACATGTATTTATTCAAGTAAATGAGAAAAATAATTTCTGAAAATATTATTTGTAGAAAAAGATTTCTTGGAATAGGAGAAATTCATTTGATAAGAGGACAGTGGTGAAGTCTGAGGAGTGGGACACTGGTAGGTTGTTTTTGAGTTATGTAGCAATTTATAGTGGTTCTTAAAAATCCTATAACTTTTTAAACACATTCTTCAAATCTAAATATTGTTATCTATTGGAATACTTAATTAAAATAGACCTAATTTATTAAACTTAATTTCATAGTCCAGTCTGTTAAAATATATCTATGAATTCTAAGAATTCTTAGGCTTTTCGATGCTGTTTCTCTTCTGATAGACTGTGAAAAGAATAAAATGTTGGGGAGTAAAAGGGTGGAAAAATATGCACTGTGGTAGCTTTCTATCCACATCTCACAGAATAATACTTCTGCTACCTGTATTGCCATAATACCCATTTTCTCTGTAAGTCAATTCTGAAGTTCTTCCAAAGAATTATTTTTCTATGTTTTGGTAAGATAAGCTTAAGCTTTTTCCCACTGTAACCTTTTAGCTACAGAGATATGAGTTTACAGTCACATCTATGTTTCTACCCTAACAGAGAGCAGGTCAGTGAAATATAAAGGTTTTCTGACTGTTCATCTGGAGCCTTGAAACTTTAAACCTCAATAAAATTATCTATCTTTCTCCTTTGGTGACATTTTAAAAAAAGTTAAATGACATAAAAATCTAGTAGCAGCATGACTTTTTTTCTAATAGGAATTGTTATATAATTAATCATTGCACATCATAAAAGGTTCATTTGATGTACTTTGTATCTTATTATTTAGTATTTTTTATTAAACTTTTTAGGGAAAACAATTTTTTTAGTTGCTGATTATGTGCATTTTAGTGTATATGTTGAAATCACAAAATAATTGAAAGAAATTGAATATTCAAGATAATTTTGATTTCTTTAGTAAGCAAAATAAAAGTTTATTTAAAAATTTTAGGTTAGTTAAGGACATATGAAACTAGACTTTTGATATCTTATACAATACTCTTATCAGAATAAATTGCTTATTCTTTGTGATGTCAAGTGGTTTTACAGTCTTTTGTTTGAGGAAGTCTTAAGATTTCGATAGTTGCTCTATTTAAAGGCATTTTTATTCATGTACAGACTGGGATATATTCTTGCTATTATTATCAATTTTTGCTGTTAAAATAAAGGGTCTGTTTTAGAAATATATTGTTAATTTTCATTTTTATAATACTATAAATACATTTTCAAACATTTTCCTAAGCATGCTGAGTTTCTTGGATGTTGTTCTGATAATTCTAGGCCTCATTACACTGCTTAAGAAACCAATGTCCAGTTCTAACAAGCCACAGTAAATTTAGATAATACTGCTGCTTTGTAGGATAAATCTTTTTGCTTTGACTGTTAGTTTGGTCTTGGGCCCAATGTCAAAAAGACAGAAAAGGAAATACAAGTTATTTTGGAAGAGATGGAAAGTAAAATACAAGCTAGGTCAAGATTTTATATTGAAATATGAAGGTGATTATGATTTTCTAAAGAGTAAAAGTACACCACTATCTTTAAAACGTCATGGAAGTTAGAAAAAGTATAGTTCAATTTTAAACTATGGATTTCTAATGCAAATTTGATTTAAACATGTGAAATTTTGTGTTTTGTCAATATACACATATGAACTTATTTATTCAGCTAGTATCTACTTGCCAGCTGTTAGAAATATAAAATATATATTGTTTACATATGAATTTAATAAAGCAATAGTATGGAGAAAAAACTGGATGATTAGAAGACAACCAGATAAGCAATTTTAATGAAGTATAAAAGGTACTTTATTTCGGGAAAGTATAGAGTGCTATACAAGTACATGGCAGAAAGAATATAAACCCTCAGAATTCACAGGCCACTAGGTAGCCTACTCAGAAGGCCCTTGCTACAATAATAGAGAATAATTATTTCTAGACTATATGCTACTTCAGTCCTATCTATGGTATCTTAAAACTGAAAACCAAAAGGATCAAACTGTGTCTAAGTAACTTAATTTTTATCCCAGAACAAAACTCATGAGTATTTAAAGGAATATAAAAATATCCAGTACTCAACAAAGTAAAATTTATAATATCTGTTTTCAATCAAATATGAATAGGCAAGATAAAGAAGTGGAAAATATCTGACCCAAAATGATGAGGAAAAGCAACAAAAACCAATCCAGAATGGACATGGATGTTAGAATTGACAGACAAGGACATTCAGTCAGTTGTTATAATTTTCTATATCTTCAAAAAGTTAGAGGAAATATTGAAAATGTTAGAAATATAGGATATATTTTTAAATATCAAAATTCTAAAGATGAAAAAAGTACACTGGATAGAATTAATGGGAGATTAGACACTGAAGAAGGAAAGATTAGTAACTTTGAAGGCATAGCAATAGAAGTCATGGACAATGAAACACAGGAAAAACACTAAAAAAGAATAGAAAACAGTGAACTGTGAGACAACCTTAAGCAGCTTAATATACTTGGAATTGGAGTCACCAAAAGAGAGAGCTGGAAAGACAGAAAAAAAAATCTATAGAAATCATTGCCAAAAGTTTTACAGATTTTGATGGAAAGTATAAATTTAAAGATTGAAGGATTTCTATGAACCCTGAGAGTGCACGCATGCATGTATGTGTGCACACACACATACTCACGAAGGAAAATACACCAACGCACATGTTAATCAAATTGCTCAAAACTAGTGACAGAGAAAACAAAACAAGCTGGTGGAAAAGTCACATTTATACAGAGGAAAAAAGATAAGGATTTTACTAAGTTTCTTGTCAAAAACAATGCATGTGAAAAGGTAATGGAATGATACCTTCAAAGTACTGGAAACCAATTTAAAATTCTATACTAAGGAAAATATCTCTCAGAAATAAAGGTAAAATAGAGCCTTTTTGAGACATACATAATCTGAAAGTATTTATTACTAGCAGATTTGTCTAAAAGAAATATTAAAGGAAGTCCTTGAGGCTGAAGGAAAATGTCAACAAAAGGAAATATGGATCGATATAAAGGAATGAAGAGAATAAAAAAATGTACATCTGTAAATACATATATGTTTTTATTATTAAAATATCCTTAAAAGATAAATAACTTTAAACAGAAATATAGTGTGTGGTTTATAGCATGTGCAGATGTACAGTATGTGACAACAATAACAGGCTGGGAAGAGAGAAAAAGAAGTATACTGTTTATAAGCTTATTTGTGCTTCATGTTAAGTGGTAGCATTTTCCTGAAGACAAACTATGACTAGATAAATATGTATATTTGTAAATATGTACTATATAAATATGTATATTGTAAACCCTAGAGCAACCACTAAAATAAGAAAATAAAGTTATAATAATAAGCCATCAAAAGAGATACAAAAACATTTAATTAATCCTATGAAAGGCAGAAAAGAAGGAGGGAGCAAAGAATAGATATGACAAATAGAAGACAAATAACAAGATGGTTGATTTAAACTTAGCCATGTCAAAAATTACATTAAATATAAATGATCTAATCACCCATTTTAAAAGCAGAGATTGTCAGATTGGATGTAAAAACAAGATTGAACTATATGCTACCCATAATAAATATAAAGAAACAAGTAGATTAAAAGTAAAAAGAATGGAGAATACTAATTAGCACAAAGTTGGAGTGGGTTTATTAATGTCAGAAAAAGATTTCAGAGCAAAGAAATATAACCAGGGAATGGAAGATCATTTTATAATAATGAAGGAGTCAACAAAATTTTGGCATCTGACTGTCTGTCTGTCAACAGACATGTATACAGTGGAACATTATTCATCCTTATGAAGGGAGATTCACCATTTGCAGCAATGTGGATGTACCTGGAGGACATTATGCTAAGTGAAATAAGCTAGACACAGAAAGAAAAAACTTCATGATCTCATTTTTATGTGGAAACTAATAAAGTTGAATGCATAGAAGCAAAAAGTAGAGCGCCAGTGGTGAAGAGGTGGGGGAAACAGAGAGATGTTGGTCAGAGGATACAAAGTTGTATCTGTGTAAGATGAATAGGTCTAAAGATCTAATGTACAGCTTGATATTAATAATACTGTGTTGAGTACTGAAAATTTGTTGACAGTAGATTTCAGGTGCTCTTATCACCAAAAAATATGGTAACTATGTGAGATGATATGTTGATTAGCTTGACTGTAGTAATCATTTCACTATGTATATATCAAATCCTCATGTTGTTTACCTTAACTGTATGTAATTTCTATTTTAAATTAAAACAAATAGTAATCTTAAACAGTTATACATATATTATAACTTCAAAATACAGAAAGTAAAAACTAATAGAACTGTAAAAAGAAATAGAGAAATCTACAATTGTAGTTGGAAATATCCCACTATCAATAATTGATAAGAAACATAGAAAATCCATAAGGAAATAGAATGTGGAAAAACACTGTTAACTTAGTTTAGCCTAATGGATATTTATAAAACATACCACTCATAACAATAGACATTCTTTTTGAGTGCATATTAAATATTTACCAAGATAAGCAGTACTAGTGTTCATAAAACAAGTCTCAATAAATTTAAAAGGATTCTAGTCACACAAATTGTGTTCTGTAACCAAATGGAATTAATTTGGAAACCAGTAACAGGAAGATATTTAGAAAATTCCTAAATATTTGGAAATATTTTGAACTGCATGAAAATAAAAAATAACATAAAACATTTGTGGATTGCCACTAAAGCAATACTTGAAGGGAAATTGACAGTAGTAAAAACCTATATTAGAAGGAAAGAGAGGTTTCAAATCAATTATCTCAGCTTCAGCCTCAAGCAAGTAGGAGAAAAAAGAGACATAAAGCCAAAATAAGAAGGAAAAAGGAAATAAAGATCAGAGTGGAAATTGATAAAAAATGAAACTAATAGAGAACATCAAGGAAACCAAAAGCTGACTCTTTGAGTCTATCAGTGAAATTGATAAATCTCAACCAAGACTGATCAGAAAAAAAAAAAACAATAACCAATATCAGGGATGAGAGTTATTACACGATCACAGATTATATATATGTTAAGAGGATAACAATTTCATGCCAATAAATTCTGTAGCTTAGATAAAATGTACAAATTCCTTGAAAGCCACAGATTATCAAACTCCACTCAAAAAGAAATTGATAATCTGAATAGCTCTTTACCTGTCAAAGAAATTGAATTTTTATTTAAGAATTTTTCCACAAATTAAAATCCAGACCCAAGTAGCTTACTTTGAAGTCTATCAGATATTTCAGGAAGAAATAACACCAATTTTACTAGAACTCTTCCAGAAAATGAAAAAAGAGAGAATATGTCCTAACTCATTCTATGAGGCCAGTATTGTCCTGTACTGAAATGAGACAGACATTATTCCAATAAAGAAAACTAAGCACCAGTATACCATATGAATATAGATGCAAAAATTCTTAACAAAAATTAAGCAAACAGAATTCAAAAGTATATAAAGAAAATGTACACTATGAACAAATGAAGTTTTCCCCAGGAATGTGAAGCTGGTTTAACATTTGAAAATCAGTCAGTGCAATGTGTCATCTCAGTAAAAACAAGAAAAGAATTTGACTAAATCGAATATTCATTCTTTATAACTCAAAGAAGGTTGGGAATAAAAGAGAATTGCCTCAATTTGATAAAATCCTACTGCTAATATACTATTTCATGGTAAAATACTGAATGTTTTCCCCCTACGATCAACAATAAAGCAGGGGTGTCAGCTTTTAAAAACTTCTGTTAAACATCATTCTGGTGGAGTTAGTGCACTCAAGCAAGAAAAAGGGGGAAAGACAAATGGAAAGGAAAAAGTAAAATTGTCTTTATTTGCAGAAGACATGATCATCTATGTAGAAAATCTGAGGTGGGGAGAGGGAGTGATATGGAACGAAGCTCCAGATGTAAATAGGGGCAAGGCCATGAAGACTTTGTATGTCCACATTAAGGAGAGCCAGAGTCCCATAAAGGCAATGCATAACCATTAAACTTTTTTGTATTGATCAAATTTGCAATTACGGAGTTTGATTGCATTGTAGTGCATATATTAAAGAGGATCTAAACGCTCACAGCAGAAACTTCAGATAGAAGTCTATAGAAATAATATAGATTAAAGATAATTGTTGCCTAGACTAAGGTAGAAAAAGTAGGAATGGAGAAATGTAAAAAAAAAAATTGGTAACTGTTAAAAAATGGAATTGACAGAATTTTTACTGCATGTGGAAGGTGATGTATAATGAGGAATCCAGGGCAACCGACAAGTTTCACACATGGCAAACTGGATGGATAGTGGTACTATTCACTGAGATAGAAAGAATTGGATGGGGGCAAGAGGTAGGAAGATGAGATGAGTTTTAAATATGTGTAGCTTGAGATGCTTTTTGATAGCCAAGTTATGATGTACTGGAGCCAGTTTATATAGGTGTCTGGATAAGAAAAAAAGTTTTGATGTAAGATAATAGATTGGAAGATATAAGAGGATAATTGAAGCCATGGGAATTTTGAAAGATTGCCTAGAGAGAGGATGAATAGAGAATATGAGTAATATGAGTAGAGAACTGGGCTTGGAAGAAAAACAGGCTTAAAAAGGAAGAGTAATATGAAAGCGAGGTTAGGAAGGATGAATCAAAGGGTAAGGAAAAATACCTGGAGAATGTATTATGGAAAGAGATGCTTTCAGCAAAGAGAAAGTGATATTGTCAAATGCTGCTGACAGGTCAGTCGTTAACTAGCATATTTATATAGAGGTTACTATGGACCAAGCACAGTTGTAAAGTTTTGCATGTATTAATTTTCACAACAATCCTCTGACCTACATATTATTATTATATTCCAGTTACGCAGATGAGAAAAGTGAGGTACAGAGATGTTAAGTGACTTGCCCAAGAAAAAGACATAGCTATTAAGTGACAGAATCAAGATTTGAACTCACCCAATTTGACTATATAATTTGTGCTCTTAACCAGAGAGATAAGAGGTAGAAATGATAAATGGATTTAACAATAAAGGTTTCACTGATAAACTTTAGTCAGTGGATCAATATGGACAAAAACCTGATTGGAGTTTCATGAGGAACTCCAATGAGGAATACATGAGAAAAGAGAAGTGTAAATGAACAATTCTTTGGTGAAACTTGGATGTGATAAGGAAGAGTAGAGGCGATAAGAAATCCCTGTTTAAGATTTATGAAGGGCGTTCTTAAGATGGGCAAGTCTTAAATTTAAATGAAAGCTAGCAAGTAGAGAGAGAAGTTGAAGAGACATTGTGGGGATGGGAGAAGAAAAAGAGAAAACTTCGGAACCATGATGAAAAGGCAGTAAGAAATAGAATCCATAGCAAATATGAGTAGAGGGGCCTTAATAGGAGCAAGACTTCTTTTATTGTCATGGTGGGAAAGAAGGAAAACATAGTTATGGGTGCATATTAAAGGTTTCCTGCTATTCCAACTCCTTCAATCTCAATTTCTCTCTCTTTCATAGATTTGAAACAGAGATGAAAATTCTCTGTGTCAGCAAGTTACTACCCCTTTAACTTGGACTACTCTTGGCTAAAGGGGAGAGGGAAGAGCATCCTTCTACTTTGCTATTGAAATTCAGGTTTCTAAGACACAGACTGAGCTGGGGAAGTCCTTCTGGTACCATTGGAGTATGGAGGATTTCCTACCACTTTTGAAGAATCACATTTGCAATTACCACAGGAAATGAACATACTCCTTGGTATCGTTTGCTGGGGGTAAATCTATATTAATAGAAAAAGGTCAAATACAAAGATATTCAATTAGAAGTGGTGGTGATTATAATATACAATATTTTTTCTATGCAGTTTTCTTCTATATATGGGGTCAGCAAACTATCCCAGTGCCTGTTTTTTTTTAAATAAAGTTTTATTTGTAACATAGCCAGCCTTCTTGAGGTATGTCTGTGATGCTTTTGCACTACAATATCAGAGTTAAATGGTTGCAGCAGAGAGTAAATGATCTGAAAAGCCTAAAATATTTACTGTTTGGCCCTCTTCAGAAGAAGTTTGCTTACCTCTTGTCTGGAATAATAAATCAGTAAAGACGTGGGAAATATTTTTGAGAAAAAGAGAAATTAAGATACTAAAAGTGTAAAGAGAATTTAAAAAGTAGAAGATATTTAGGATGTATTGCTAAATGAAAACAACACTTTATAAACCTATATAGGTTATACCTTAATCTCATTTTTATTTTAAAAATTTATATTAAAAAGTTAATCATTGTTTCTGAATGGTGAGATTACACTTGATTCTTGTTTTCTTGCTGTTTCTTATGTGTTTTCTGATTTCTTTTTCACAATGAACCATGTGTTACTGCATTATTAATAAAATTCAACTACTGTAAACTAGCATGAGAACATAAAGTGAAAGCAAATTAGTATGAGAAGCATAGAGAATTTGGCAGGGTCAAGCAGAGATGAGGTACCCTGGAAGATGCATAAAAAAAGTGCTTCTTGTTGATTACCCAAAAGCTTGGAGAAATTTTTCAATGATGTGTTAAGAATACTTTCAAGTCATTTAATTCCTGCTATGAGAACAAAATTTCCTACAAAACTACAGGAGAGAAAAGATAGTTATATAAGTTATTAATTACAGTTAGCCTTTTCTAAATTACAGTTAGCCTCATTTCCAAAGACAGATTTTTAAAGTTTAGTTAATGGAAATTTTTTTAATTTTTGTGACTTGTAGATAATAATTTATATTAGTGATTTATTTTTAATCCAAAAAATTAAATTCAGTTAGCCAGCTATAAATAAAACTTACACTTTGATATATTATAGAAGTTAAAAGAGCTTTCTTTAGTAAGAAATCACAATTATGCCTTTAAAAAGAGGTGAACAGCTTTTATTGGGATAAAAATCAGTCAGAAATTACAAAAGGTAATCTTTTCAATGAAGTACTGTTATTAACCAGATGAGACTTGAAGTAGTTTTATTGTGATATTCTATTCCAACATTTGCATGGTAGCACTATCCAGATGCTCACTATAAAGTAAAATGGATCTTGACAAGCATTAAGTTGACGTCAGTGGCTGTACTATATTAGGAGTCATTGAAACAGAAAAAAAAACAGTTTTTACCAAATCTCATCTCTTAAGTCAACATATTTTTTATTTAAATTATCACTCTGAATGGTATTTATTATCTCTATAATGACCAAATGAATTGTTGAGAGCCATCTCAAGACTGGAGCTTAGAATATACTGTGGGCTGCCAATAAAATTGTCATGAAAAACAAACAGAAAACCATAGCAAAAAACAAACCAAAAAACCCTCATTCTATTTGCCCTTTAAATATGAATCAAATAAATATGAGACTGATAATTCATTAACTATAAAATATGACTTGTAGGAGGAATTTTTATATAATGTAAAAAAAGAATTAAATCAAGAGAATAAACATCAAAACAAGAATAGATGTTGGTATACATAGCATTTTTATGTAAAATTTGATCATGTGTCAATTAAACAATTATATAATATTAAATTCACTTACATATTTATAAGTAAGCACACATACACAGACTTATGTTTCTGTGTATACATATGAATGTGTATGTGTTATAATTATATCCATGCATTTCACTGATTACTATGACAATAATGTAATGATTCTGAATGAAAAATATCAGTATTAATTATATTTAAAAGAAATTTACATTTAATGAAATCCATTATGTTATGTAATTATCTTAAAGGGACATGGTAAAAGCTCCAATCCTGTTATTTAACAATGCACTGATAAAATCCGCACATCGTTGGGAGCAAAATTCATTGGCTATAGATGTGCAAGATATCCTACTAGATCTTACTCGTATCTGACACTTATTATTCAGGTTGATTTGAATCATAATGTAGACTGGAATCTGTTTTTGTTGCTTAAGCAAGCAACTTTTTTTTTTTCTCTAATTAATGTGTTTCTCATTCAGGAAGTCTCTAATGGCATTTGGGATTGGGGAAACTTATTAGCTTCCTTCCTGAGTAATGCACTTTTTATTTCTTGTTGAAATTGTGGTCTCAGTGAAAGACCAATGTTGGACAGAAAGGAGTAAGGAAAGAAAGATGGGAGGGAAAATAGAAAGAAGTGAGGAAGGAATAAAAAGAAAATAAGAAAAAACAAAAAGGAAAACAAGAAAATTAACTATACAAACATTTAGTTGATATATATAAAAACAAATAGAAAACTGTAAACACTCTGCAAAAACAGCAAGATCCTGTCATTGTCTCATTCTACTCCCTGCTTCCCTGATGATGTCATTTTATTCATATATAAATAAATGAAGCAATATGTATATTTTTGGTGATGATGTTGCTATTACTGAATTTCTAAGTAATTGAAACATAAAGGAGAGTTATTCTGGTTATACTTTTCTCTGAATTTTCATATGACTACTGAAAAATAGCTAGCCAACTCATATATTTTTTCAAGTTTATTTCAGTAATAATACTTACTAATGTTATGAGTGAAAAAATATCTTGCCCAAGTCTGGGGTGTGGAGGATGGTTAGTAGGGTAGTGAATGAAAAGGTGTAGGAGGAAATGTGTCAAAACTTGTTGGGGAAAGAGTTTAGAGAGTTGAAAATACAAATTTGATATAACTATTTTTATGTTAAAAACTATATAGAAGGTGAAATTTAACAAAATCTTGGCTGATAAGGGTATACAGAGGATAGAGTGAAAAAGGCCTGTAGAGAGATGGATTTTAAAAAGCTGACAAACAGTACACTGAGGTATTAAAGTGACACTTTCTAAATCATTCATAGAGCTTTAAAAGGTAACTATAAAGTAGTCTTTCCAAATTATTATAATGCTGCTTACAAGTATTAGGTTGTCAAAATCAAGTTGTCTCGTTCATTTTCCTGACTTTGCTTTCAAGTTTTGTTCCACACGAAGTGAGGAAAAAGTATTTTAAAGGTTTTTTCCCTCCTCTTTTACTTCTAAGTAAATCCTTTTCCTAAAAGAGTGTCATATTCTTAGAATTAATCTCTCAGCCTTTGTGACTTGTGTAAATTTGTAAGTTGTCTTAGAGAAAATAAAACATTAAAAGGTAGTTGCAAAGACTAGGGTCATGGGTAAAGGAATATGTAGTACATGTACATTTCATCCTGACTGTATATGACCTTACAATACATTTGTGAGGGAAGTAAACTTAGTATTGCTGTTAACCAAATCATTAAGAGTTTAAGTGACTCACTCAAGGCCACATAGAAAATATGGCCTTGGATAGGTGATATGGCTGGAGTAAGAATCCAAGCCTTTCCGTGTGATTCTGATTCTCAGCAGTAATGCATTCTCATTATTATCATCATTTCTTGAACCCTGCTGTGCCCGTAGTCCTCCTTCTGGCAGTTTGTATCTTTCGAAAGAAGCTGTGTCCTATTTTTAATGTTGCCTTTTCAAGTGAAGAGATAATATTACATGCTGTGTTTTATACATTGCTGTGAAAAATGGATAAAGAAAAATCTATAAATTCTGAACCTACTTGGCATTTTCCTGCTCTTTATAATTACTAAAAGTCTGTCACCATTTGAGTCATACGTTAACTTAAAAATTAAACCATCTAAACTACATTTTGTTCTGCTACCTCTTCCCCCACATTCACACCTTTACATTATTTTCTGTAAATCTTCTTTTACTTTATTTTGACTGTGTAAATCTCTGGTTTCTTCATCTAGTTTCTGCTTATAATTAAATATGTGGTTTATTCTGCTTCTTAAATATGGATATTTATTCTAAATATATACTTGTGAAACCAACTGAGTCATATCAATGTGACTAGTGCTAAACATACTTGATAGACCCTTGTTTACTTATGTGTCTCTCAAGAGTAGAATCAACACAGATATTCAAACATTCAAGGACTTACTAAGCTAATGTTATTAGCTTCATGTTACAACACAAAATAAGTCTGTATCCAATTTTTTCCTAATCCCAAACGAGTATAACTGGAAAAAGAATGTGAGAGCAATCACAAATATTTATAGTAGGTAGCTGGTTAGTGAAATTTGAGTTGACACACATATCCTTTAATATTCAGTTAATTGTTTTCTTAAAATAGCCTGCTCCAGGTTCTTAGAAATTCCCTGAAATGTGTAACTAGCATAAGAAGTATAATTACTTTAGAAATACTTAATAGGTATCAACATTTTAAAACAATTGAAGGTATTTTTTAAAGAACGTATGACATCAAAAAGACAATGACAGAAAAAAGAGCATAAATTCTAGTTGTTCCTAAATTTGAAATAATATACATTTTTAAATTCTGGAAAACCTAATTTGTACTCTTTTGAGCACTAAAATATAATTATTAAATCTTTTACTTGACAAGCGACGATCAAAAAACATAAGCAAGGTTGAGGCTAACAACTTTACCAGAGGAAATTCAGTTAAGTAAAAAAAAAAAAAAATGCTTTTAATAAATAATAGAATATAAGTAGAAAGTTTCCCTTAGAGAGTCATTTGTTGTTCAAGCTTTCCCATTGAGAAAGACTTATTTTAGACTTTCAGAATTTTATATAACTTTGTATAAAACCAGCATTTGCATTTCTAAAAGTTTTTAAATTATGAGTATAATAAAAACTTCAGAAATGGATACCTAAGATGTTTCACTTGAAATTCCAATAATTAGGAAACCTGTGTTCACACATGTGTTAAATATCTTCTGAATATAGAACCATCAAATTTATAGTTATGTAGCCAGATATGTGTATACTTAAAAATAAAGTCTTGTTTTTCTAATTCCTGAAATCAAATATTTTATAATGTAATGAGATAATATAGAAGAAAAATCTTAAAAGCTAGTTAGCTGTTTTAATAGTAAAAAGAAATTAATTCCTAGTTAATTAAAATAACATGAGTTTTTTTTTCTACTATATTGTGCTTATAGTAAAATATGATGCCTGTGGTTTGGGAGCTCAGACTAGCTTGATAAATTCTAATCCATGATTCCATCAAATATAAACAAAAGACCAAATCCTGAAATTACATCTATGTGGTCAAGTAGAGATTTGTTGATCATATTAGATTTATGTGTAGATTCAAATTGTGCCATGCAGCTCAGTTAAAATCAACTAAAGATTATTTTGAAGTTTACACCATTTGTACAAATTCAAAATAAAGGTTAAATAATGGATCAATGTAATTTTTTTATCTCCTTGTTTTTAAAACCTTTAAATTGTTGTTTTTCATTTTCTCATTAAATTTAGTTAGGTAAAAAAAAAAAAACAATGGGTAATTTAACATGATGTTTTTATAACACAATTTATTGAACACCTAGCTATTAAGTCTAAATTTGCAGTTTACTCAAGACCCAAATACATGAAAATTTAAACAAATAATTGTTAGACAATATCAGAGATAAAAATATTATCAGAAGCATAATTATGCTTTTCAAATGTGAGAAAGTGAATTTAGAGTATAAAATATAGGTAAGTACTGATTAATGTAAGTACAATAACAGACTAAAATTGATTTATACTGAAGTTGAATTAGTCCATTAGAAAGCAGGAGTAAATATATTAGAGATACTCTTATTTCTTTCAGCTACAAATGTGGACATGTATCTTTAAGATGGGAGATGTGGGGAGGAGAGTATGAAGAAGTATAACATAAAAATAAGAGAGAGAGAATATGGTATCCTCTCCAGAGAAGTTTATAATTTAGGAAAAGAGGACACAAAAGGAGAAGATATACGAAAACCCATCAACCCCAAGATTATGAATTCTTGTGGTACTTTAAAAAAATCATAATGCTATATTAACAAGCAACCAAGCAATAAATCTTAGTAAAATCACTGTCACAATAATATAAGAACTTTTTAATTAAAATAATTTTTATACAAATTGTTCATTTATTCTTTAAAAAACACTTACAAAATCCCTTGTGTATGGAAGATAGTGAGGTAGGCACTGTTCTTTTTCCCAAGAGGCTCAAAACTATAACAAGATGTAGGATACAGTTAGGAAGGTAGTAAAAATAAGGCCTGGAAACCCAGTTCAGATTCATAGCATGGAGGGCCTTATTACAAGATTAAGAAATATAGAATTAATTTACGTAACTGGGACTCAATCGAAAGTATTTGACTATATCAGTGACATGATTAAAGCAGAGATTTGCCGTGTGATCTAACATTGTTGGAGCAAAATACAGGATTGATTGATGAAGAAAAAGATAAAAAGGCAGAAAGACAGATCAAAAGCTATTTTATTTCAATGGTACAGGTAAGGTATGGTAATGAATGAACTAGCACTTCAACATTATAGGTGAAAAAGAGAAGGATGATTTTGAAAAATTTGGAAATTTAAAATTTTCAAGACTTGAAGCCAGATAGTAGCTCGTTAGTTAGTTTACTTTGATAATTTAAACGTAATGCGCCTTATTAAATATTTTGCCTGTTCTTTCTTAAATAAAAATAAATTTAAAAACAAATATATTTTAAAACATTTCATGGCCTGCAATAATAAATCCAAAGGAGGAGGAGACAAGAAAGACCTTATTTTATTCATTTCCCTTTATTTGTGTAAATGTCATGAAGTACTGTTTGGGCAGAAGTACTATACGTTAGATCCATAGTTAAAACATTTTCTTAAGAACTACAAGCCTGATGTAGTGCTGTCTGAACATGTATTTTTTAAGACTTCATTTAATTTTTCTTTTTGGTCAAGATTTGCCCTTCATTCTAAAAGCCCAAAGCAGGAGTGATGATAAGTCTAGCTGAAAACTCCTACCAATTCCAATAAATTCTAATAATTTTTTTAAATTATAAAAATCTCCTCTTTAATCAAGACTTTTAACATGAAACAGATTTCTTGAATAAAATGGAAAGTTTCCAATACATGGAAGCATAGATTGCCATACATACAACACCTGGCAGGAAAAAACAAAACGGCAAGTTTACACAATCCCTCCAACAGCCATGGTCTTTATACTCAGAGGCTTCCTCCATCTGCCAAGTGTGTTGTGTCGGATACAGAGCTCACTGTGGTTTCTGGGGTCACACTCAGCAGAGGCTGCAGCCCCAAAAGCACTTACTCATCTGGCTGGGCCGTGGTACTGCTGGCTCTGCTCAAGAAGCAAAGCAGTCACCAACCAGCACATTCGAACAGTGTATTTTAAACATCCTTTGAATATCAAAGTGAAAAACAAGAAGGCAACATAATAATGTCATTAGAAAGATGTTAGCAAATGAGGACATTCGTGTAAGCGTGAAACTGAAAGATAGCTCTCTAGCTTTCATTTCTTTGGCTTTTGGGTAGCAGTTGCTGGAACAGCAAGAGGTTCTGGTTCGTGGATATATATAATGGACCCATCCCTGACTCTGCTGAGAATTCTTGTGAGAGATTTCTGAGAATATGAATATATATATATATATATATATATATATATATATTATATATATATATATTCAGATTCTATAAAATATATCATGACATTTTAACTTTTATGTTCATTAGGTGGCATTGTGTTAGCAGCCAAACTTCTTTTGAAAAGTCATTTTTTATAAAAATAGATGATCAATAAATCTGCTGATTTTTCTGTTTTCCAGTAGTCTACCCAACAGTTACCATGAATTTATATTATTTTACTAAAATTAGTGGAGAGCAGAAATGAAAATGACACGTTTTAATAAAATTAAGGCCTTTTTAACAAAAACTAGCAATTTTATCTTTGAACATAGCATTCTGCCAATAAAGAATTTATCCTTTAGTCCTCAAAAAACTATTATTGTAAATGTAAAACTTAAGACTAAAAAGTTCAAAAACTCTTGAAAGTTAAGGTTCAGACACTGAGAAAAAATTTATACATTTTGTAATAGTAGTAGTCTTTTTCTAGATAGCGCTCTTACAAAGAGGAAAAAAAGACATTTTCAAATTTCACCTAAATATTGATTTTTATACCAGGAACTACAAACTGTATAACATGAATTAAAGATTGGATTGAGGTATAGAATGATCAATCTGAGAGGGATCTTTCTGTAGGGTAGCTTAGTGATGATGAACACAAGCTTTGAAATCAGAACTAAATTTAAAATTGTGACCTGGATAAGCTGGAAAGTAAATTTGTACCATAGCTGCTGTGTGTGTGTGTATGTGTGTGTGTGTGTGTGTGTGTGTGTGTGAGAAGTGGAAAAGATAATGCTATTCATGGCTACTGTAATGATTAAATGAGATTGTATCAAGCACTTGATACAATTTGTAACACCCAGTAGGTGCTAAATAAATGATGACAATTGTTCTGTTTTTTAATAAGATCAACTAGGCTTATACTTAAACACTCCCCCTATATCTATTAAAGACAAAAGGAAGGTAAGGGAATTCTATTTGTCTATCTCATCAAGAATGAAATGGATATTAGATTCAGGAGTATAGGTTTATGACTAAGAAATCAAGAATAAAATACTCTCTGCCTTTTTACAAGTCAGTTTTTCTCTTCCTATCACTGCTATAACATCTTTCATGGTGTCAGAATTAAAAATTTTCATTAACACTGTTTCTCCTCCTAATTCAGCATGTATTACTTTTTGCCTTACAGTCATGTGCTGTTTAATGATGGGGATACATTCTGAGACATTAGGCAATTTTGTCATGTGCGATCATAGAGCGTATTTACACGAACCTAGATGGTGTAGCTTACTACTGTAAGTGTATGTGCTATACTTTTATATGACTGGCAGCATGGTAAGTTTGTTTACACCAGTGTTACCACAAATATGTGAGTAATGCATTGCACTACAATAGCTATGACATAAATAGGCAACAGGAATTTTTTAGCTCATTATAATCTCATGGGACCACTGTCATATATACAGTCCACTATTGACTGAAATGTCATTATGCAGAGCATGACTTTATACAAAGGTTCTTTTAACATTGTATAAGCTGCCCTGCTGTGCCCCTGAAAACATAAGATGTGTCTTATTCAGAGTACATCACTCCTAATAAATAAATACTTAATAAATATCATAAATGAATTCTCTGAATCTCAGTTATTTCATATACTGTGCCTGAGTTAGAGGTACTTGGTTTTTATCAGCTTAACCACTATAAACTATGTGGTAATATTTTCAGACTTCTTTCAGAAATCTAATTATTTCTGTCATTTATTATTGTTGTTTCTACTATTAACTATTTCTATTACTATTCCTTAAAATATTTTAATATTTTATGTTAGTCAAAGTAGTCAAGTGTTTGTAAAAACAATCACAAATCTCAGTGCCTTAATACAATGAAAGTTGATTTCTTGCTTATAATGGTCTAGTGCGGATAGCATTGTCAGATAAAATATAGGATACCAAGGGTTAGTGATGTTAGTATAATGGCAGCATAAGGTGACTCTCATTTTTGTCCCCTACCTCAACAACAAATATTTGGCATCCATCCATGAAGAGAAATGCCTTTGTGGGAATTGTGGAAACAAAGACCATATACCAAGGGAGCAGCCAACTGGTACATGGAGTAGGGTAATAGGCAGACATACTTCAGTATAGGCATGCCTCATTTTATTGCGGTTTGTTTTATAGTGCTTCACAGATATTCTGTTTTTTAGTTTACAGCAACCTTGTGTTGAACAAGTCCAACATGTGCCATTTTTCCAAAAGGCTCAGATGATGGTTGGAATTTTATAGCAATAAAGTATTTTTAATTAATGATTGTACATTATTTTTTTAGACATAATGCTATTGTATACTTATAGAGTATGGCTTAGTATGAACATAACTTTTATATGCACTGAGAAACCAAAATATTTCTGTGATATGCTTTATTGCAATATTTGTTTTATTGTGGTGGTTTGGAACCAAACCTGCAATTTCTCTAAGGTATGTATGTACCAGCAGTAGAACCTACAAGAGACTGAAAACTGACTCTGGCCCCTCTTGGCTGCAGTCTGGAAGCACTTGCAGAACAGATGAGAGAGCTTTTGTGGAAATCCAAGTTTCCAGAAGAAAAGTTCGAACACCCTGTTGGAGGGAGGAAAAAAAAGAGTTTGAACACATTGAAATGGGTAAAAGGAACAGCTTACCTTTGTCAACATCATCCCTCTCTTAAGGTGGCACAGTTTAGGGCTGACCTAAATAGCTCACGATTTCTTCTGTGGGAGAAAAGGAGAGTCAGTGAGTGAATGTGTGGCTTCCCCTGCTATGTGGGACACTGCCGAAGAGGCTCAATACTCTCACAGAATCCAGAGCATCAGAGAGGGAGCTTCATGGCTAGTTGGAGGGAGCAAATGAGGAGAGCAGCAAATAAGATTCTGGGAGGAGGGCATTGAAAGGACAAGTTTCCTGCTGGCTGTGTTCTGGACTCCATCAGAAAGCCCACCATGAGCCAAGGGGAAAACTTTACCCATGAATCTCCCAGAGGACCCATGGGCACACTCAATGCACCGAATGCCAAACTCACACCTTCTACCACTCTGCAGCCAGCTCTTTGTGTGGCTCCCAGGGTTGCAGGGAGAGCAAACTTTGGTAAGCAAGGAGCACCTGCAGAAAGCAGACCAGGGGCTATGCGCTATGAAGAAACCACAAACTTGAGCTGTAATGTCACTATCAGAAAAATAAAAGGCTATCAGCAGCTAGCCTGGTACCTTGTAGGATCGAAAGAAGACGTAAAAGCTTAAGAATTCTGCCACAAGAAGGAGAAAAAATTGTGGAACAATTGTATCCATACAAAGTTAGAGAACACCTTGGTATCTATAATATTTTTACTCTGAAGGCAGTTAATACAAATTGGAGGAGGCGACTACTACTTCAAATGCAAAAACAGCAACACAAAACTCCATGGAACATGAAAAATCAAGCAAACATGATGTCACCAAAAAACCACAATAATCTTCCAGTAACCAAACCCAAAGAGAAGGAGATCTACAATTTACCTGATAAAGAATTCAAAATAGCTGTTTTAAGGAAACTTAACTACAAGAAAACACAATTTAACAAAATCAATAAAACAATACACAATTAAAAAGAGAAATTATTCAGAGCAAACCAAGAAAAAGAAAGAATCAGTTAGCAAGAGGATAGGAACTTTGAAATAAGTGAAGTATTAAAAAAGTGAAGAAAGCCTACGTAAACTATAGGACAGCATCTAACAAACCAATGTTCAATCACTGGAGTTTAGAAGAGAAGAAGAAGTGGGCATATTTAAAGAAATAATGGCTGAGAACTTTCTAAACCTGGTGATAGCCATAATAATTATAAATATATACACACTCTACATTGGAGCACCTAAATATATTAAGCAAATAATAAGTGATCTAAAAAGAGAAATAGACAATAATACCACAATAACAGGTTATTTCAGTTCCTCACTTTCAGCAATAGATTGATGATCCAGATGGAAAAATTAACAATGAAACACTAGACTTGAAACATACTTTTGGCCAAATGGACCTAATGTACATATTTAGGACTTTCCATCCAACAAAAACAGACTACACATTCTTCTCAAGCATGCACACACATTATTCTCAAGGACAGATCATATGATAGGTCACAAAACCAATTCATTCATTCTTTCATCCACCAAATAGTTATTGAATGCCTATTTGCAAGATAGAGCATAATCACTGTGAAGAGAACTATCACATACAACCCTTGATATTGAAAGGATCCAGTCAATGACTTGCTTTTTGAGTCATATAAGCAGTAATGAAGATTTTGTTTTAATCTCTAAGTAGGCTGCTTACTGATTCTTGTAGTGGTCACTGACATTTTAAGATGTCTTTCTAGAGTTAATCATGTTATTTGTGGCCTAGTTAAAAAAGAGACTGATTTATATTTGGCTATTAGACCTCATCAGCATTGTCTTCTACCCAATAATAAACCCCCAGTGAAAGGAGAAATACACTGATAGTTAAGAATTTTTTTTAGGTAAATTAACTTTTAGACGTAAATATAGAAATATCATAATATAGTTTTGTTATATTTATTAAACAATAAGCCAGAAAAGCCCAGTGAGACTGAAACATGTTAAGGATATTAATTAAAACCCATCATTTATTTGAGGGAAAAGTGACAAGTGAAATTTTAACATATTTCAAAATTTTCAGAAAATGAATCTGATATTTTCTAGAATAGATACAAGTGCTACAATGAACAACAGTTCGGAAAATAAGGTAGTTTTTTGTCCTGTTAGAATTAAGCACATAGGTGAAGTTTTAAAAATTAGGATTATTTTCTAAAGCATACAGGGAAACACTTTTGCCTTAATTTTTATTTCATGTAAATCTGTCATCTTAGAATCTTTTTTCTAGATAATTTCTCTAGTTTTCCCACCTACTTTTCACTTAAAAGCATAAAGTTATTGAAAAGCTGAGTATTTAATATATGCCAGGCCCAATATTCCAAGTACTTTTCATGTATTAACTTATTTAATTTTCACAGCAGTCAGCCTAAATGAGGTAGATTATCTTGGTCATTCATATTTTTCAAGAAGAAGCAGGCAAGGAAAGTTTAACATCAATTATTCAAAATTTGTCGAAGACTGTGTTTTCCCTGTTGAGTTACTTTAGCACTTTTGTCAAAACTCAAATGACCATGCATGTATGAAGCTATTTCTAGACTCTGTTTTGTTTCATTGATCTAAATATCTGTTCTTAAGCCAATGCCACACCATCTTAATTACTGTTGCTATATAGAAAGACTTGAAATCAGTTACTATGAGTCTTCCAACATTTTTTTTTATTATTGTGTTAACTATTCTGTTCTTTACATTTCCATACAAGTTTTAGAATTAGCCCATCAATTTCTATGTAAAAATCTGCTGGGGTTTTAATTGTGATTGTATGCTTCTGTAGCTGAATAGGGGTGAATTGATATCTTGAAAATATTGAATCTTCTTTTCCATGAACATGTTATTATCCCCTTTAACTTATCTTCAGTTTCTCTGACAGTATTTTGTTAAGTTTATCCTAAGTATATAATTTTTTGATGTGATTGTTAATTTTTTAAATTTTATATTGCAATTATTTGTTTATAGCAGATTGAAATTTAATCAATTTCTGTATATTGACCTTGTATCCTTTGATCACACTAAATTCACTTATTATTTCTAGGCACTTTTTTGAAGTATCCCAAATACGTAATCATGTTGTTTGTGAATAAAGACAGCTTATTTAATTTTTTTCCAATCTCTGTGCCTTTTATTTCTTGAATTATTGTACTGAGTACGCACACCAATAAAATGTCAAATAGAAACAGTAATGATGGATATCTTTGTTTTATTCTTGACCTTAAGAAGAAAGCATCCAGTCTTTCATCACTAAATATGACCTCATCAGATCTAGAAAGCTCCTTTCTGTCTTTATTTTGCTGAGAGATTTTTTTTTCTTTTTTAAAATCATAGATATGAATTGGATTTTGTCAAATGCAAATACTTTTTCTATGCCTATCTAATTAATCATGTGGTTTTATACTTTTGTTAATATTAATTTTTAAATATTAAACTAACTTGCATTTTTAGAAAATAATCTCACATGGTCATGATATGATATGGTTATGATTATCTTTTTTATATGTTAGTGTGTTCTAAATTTCCTAACATGTTGTCAGAGATAATTTGTATATAGTTATGAAAGTTTTTGATCTGTATTTTCTGATATTTTCTTTGTCTGGTTTTGGTGTCAAAATAATATTGGCCTCAAAATGAATTGCAGATTTTTATTCAGGCTTGGAATTTTGTTGGTGGGAAAATTTTTATTAAGAATTCAATTAATTTATTAAATGTAGAGATATTTAGATTTTTTAAATGTCTTTTAAGGCCAGCTATTGTCATTGTTTTTACTCTCAAGGTATATGTTTATTTCTTCTATGTAATAAAATTTATTGTTGTGCAGTTATTCATAATATTCCCTTTTCATGTCAGTAGGAAAACTATTGCTATCTCCTGATAAAGATAATTTATGTATTCTCTCTTTTCTTGGGTCTGGTTTGTCAATTTTATTGAATTTCCTAAGAACCTGCTTTTTCATTACATTAATTTTCTTTTGTTCTATTTTCTACTTATTGATTTCTGCTTTTATCCTTACATTTTCCTTTTTTCTGCTCTTTGTCATTAACTGCTCTTCTTTTTCTGGCTTTTTAATATGGAAGTTTCAGTCATTGATATTAAATCTTCTTTTCTTATGTAAGATTTAATGCTATACATATTCTCCATAGCACTGCTTTAGCTACATCGTACAAATTTTGATATATTATATTTTCATTATTTGGTATAAAACATTTTTTAACTTCACTGCAATTTTTTTATGCATATATTATTAGAATATTGTTTAATTTCAAAATGTATCAAGATTTTTATTTACTAATTTCATTATAATCAGATAACATATTATAAGTGAGTACCTTAAAGCTCATTAATTATAACTATCTTCATGTTAAGTTGCTTCATATCTTGGAGACATATAATAACTTTATTAATCACTGAATCAAATATATCTCCTTTTTTAAGAATTCCCATCAACTGGTTTTATCTCATGTATATAACTCTTGTTTTCTCCTGCTGGCCAAAAAGGGAAGTTTCCTATCTTGCTTCTACATTGTTCTTTTTATTATTAAGTAATGGCCCTCTTTGTGTCCACTGATGCTTTTTGCCTTAAATTTTATTTTGTTGGATAAAACATTTAGTCTTATTTAGTTGAGTTATAACCAATAGTGATTTCACAATAAAAGAAATGATTATTTTATGGCTCCATTTTCAAAATGGTATTTAAAATGAAGTTAACTTAATGGCTATATGTGATTGGCAATCATATATTAGAATTTGATCTTGAACATGAATTATGTGGTCATCTTACAGTAGTCAGATTACTATGTGGATGAAATGATACTAAAAATAAGTTGACATTTCCTATGTAATAGCATCATTGATTTATGCCCATCACTTACAGTGAATACTAACATTAAGATTGTATAATTTATTCCACTTGGTATGCTTTAAAACTAAGTCTATTTAGATAATAGCAAAGCAAATATCAACTACATTGATTTCTGTCAGTTTGTTTTCCAAGAACTTGATATGCTTATTTGACATAAAATAACACAGTCTACTTTAGATTTAAGATACTTATAAATTCTATAAGTGACCTAACATTTATTTTACCCAGAGACAAAATATGTCATCATAATAGCATGGGTTCATTTCATCCAATTTTATTGACCACACAGCAGGCATATGGCTAAGCACTACATATACAGAGGAGGAAAACAGACCTAGCCCTTTAGGGCTGAGTATTTTTAGAATGAACAGAGAAAACATCAACATACTACGGTTGGTACTATAATAGAATTTATGCAAGAATTGCAGAAACCATACATTTTTATTTATTTGCTGATTAATGTATATATTGCTATAATTGATTATATTTAAGGTAGTGGTCAATTGTTTTCTCTGTAATATAAGAAAAATAGAATAGAAGGACTTAATATACTCTCTAAGAACAGAGTTGTTAGTAAACAAATGTTCTTGCCAAATGTTTTACACATTCTAAATTGAAGCCAGACAGAAAAAGTTGAGAACCATATGATTTCACTTATATGTGGGATAGAAAACAAAGCAACAAATGATCAAGTCAACAAAAACTCATAGACATAGGCAACCGTTTTTGGTTACCAGAGGGAAAAGGTGGAGGGAGAGGTAGATTAGGATAAAAGGGAATCAAATATATGGTGACAAAAGGAGATTTGACTTTAGGTGGTGAACACACAGTGCAGTATAGGGATGATGTATCATTGAATTGTACACTTGAAACCTATATAATTTTATTAACCAGTGTCACCCTGATTAAATACATACATACATACATAGAACTATGCTTCTCCCCTGCCTGTCCTGCACTCTTCCCTCCAAATTTGCACATCCAGTGTTACCTGTCTCCTTGCATCATAACAATGCTTATGCCAGAAATATAGGAATCATCCTTGATATATCTTTTGCTTTACCTCTTTTTGTTTTACCTTCATCAATTGTGGAAGTTTTTAACTGTGAAACATATTTTGAATTCATCTACATTTCTTCTTTATAGTTGACCAAGTGGCTGAATTTGTCACTGTTCTACTTCAGAAGAAATCTTCTCTTGCTCCTCTTTTTCATTTTCTCAAGGGAGCTATCAGAGATATTTTTTTAAAACAATAGATTTGATGACCATGTGCTGCTTTCTCAAAATGCTTTGATGAGTTCTTATTCATCCTACGATAAAGTTAAAATCATCTCTCATGCCACAAATTGGAATCACTGTGATTCAGCAACACTAACCTTTTTTAATATTGCTTATACTTTACCACTCTCTTGCCCATTCTAGGGTCTTTACTTGTTAATTCTTTTGATTTTTACAATTTAATTTTGTTACCTTACTCTTTAATTATTTTTTGCCCCTTTATCACCAACTCTTTCTTCAGCTTTCAGCTTAAACATTACTTCTAGAAAACATTCTGTAACCCTCCAAAGTACATCTTCCCTTTCTTTAATTAGCATTTATCACAGTGGTAAATAAATATTGTATCACTGTTGGTTTCTCCTATGATTTTAACTCATGAGAACAAGAATAAGGTCTGCTTAGTTAATATCAGATATATAGTAGGCACAAAGACTTGTTAGATAAAAGTGTGCTATTGAATGAAAATTGTGAAGTCAAAGATTGATTTAAAAGATATAAATACCTAAACTATCTCAAACATGTGCTCACTTCAAACACTTCAACAACATGGATGGACCTAAAGGAAATAAGTTGGACAGAGAAAGACAAATAACATATGATTTCCTTTTATATGTGAAATCTATAAAACAAAACAAAACAGAAATAAACCATAGGTACAGAGAACAAACTGATGGTTGCCTGAAGAGAGAGGTTTGGGGGTTGGGCAAAAAGGTGAAGGGGATTAAGAGGTACAAAATAAGTCACAGAGATATAATGTACTGTATAGAGAATATAATTAATAATATTTTAACAGCTTTGTACAGTGGCAGATGGTTACTAGACTTAACGCAGTGATCACTTCTTAAGGTATATAAATGTCTAATCATGATGTTGTATACCTGAAACTAATATAATATTGTATGTCAGCTATAATTATAAATGACTTCAAATTTTTGCAATTAAATTTAATGCCATTTTATATATAAAAAAAGCTGTTGTATTTTTAAAATTTTTGAATTTGAAATTTGTTTATCCTTCCTATTACCACTATCTACAAGACACTATGCAAAATGAAATTTGCTAGCTTCTGAAAAACACACTGTTTAAGCATTTATCTTGAGAATATCTAAAAGAATTTGGTGCAGGTAGATAGTTGCAGGAGAGGAATTCCAGGAGTTTTGAGGAGTGATGGTATGCTATAGAGTCCCGTACCTCTTTGTAATACAAGATTTGGTACATTTGTTTTGTTAAAAAAAAGTCACACTAGCTTTTTATATTAAAATTGTAGTTATATTTCTTTCTCTGATCACTAAATATCTTGCAGATTTATATTAGTGGTAGCTATCAGTGAATATCAGTGATAACTATAGAGTACTATACTTGAAGGTCAGAAAAATTGGTGGATAAAGTTTAGCCAAATGTGTCTCAACCACTGTCCAATGAAATTTATTTTTTTTAATTTTAAAGTGAATTTTTAAGCATGATTGCCTTTACCTTTGCTTCTCTGTTTTAACAGAGTGTACCAGTTATTTGCTAAATTTCTCATTTTTTAGTCTAATTAACTTCATTTTATAGGTACTAACATCAGTATCTTTGTTAAGACTTTTTAAGATTATCTCTCCACTAAAACGCTACACAGATACAAAAGCACACTTTGCAGGTATTTCTCATTCTGTATATTTGCAAAGTGCTAACATACAGTAATGTTTTGTGTTGTTTTGCCTTTTGGCAGCAATTAGTTTCAAACCCAGTGGCAAAATTAAGCAGAATTATACTCTGTATTAATAAAAAAAGTTAAAAAGCTGGTTCAGTGAGTGGCTCAACTCCTATTTCTAGTTTGGAGTCAATGTAAACAATTATTTTTACTTTTCATTTACTTTTATATTTTATTTTTATTTTGTGCCTTCTGTAATTCATAACTAACATCTTTTAAAACTAAACAGTAGTATTTCTGCTCAAGTTACTTTCAAGTTCTCTTTTTAACTGTAATAAGTTTGGGAAGATATGAGATATTTAAATAAAATAAATTTTTAAGCTTTGAAAATTAATCTTAGGATTAGTTTGGAAATCGTCCTAAAATATTTTGATATAGTGAAATAATTTAAAATTTTCTTTTAAAAAACCTATTAGAATATGTGTCTAGTCATATTTAACTATTTGTTCTAGTTAAAATTTGAGCTTTTAGAAATTTGTTAAGAATATTAAAGGAAAAATCTCTCAGAAACATTGACTTTAAATTTCTTCCTACAAAGGCTGTATATTTCAAAAAAAGTTATTTCAAAGAAAATATGTCTTTTTATATCAACTTTTGCAGAAAAAAAACCATATGGATATAACTTTTTAAAGGATTAGTATATAATGATTACCTTCTTCTTGGAAAAATCAAAGTCACAAACAAAAATCTCAATGATTCATACTATTGATACAGAACTGAACCTTCATGACTAACCTGTTCTGTGACAAAGATTTAAAAAAACAGCTTAATTAGAAGTTCTATGATTGTGCAATCAGAATATGTATGCCTTGGATTCTAAGACAGAGCCATTCTAGGATGACAGAGTAAGCAATTGAGAGAAGTCCTATAGCAGACCATTGAGAGAAAGGCAAGACAGGTTAGTATATGTGCCGTGGAGATCTTGGAGACTGTAGCAGGAAACAAGCAGAATGTGTGAAAGTGGTCGTCATTAGGGTAGGATAGAATGAGTAATGGGAATGCTCTGCATAGGAAAATGCTGTGCACCAAGGGGACATGGCAAGGTATAATGGATGGAGATCTACGCAGAGAAACTATTGGCATCAAGGGAACTCAGATGCAAGTAATGAAGACTCAGATGCAGAAGTAGAAGTCCAGTGGCAGAACGTACTCTCAGAATTAATATGAGGAAGGAACTCAGTAGAATGTTTTGCTCTAGTCTCTGAGACATTGAGATGCTACTTAGATAGAACTGAGGCTAGATGTCCAGCAAATGGAAGTAAAAAATGGGCCTTCTTTTGGCACAAGGGTTGAGGCTGCACCCTAGTTACTTTGGATCAGTGTGCAGGGTCAGAACATTAGCAAAGCTGATTTGATGATGATCTTTAAACTGTAGTTTTAGTTTTCTTTATGTTTTACCTACCCTAGGAGCTAGCTTGGCTAAAGTCTGGATGGGATTGGTGAAACCTTCAGTTAACAGTCAAGGAGCCATTTCTTTGTGGGTAAGAGGAAAGCAGAGATAGAGGCCTGGAAGTCAATTTAACTGAAAGAGAGATGCTGCACGTGCCATTCTTACTATGCTTCCCCATTCTTCACTGTGGAAGGGAAAAAATGGATTCATATGAAGCATGATTCAAAGCCACTGAAAGAACTGTGAGACCAGGAGACTATAAAATTAAGCTTTGTTAAACCTGAGAGATATTTATTTTTAATCAGGACAGTTTGATTTAATCAAAATGATATTATTAGCAAATACATATTAGCAAGTACAATTACCTTAAGGATCCATAGAGTTCCTTAGTTTCTAGATACCTCATGAAAAATATTCTTCAAAATGAAATAGTCTCTTTGGGGAAAAGGTGGATTAATTTTCCACTAATTTGACGTAACAAATTGCCACAAATTTTGCAGCTTAAAACAACATAAGATTATTATCTCACAGTTCTATAGGTCAGAGTCTGGTTTGACTGGGCTGATTTTCTCTACTCCTGGTCTGACAAGTCTGAAATGAAAGTGTGTGGGCCAGTCAGGTTTTTATCAGGAGACCCTCAAGGAATCCACTTTCAAGTTTATGTAGGTTGTTGGTAGAATTCAATTCCTTATGGTTGTAGGTGTCAGCCAGGGATTTCTCTCAGCTTTTAGAGGTCACCACATTTATAGGCCCTAGGTTAGGGCATGGATATCTTTGGAGGTCATTCTGCTTACCGTGAAGGGAAATTTTTTTTTCCCCAAAGGATGACTCCAATTATTCTATTTCTCTTACAAGGTGCCAGTAAGAGTAATTAAAATGCCTAGACTTCAAATAAGTAGAAGCCCAGGAATTTTTACATTCATTCAATAGTATAGAAAAGAGACAAAGAGTTCTATCTTTGAGTTCAAAAATGAAAAAGTAGAGCAATGTTCAGAATCTGTAACACTTAAAAACTTGTGAAAGAAGTTATAGTATTCATGTTCCTAACACATCTTCCTTGTGTTTCTATGTAAATTATGGTATTTTGAAATACTATTGAAGGTTATTTTACTAAGTGTTTGACTAAGATGTTAGTTTGGGAGTAGGGGGCAGGGATGTTTCATGGAAAATCTCTCACAGATAGGTCTACAGTTTGGCCATGTGGCCATAATGCAGGCTTATTGCTCTAATAACAATTTGCTTCTTGAGAGCTGAACTTATTAATATAATATATTAATGCTAAAAATGGTATCATAAATATCCCCATTTTGTGTCATTTTTAAACAGAAAATTTTAAATGCTATTTATATGAATTTTCTTAATAACTCATAATCATCATTTTGAGTATTCATACTGAGTTCAAAATTTTGTGTGATCAAAATGAATATGTGCAACTAAGAACAGCCCCAGGCACATAGAAGACACCTATTATTTAGGATGCATATACAGATATGAAGGTATCACTTAAAAGTTAATAGTCTCAAAGCAAATCCCTTATGACAGCACTTTTTCTTATAACATACCTTTTCTGGTTAAAGCTAAATGCAGAATTCAAGGAATCTGAATTCTAAACCAGGAAACATGGTGGCTGTTCTGACAAATAACTAAATCAAAGGCTGCTTCCTAAAGTATTCTTAGGAATGAAATCATTGCATTTATCAGGGTCTTTTTGCATTTTTCTTGCACTTAAAACATTTTTTAGCACCAGTAACTGCTTCCCTTCTGTTGCCTATAATATTTCCTATGCTTCTTGGCTTTCATATGAAAAAGTAAGCATTTTGTAGAAATTACCAGCCAATCAAAGCACTTCTTAAAATTTTTATGGCAAACATCAGCTGTAATATTTAGATCACCAAGTATTCACCACTCTTTATGTTTCTAGGTGTTCAGCGGCTTACTCTTCACTGATGTTTTGTTTCTGTGTATTTGATTTTGTTTTTCATCCTATTTCTGGGTCTGTTCCTCTTTTGGAAGCCTAAGGGCTTGAATACTATTCTCTGAATAATTAAGACTTTATAAAAGCAACATATAAGATATTTTTATGACCTAAAAAGAGTCCTAAAAAGTAGCACAACAGTCAATTTTTCTAGGCTCTAAGAGAGTGATGAGGAATGGCCTGGGGTAGAGTATGTGATACTAAAAAATGACTAGGAATAAGGTAAGTAATTTTTTAGATTATTTCTAGGATTCGACTCTCTGAAATAGAAAAACCTTTTTTTCACAGTCTAAAAATTAAAATGTTTCATATTATTTTTCATTGAAGTAAGATTTATTTTTAAAGTTAATAGTATCTGCATTTTATTTAACCTTAAGTTACAGCATTATGTTTGTCTTAAGTTAGCATTTGGTCATATTTTGTAGCTATTAACAAAACTGGTGTTGTGTTTGTTTAACCTATAATAATTTGTATTTATATATAGAAATAATATATTTCACATAGTTTATAAACATTTTATTTTAAAAAATGAGTCAGTTATATATTCTAACAATAGTTTTATGTATTCACCTTCTTTTATGGATTTTTATCCTAAGCATAATTATAATTACGTTACACTAAATTCTGTATTTGGCATGTTTCATACAACATTATATCATTAACAAATTGTTTCATAAATAATTTCATTTGTAAGCATTATTTTTAATAGTTAAATCATTCTTTCACTTAGATGTACTACAGTTTATTTAAGCATTACATTACGGCTGAATTTCTGGGTTACTTAGAATATTTCTAACTACAAACATATGACAGTGAACATATTTTATGCATAAACTGTTTTTCTCTTAGCTCATAATTTACATTTGGATGATATCTGAAAGAAGGATCACTTATTCAAAATTTATTAATTTTTATAGCACATCAAAAATACAAGTGCTTTCTACAGATGTACCAGTTTCACTTGCCACCAATAACCTATGGAAATCCTGTCTTGGCAAGATTTCTAAGTGTATTTCCCTAGTTGTCAATAATATTTTAACTGTTTTCTTAGTTGTTAATAACATTTGCAAAGAATGATCTTTTGAGGTTTTTGCCAGATCTTCATACCTAAACTGAAAAGATTTCCCCCCAACTCTCTAGCATGAAAAAAAAAAATAATAACCCAACCGTGAAAATTGAAAAGGTTAACATCATTCTAGGCAAGTAATTTAGATATCAAATCCTAGATATGGAACTGAAACATTTGGGAATGATAAATATCAAAAGAGCATCCCTCAAATCTTTAGAAGAAAAAGACAAATTACATCCCAGCAAACAAAAATCAGGACAACATCAAGACTTTCCTGCAACATTAAATGCCAAAAACCAGTTGTATCTATAGTTTTGATGAGAGTCAACAAAAACATTTGCATATATAAGAATTTTGAAAATGATGTTTACATATCCTCTAGACAACTAAGAAATGTATTAAAATTAAAATTCATGAGTAGCAAAATTATGTTACTTTTTTAAAAAACTGAGGGAAAATGAAGCTGGATAAAATTTGGAGTATTTTATTTTTGATACTGAAAGTAGAGGTCAAAAATTATTTCTGAAAGAAGAGATGGTGAAAACAAAATGTTTATGCCTAAAACACCAGATGTTTATAGCAAGGATTAGGAAGTGAAAGAGGGAGATGTAGAATAGGAAAAGTAAACTAACTGCTTCATGTTTCATAGAGAAAGGTAGAAAATATTGTTTGTTTTAGCTTACTACCTTTAAAAGTTAGGATAAACAAAACTTATTTTGCTTTTTTAGCTTTAAAGGATATCTTGTTAGATACATACTATATAACATTTCTGCTAACAAGTTAAACAGTTAAATATGGCACAAAATTTAAAAATATATAGATGTATGGTGATTTAATATATAAACACAAAAGGAAAGCTAAGCTTACAATATTAATTTCAGACAGAATAGATTCCACACAGTGATTATTAAACATATAAAAGAAAAGAGAAATGGACAAATAACAGTGTAGGGTATTATATATGTTTGAAAGAGCAAGGGAATAAAAATTAGAGATAATATGAAGATATTAGGCAAATGGATTAAAAAGTAGACCAAGAATGTGGATATTTTATTAAATATCCATGGGAAATTATGAAAATTGATCATTGGTTAGACAACAAAAAATAATTGCTTAATAAATTTCTAAATACAAAACCTGTAAAATGCATTTTACCTAAACACAAATGGGAAAACTAGAAATTAAAACCTCCAACCATTTGTAAATTAAATTATATTTTTGGTTACATCTCTAAGGTTAGATATTGATGTTCCCATTTTTTTCTAACTCATCTAATCAGCATAATTTTGTCTTCCAGTTATTTCCAATAATTTTGAGAAATCAAAATTATACTGAATAGATGAGTTAGGAAAATATTGTGGACACTAACATCAAACCTGGCATACACAAAGGCAAATTTAGAGCCAAATTTATAATTTTATATTCTTTGTATTTAAGAAAAAAATAGTTACTAATTTAATTAAGAAGTTTTAAAATAAACAATAAAACCTAAAAGCAGGAGAATAGAGATAATTTTTTTAAAGGAATAAATATTAATAAAGCAGAAAGAAAAAGTAACTAATAGAACAATTCCTGGCAAGGATAATGATAAGAATGCTAATTTGATTTAGCACAGAGAAAACAAATCATCACCTGTGTTAGGGCCAACAGCTCAGTAAGACAGTCCAGGGCAGGTGGGCAGGTTCTGCTCCACAAAGCCAGCCAGAGACTAAGGTTAATGGGTGCTTTGCCATACATAGAACAGGACATTGTATGTTGGTCTGACAGAAATAAGTAGGAGGTATTTAATACTTACAAACAAGGCCTGGAAGTGGTGCATACCTCTTCTGCTCATATTTTATTAATAAGAACTTAATTTTTTGGTGAGAAAAAGCAAGACTAAAGTATAATGTAGCTGGACAGCTGTGTTCCTGGCTACACTTCTATAGCCAGGAAGGAAAAAGAGGAAAACAGATGTTTGAGGTCTACTAGCAGACTCTCTCATAGCGACTATAGACGACCCTTTTAAGGCATGCAAAAGTAGTATATATATGATTAAAAATAAAAACGTCAATGAAATGGAGTTCTCAGGGAAAAATGTAAATAATGACCATAATTATTTCCAAAATCACCTTTGTATTCAGGCAGTTTTACTGCTGTATGCTTTTTAACTTTCAAAAAGCAGATGAACACCATATTATATACACTTCTTCAGAGCATTATAAAAAAGTTTGGCATCCACGTCATTTTGAGAAGATAGAATAATCCTGATGCTCAAGCTTGAAAAACATAATGTAGAAAGGAACATTCTCATTTAGAATATAGATGTAAAGGTCCTAAATAAAATTTTAGCAAATGTAATTTATTAGCTTATTAAAAGAATCACCCATGATGATCAAGCATGGCTTATCTCAAATACAATGATGGTTTAAATTTAAGAACACTGTCAGTATATGATTACTTATATCATGCTTGAGTCTCCATTGTATAATAAGGCAACCAGTTCGCTTTCCAAAAGAAAATCCAAATAATACTAATCAAATATGAAAAGGCAAAAACATCCTTTTTTATTTCTGACTTCTTTGAAAATTGTTTTTAGAATACTAGGCAGAGAAAGATTTCTTAGTACGATAAAGAATATGTCTTCAACCAACAGCCAAAATATTTAACTGTGCTTTGCTTTGCATTAAAATTGTGAGGACAAGATACCTACTATCATCATTTTAAATGTTTCTCAAAAAAAAAAAAAAAGCCTGCGTATGCCTTTAAAATAGTACAGATAACTTAGTAATAAAAATCAATAATTCTGTGCTCAGTCTCTCCCTACTCAATCCTCCCTTTAATCATCCTTTAGATTTCTAATAATTAGACCACTATTTTAGCTCCTCTATTATTACCTTCACAATTTTATATATACTTAAAATATTTTTCCTATTCCACCAATATACACTTTATATCTTGAGTCTCCATTGTATAATAAGGCAACCGGTTCGCTAAAATCCCTAGTAAATAAAACAAGTAGTTATTTAATGTATAAAATCTTGATAAATGCTAATTTTATTTAGTAATTAATTGCATCCTAATTTTATTTTGAGCAAAATTTTATTATATGCCTGTTGTTTTGAAACTTCCATACAAATGTATATACAACTTTTCTTTTTGCTACCAGAGGCCACTAATGATAATAAATAAGGTTAAAACAAGAACTCTTTTAGCTTTCAGATTTTTATTTAAGAGAAAATATAAAATAACAGTATACTTCTCTATTCTTGAATTAGGAAATAGGAAGTTAGAAAATAAAAAATATTTTAAAATTCAATAATATAATAACAAAAGAAAGAGGAAAATGGGAAATGATGCTAGACATATATGCAAGGGAAAAATAAATAGCACAAAAAGAGGAAGGGGCACAGTTGACGTATGCCTTCTTAGAGGGTAGAATGATATAAGCACAGAAAGTCCAAGAGAGGAAAATGACCACACAGATTTAAACAGAGATAAATATACAGTAACCTGAAGAAAGATTTCATGGTGACTCTAAGATGTATTTTAATATATCCTTAGTAAAGCAAATGATTATTCCCTGATTTAGTTAATTTGAAAACACCAAATTTAATACATTGAATTTATAAAAAGTAGGTAAAGTTATATTAGTGGTTTGGGAAAATACAAAAGAAATGAAAACTAAAGTCACTCAAAAAAACATTGAAATTAGTTCACATGACAAAGTAAATGACTTAAGAGCAGTTAGAAAATACATATCTAAAAGTATATATTAAAGGCACACAAAGTAATTCACGAAAGAGATAAAACACTTTTAATGATAATTAATATTTTTATATATGCCCTGAAATTCTATATATTCAGTTTACTTAGAAGAAATACGTTAAAGCCATATCATTTGTATGTCTTTTTTTGTAAGAGAGATTAAGAGTCAACCCTAAATAATCGTAGATATATTACATAATACAGGATATTCTATGGTATTCTAATGGAATTCACCCAAATCAAATGCAACTAATGCTTTGTAACAGTTCTTCATATAATTAAACTATTTGCTCTCTTTTTTTGATCTGGTTACAACTCCCCCACCCCAAAGAATATTACATACTTTATGAGTTAGAGCCAACAACAATTTCCTGTGGTTTCACAAGTCATGACAAACTTCGTCTTATAAGTAGAAAACTGAGACAAGTGTCAGAAATTCCAGTGATGAAAAAGAAATTCAGTATTTCTTCCTTCAAGCACCATTTAGTATACCTCTGTAATGTTTATTTTTAGACTAGTATTTATTAATGATTGTGGTGTACCAAATGGTACTCTAAGCTGAATCCACACAGTACAATAAAGGGGATAATTATCCTTTGCGAATAAATCCCACTGGATGATTGGGAATGCATGGATAATTTAGCTCAAATATGTGGCCCACAAAGTGAAGTTTGGGCTGAAATGCTCTAAACTAGTGCTTTGTACTAGGTATACAAATAAGATGATTACTGGTATTCTGTTCACTTTGTGTTCTTAGGCCAAGACTAGAAATCACTATTGCACCAGAAAACTAAATCATGCTCTACACTGTAAATCTTCCAGTTATAAAAATCTTTATTTTCAAGACATCTTTATCATTATGCCCAAAGTATGATTATTAAGAAAGAAAAATTTCAATAAAATTCTTGTGCCATTGTGAAGGAATAGGTGCAAACTATAAGAATTTTAGTACATCTTGAAATGTAAATAGGCAGTCTCAGCAGAGTAATAGGCAACATTAGTCACTGCTATCTGATTCGTTAGTTTGTTTGATTGATTGATTCATTCATTCATTCATGACTATGCTGTTTAAAATTATAATCCTACCCTCTTTACTGGGAACTCTCTATTCCTTGCTTTTTTTTTTTTCCTCCATAGCACTTATTTCTGTCTCTCTTCCCTACCTAGAATGTTAACTTCAAAAGAGCAAGGATTTCTTTTTTTTTTTTATTAACTGCTATATTGCACAGCTTAAAAGAGTACTTGACAATATACATTTTGATTAAATTTATTAAATAATTTTGAAGTATAAAATTAAAATTCAAAGGCACTTCAAAGATTTAACTTCCTTAAATCTTCATCTGAATAATTTATTGTTTTACTTTTAAATAATAGCTGAAAAATAGGAAACATATGTAAAGAATTTAGAAGAAAAAAAACCTAGCACATTAGATAACTTTAAACAATGTAGTTCCTCCAAATAAAAAAAGTAATGGAACCAATGGTTACCCAGCATCATTACTTGTTAAATTTTAGTTTAGATGTAAACGGACATTTTTTTTTTCCTTCGGATAGGCAAAATCTTCTTTTATGTACTTCCTAGGCAATTAGAATTGAAGTAGAAATAGCATCTTTGAACTGCACTAAGTAATTGCTGTAATTCACAGAATTGTTTTGTTTTAATAAACCTTCTCAACACTAGTGTAGTATACATTTCTATAAAAGTATGGGTGAGTGTGGTTCACAAACTTGTCTATTTTTATGTCCTTGTATTGTAAAAAGAAGTTTCTATTCTGTAAGTAATTAGAACAATAGTGACATCCTTTGTCTAGCTTTTAATTCTAAGAGCAACTTCCCCATGACAGTAATTGTCAAAGGATATAGCTTAATCATATATATTTAAACTAAAAGAGAATAAATGTTTGGTAGTAAATTTTCCTCTTAGGGACTCCAACACTCTGTATTCAATTTTTATGCAAGTTTTGTTAAAATGGGGAAAAAAAACAATTTTCCTTTCATTTTTTAAAAATGTGAGTGTTAACATATAAAGTGAAATAGAACAGTATCTAGCAGATGGTAGGTATTCAGTTAATGTACCCTAAATGAAAATGCATGTTTTACTTAGAATAATAGATTAATGTTTTATCTTAATAGTTAAGAAATATTTTTTTCTTCTTTTATACATTACACTTTATCAGAAATTTAGAATTTTAGCATTCATAGGTAAGCAACATTTTAGATGGCCTCATTGAAATCTAGATGTCCTCAGGAAGTACTAAAATCATTGGCTTCGTTATTAATAACTGCCAGTGCTATAGAAAACATTATTTTTATCAGTTTATATACTGGGAAATACTTCCTATGACTATGCTGAGATATTTCATCTTCTAATGGAATATTAATACATGAATGAATACAGATGTATAGGTGAAGATAGCACAACAGATACACTAGACCCAGGATTTGATTTGAGTTCTTTTCATAGCAGAACTGTTTTATTTATATTAATCTGTCTTCAGTATATTTCTGGTTCCTTTTTGACTGTTCTTAGTGTTTGACTGTTCTTAGTGATTGAGGGGTGAAATCCATGGTTGTGGAATAGTTCTATATATTATTGCTCTATGTAAGAATTAGATCTAAAACTTTGATTTGATTATAAAGAGTGTAATCCAAAGTTTTTCATACTCCTTTGTCATGAAGCCCTAAGTTTCCATGAAATAATTTATGAGTGAAGTAGAGTTTGAATTTTTCAATCTGATTTTTTTCATAATCTGTTTACATGAGACTCATCTCTCCAAATCTAATTCCTTTCTCTTATTCAATCTCCTAATTACTTTTTCACCCTCACCACCCAGATTTTGCTATCAGTTATATTTTGGCTAGAATTACAGTCTATCACAAAGTGAATAAATAATGTGTGTTGCCAGATATAGGCAGAAAATAAATCAGTTGTTTATGACACCTAGAAAAGCATAATCTAAAAAAAAAAGTTATTTTTTCCAACTCCTACAACCACCATTTTCAAACGTATTACCTACATATTGACCTATTGTTATTGATGTTGCCATTTCAGATGCCTGTGCCTAAAATCATTTACTTAAACTTTTATCATTTTGTCATATTATTATTTGCCTTTTATATATCATTCAAATATACCATTTAATTAAAGTTCTGTGCTTCAAAGAGTTTAAAGAGACCTGTTTAAACCAAATAATTTAGTCATATATTAAACTAACTGTTGTATCTTAGTTTACCTCTGTAGTGGGGAAAATTACCAATATTTGTTCTTGGGAATGAAAAGCTTCCCTTCCTACAATCTAATAAAATCCGTCTTTGGTTTTGTGCCTTCTCTGTAATGATATAGGTTTGTTTCTCCTTTATTCTTTTCAGAGTGCTGCAGCAGCTCCCAGTCCAGTGCTAGGAAACATTCCCCCAGGAGATGGCATGCCAGTAGGTCCTGTACCACCAGGGTTCTTTCAGGTACTCAGAGAAACTCCGACTAGGAATGTTAAGGCATAGGAACTCCTTTTTGATTTTACTTAAAGTTATGCAGGAGAATGAGGCTATTTTTATTCTTAAGGTAAATATAAATGCTGTGCAGCCAACTCTTGATTATTCAGAGCCTGGTTATATTGTACATAGATTAGCCCTTTCTTCCTGTTTCATTGTCCAGTTTTTATTCATGTTTTTATTTTGCTGTTTTATTGTTCAAGTAAAAAAGAAAGAATTGAAATGCAAATTAGGCCATTAAGTTAATTGTGGTAAAGATTTGGTGGGAGAAGAGGCTAAAGATAAGGTTCTGGAATGATAGCATCTAAGCTATCCATATCTCCAGAGACTAAAGATAATCAAGATTTGGCTGTACTTTGAAAATACGGCTAAATCATAACCTATTCACTTATCCAGACTATAGGCTATATCAAAATATTTGAGAATTATCTTTGTGGCTTTTAAGCTGGAATTTTTATTAATATCATTATATAACGTTTTCAAATCAGATTTAAAAATACATGTTAGTATTTTAAAATTTCAACAAAATCATTTATTTTAGCAACGATGATGATGATTTTAGAATTACAGCACATCCCTTTTTAACTGTATGGTATCCACATCTTAAATCTGAAAGTTTCCTAACCGAAACCTGCAAAGATTCTGAAGCTTACTTTTTTTACTACATGGTTAATTTTGTAACACCCTTTGAGAAAATTAGAAAGAATTTAGAAGTTAAAAACTAGAGTTCAAGACATTACAGGAATTAATGTAATGTGCTATAATAATAATAATAATAATTATAATTATAATAATAAATAATAATAATAATAATAGTTAACAATTAATAACTGCTTGCTGTATACCATGCTTTGTTCTAAATGTTTTACACATATAAACTCTTAATTCTCACAACAACCCTAGTTGTGAAGTACGTATTATTATTATCATTCTCGCTGCACAGATGAAAAAACCACAGCTTGATAGAAAGCACTTTTCACAGCCAGAAATTTACAGGGCTGGGATTCAAATCAAGGCTTTCTGGACTTGTGTCATTGAATTCACCTTTTAAAGCTCATAGTTGGTCATTATTCATAAAATATTTCTAGCTCATTTTATTTTTCTCCTCATGCTTTTATTTCTCTTGCCAAGGATACATTGGGATTAGGGAATAAATCAGAAGAGTTTATCTATTTATGAGTTAGTAGAACCTCTCTAAGTGATACTTTTAAAAAAGGGGTTAGTTTTGGAAGGAAGTCAAATTCTTTTTAGGGTTAAGCAAAGGTGTATAAACCTATACATTTTCATTTTTATTTTTTGTAGAATGAACCATTCTCCCCTTACCTGCCTTCTATTTGAATATTGGAAAAGTAGTTGAAACAGAGTTAAATTTATTTTATTTATTTCAATGTGATAAATAGTTGAATGTTACTAGATGCCAGGCACTGTGGTAGGCATCTAAAAATAAGTGTGCTGTACACTTAAAACTACTAAAATATTGAATGTCAAGGGACGAAGCAGCAGAATGACCCTGTGCAGAGGTATTCAGAGTAACACATACAGAAACTAAAGAGGAAGTTGACAGGAATTCCTGGACATAAAATTGGGAAGGTATGCTTTAGCATATTGAGAAGGGCTTTAAATGCCATGTTAAGAATGTAATTCTTTATTCAGTAGGCATACCTGGACTGTCAGATCTTTGAAATGGGCAGTGACCTGAATTCAAACTATAGAGTGGATCCAGGCTTTGTTAGGCACCTATGACACAATTGTGTACAAGACTCATGCCCTCAAAAAACTCAAGCTATCGTTAATGAGAGAAAAAGCAATTAGAGTATAGAAAGAAAATGGCTATATTAAATAAGTAGAATATTAGAGAAAACCAGAAGGCCACCAAACCCAAACTTGGGAAGGGCATTTTAGGGGAATATTGTTAAAGTAGTAAATGAAATACAAATCGCCCTCTAAAGATGAGTTAGGCAAGGGAGGCAGGAGAAAGGGAAAGAGTATTCCAGGAAGAGGGGAAAAGATATATTAAGACCCAGAGGGAAAGCAAAGGGACCAAATATAAAACCAGAACTTAATTAGGTAAAGGGACAGTGGTGTTGAGGTTCCAAAGGAAACTTGAGGAGACTTGTAGGTTAGTTAAGAGTTTGAACTTGATCTTAAGGGCAGTGATAAGCTATTGAGGAATTTTAAGCAGGAGAGAGACATGTTCATGTTTGCATTTTTAGAAAAATTACTTCAATTACAGTGAGTAGCCAGGATTGTAGAGGGGCAAGTCTCAATGTAGGGAGACTATTTAGAAGGCTGTTACAGTAATTCAGGGGAGACTTGATGATGGCCTGCAATAAGACAGTGGCAGTGGGTATAGATGGAGATGACCAGATCTGAGAGACAAATAAATACTGGGGGCAAGGGTGGGGGCAGTTACAATTAAAAGAATTCAAAAATAATATTCTAGCTTCTAGCTCTCACTGAGGCTAAATGGGTTGAGGTGGAGATTTCATCTTCTAATATGGGGACCATAAACAAGAGGTAGATTTGAGGTGGGACAGATGAGGTTCCTGTAGGATCTCCAATTAGAGATATCTGTTAGGCCAGTGAACTTACAGGTTTGATGTCTTTGACAGTAATCTAGACCAGAGATAAAGATTCCGAGATCATAATCATATTAAAGGCACTTGAATCCACAGGGATAGGTTGTCCAAAGAGAAAGTATAGAATGAGAGAGTAAGCAGATATACAATACAACTCCAAAAACTCTAATAAAAGATGAACATGGGCAATAGAACCCATTAAAGAGACTGGATGAAGGGGTATCAGCATTTTGGCTGGTACAGTAGCCCAAGGAGCAGAGTTTGTGGATGTGTTCAAGAGCAGTGGCAGTATAGGATTAGAAAGCAAGAAGCAATTCATAGTTATGTTTGATAGACCTTAGCTGATTTATCAACTAAGGGATAGAAGAGAAAGATTTGGTGGAATCGAAAATGAAACTGAGGTTCTTGCTTTGGACCTCTGGGAAATTTTAATGTCTTTATCTGCCTTAGAAAAGATAGGAGATAAAAAAGTTTTAGATATAAATTTTACTTTTAGACACATCATTCCTCTTTATCCAGGGAGACAATTCCACCTAATCCCAAGTACTCTTTTTGCCTCTTCAACAGGCTGAAATATGCCCAGTTTCCCTAGAAATGCCTCTCTGAAAGATTGAAAAACTCAAAACTATCAAATTTTTAAAATAGAAATAGGATGTTATTATCTTTTGGTTAATATGGGATCAGGTTACTCAGGTATTTTCTAAAAACCAGCATTGGTTTTTTGTAGTGATTCTGGCCATAATGACAGTGGTTAATAAAGAGTAGTTGCCTTCTCTGAGTAGAAATAGCAGCAGAAAATCATAATTCAAGTCCTAACATCAGTTTCTAATCCAGTTCCAAAGAGATATTGACCTCCAAGAATTATCTAGAGTATAAGAATAGTTTTGAATCCCCGTTCTTAGTGAGGAAATGCAAAGGTTATTTGGAGATAGCCTGAATGGGATCAGGCCAGGAAAGGACTGAGCCTATTAGAATCTAATGAATAAATGAAATTAAAAAAAAAATTGTAATTAGCGTGTAAAACACTGGCTTCGGTAGTTCTGCGCTCTACTCACCAGGTGATCATATGATAAGAAGTATATTAATTCTCCTAAATAGACATACTCTTTTTATTTCTGTTTACATTGCAGGAAAAACCCCTTTTTTCCATTATAATTATAGATTTAAATACATTACCAAATGGAATTATCATAAACTAAATTTGTGAATTCATAACAACTGCATTTAAATAATAGCAATTAATTTAAATTCTAAAATAAATAATTATAATTGATACCTTTTACATTTAACATGTCCATTCTAGAAGGCAGGTTTTAGATTAGTGTCTTTCTAATTGTGACAGATGCTAACACTGTTCATACACTTTGACGTTTTCATTGAAATGGGAGGAGAACTTCTGTCGTTGGGTGAGGAGCCCAATTAAGTAAAATCCACAAGAACAGTTGGACATGCAAAAGGAGGTATCAATTTAGTAAACTTGTCTAAAGTAAGCCACATATGTTTATTTAGTTGAAGTCTTTTATCAAAGGAGTAATTCATATATGAAACTCTGTAAATTCACAAAATGACCTACCATGGAACTGGTGAATGACTTTAGAGCAGCTTTCTTGCTACTGTCCTCAGTTTGAGGACTTGCTGCTCAGCTTCAAACCTGTGTGTTGATTGGCCTGTATGTTCATTTGTCAGTTTTAGTGGAAGAAAATACAGTGTTGTGTGGTGTGAGAATACATAGTAGACTCGGGACACTCAGAACTGAGTCTATACTTTGACTTTCCTGTCCCTGTGCTGGTCTTATTCAAAACTTTCACTGTATACTAAAAAATTTGAATAATATATTAAAAGCCTTAAAATATGGAATTGATATTCATTTTCATAGCGTTCTTACTAAAAGACAAGCAAAGTTTGATTCCTGTAATTTAATTGAATAGGCAGTAGTGTTCCTTGAACCAATTAGATTTTCTTCTTACTTATGTATAATAATCAAGATAGTTTAGTAAAATGCATAAAATCAAAGTTCTCATTCTTTTGTGTTTAAAAAAAATTAAGACTATTAACTGTCTTACCTTAGCAAGTTCTATAATTTTATAGATTTGAATAGGTAACAAGAAAGCTGCTCTTGTGAATTTACTGTAAGATACCACATTAAAGAAACGGACAGTTTTTATTTCAATCAAAAACAAATCTGAGGAGGTATGAAAATATTTTTTCCTCCTTTATCATAAGAAAATCTTTAAGAACAAAACAAATTTTATTTTTATCACTCTACTAAACATATACATATCTTTTATATAAAAACAATATAATCTTTTAATATGTGCTGATATATCTTTGACTGTATAATATAGGATATACTTGTAAATATATAATTTTAAACTCTATATAGACTTTTGTTTATTTTTATGACCTTATGTTTTGTTTTTATTTTTATCTTGATACATTTACTGTATTCTAATCACTGGATCTTTCGTTATCTTAATCTCAACTGTTGAAAACTAAAAATATATTGATATTAGGTTGTAAATTTAAGGCTTTGACATGAATAAGATTATAAATACTTGTTGAAGACAAAATATACCACGTAATTTAGTTTCAGACTAAGGTGGTCATTTATATTTTAAAATCTGAAATTGATCACAACTTTGATGTGGTAGAAAATTTGTTGCAGCAGATTTATAAGCCACACTTTGTTCCAGGCTTAGTGTCGGTAATGCTAAAGCTGCTTTGCCATCTAGTGGTGGTTTGCGGATGTCTCTACTTGTTCAGAGTGTATTTTCCAGAGGTTCTATTTTTAGTAAGACTGCAATGTAGCAAGCTGACCTAATGCTTTGACATAGTAATAACACAATAAGGACAAAAGGAAGTAAGAAAGGAAGGAAGGAAGGAAGGAAGGAAGGAAGGAAGGAAGGAAGGAAGGAAGGAAGGAATAGAGAAATGTCCACTTTTCTTCGTGATGTTATTATTGACTAGAAAAAGCTCAATATAAATGACTTTCATAAAGCAATGAAGATGAAGACAAAGCTCAATGTATTAAATATTCTTGATATTTTGAAAGAAAAAGAATCAAAAATGAATCAAAAATGAGAAAAATAGTTATTTAATCTAACACTTGAAATGGAAAAGGAATAACAAGAAAAAATGTTTTGCAAGCCCAGGTTAAATATTTCTGGAGGTAGGTATTTATTTAACTTATTTATCTGGAAATAAATCCTACATTTTGATGTAACTTTCTAACTCAGACTTTCAGAGAGCAACTTTTATTAGCAGTATTACCTGTTTTACCCTATTATTTATACATACATATAGTTAGTTTATATGTCTTCTCATCCTGTCTTTTACTAATCTTCATATTGTCTTAACTCCCCATGGTTTCCTTTCTTTTTATCCTTTCTGACCATGGCTATTTCAGATAGCCAGAAGAAACTCCCTTTCCCTCTCTCCAGAAGTTGCAGATACCATCTTTAATCTTTGATGATGATCTAAAAGTTTTGTTAGTATATTTTTCTTAGTTTGACTAAGTAGGTACTAAAAATCTCAAGTAGAATTGACTTGCTGGGCTACCACATCTAACATTATCAATAATGTATAGTTTAAAACCTTGAACATTAAAATAGTATTTCTCAACTAAATACACCAAAGTTTAGAGAATGGAGGTAGGGAAGGTTGCTTATTTATCAAAGTTCAAGAAATGAAAATTAAGTTTGATTTTCTTAAAAATGTAATTTTGAATCTTTAAAGACAGATTCCAAATATTAAAAATAGAACAAGCCTTCTTCTAGTATAAGATAAAAGCAGCCTAAAAAATAAAGGTGCCTGACAGCTGCTGGCTTTGATAATGCTTTCCTGCAGTCATGGTAATAGTTTTTCTGGCCTCAACTATTAGAACAAATTAAAATTGCTCAGCTTGAGTAAGTGAGCTTTTTTAAAAATTGCAGTTTCAAACACTAAAGACCTTACAGTGGTAATGAGATGGACAGAGCGCAAAGAAGGTAGTGTCAGGGCCTCAGAGTCTTTACGTGAGTTTTCTAGTTAGAAGGAATGAAATAGTTTCCTCTTAGAAACTCTTCTCTCTCTCTCTCTCTCTCTCTCTCTCTCTCTCTCTCTCTCTCTCTCTCTCTCTCTCTCTGTTTGTTAAAATGAGTATTTAGAAAATAGTTAGCTTGGCCATCCTAGACCAGTGTTGATTTTCCTTTCACTTTCATGCTGTTTCTATAAGCTAAAGGTGTCAAGATATTTAATATGAAACAATAAAATACCATATTTTAAAATTATATTGGTGATAAGAGCTTATCTATTTTTAAAATAGTTTAGAATTACAGTTTTTCACTTGAAAAAAATCTTACTGAAAATTCTTTCCAGAGTGCTGCAGTTTTTATTAAAGCCCCTTGGGGAAGAATATGTATAGCAAATTGCAACTACGCAGAGGCTATTTCTAACACAGTTTTAATTTTTTATTTAATGTTGATTACAGAAATAAAAATGGTCACCATTCTTTGGGAAATTAAAGATAAGGAGTATTGCAAATTCCTCATACAGGTGGGATAAATTTGTCTTAAGTATATGTTAGGATGCCTTCAGCAAAGGGGAAAAGGAGTCAAATATGTGATGATGGAAGGAGATTTGATTTGGAGTGGTGAACACACAGTGCAATATATAGATGATGTATCATAGAACTGTATACTTGAAGCCTATATAGTTTTATTAGCCAATATCACCCAATAAATTTAATAAAAAACATTTTTTAAATGGCTTATCACTAGGTGGTATTTGGAAATAATTTATCTTACAGTCTATATCAGATATTGACAAACTTTTTCTGTGAAAAGCCAGAGAGTTAATATTTTAGGCTTTGAAGGTGTTGAAGTTACAACTCCTCAAATCCATTGCTGTAGTGTAAAAGCAGCCACTGTATAAACTAATGGACATAGCTATTCTAGTAAAACTTTATTTATAAAAAGAATTAGTGGGCCAGATTTAGCCCACGAGCCAAAATTTGCCTCCTCTTGTTCTATATGAACAAAGTTACCACTAGGTAGCCTGTAAGAGATCCAAAGGGTAGACCAAGGGCAATGTTTCTCCACATGTGTTCTGTGCACTACTCACATGAGAATCCTGGGAATCATCCACTCCTAGTGTATCCAAATTCTCAGGAGTCGGGAGAGTGGGGCTAGAAATTCTTTGTTTTGTTGCATGTTTTCTTTTTAACTGATGAATCTTACACACTAAAATTGGAGAACCGCTGGCTAAGATTGCTGACACCAATCAGCAACAAATATGTATTCAATGCCGTCCCCACCCCCACATGCTAGAGTTAGTACTGCAGTAAACAAGCTAAATAGAAATTCTTGCCTGTATGGAACTTAGAGTTTACTAAGGGAGACAGTCAACAAACAAAATAAATAATTATTTAAAAATATATGATATGCTAGATAGTGCTAAGGGCTAGGGAAAAAAATGAAACGGAAAAGGAAAGTAGGTAGCATTGCAGAAGTTTTGGTAGAGTAGCGAGAGAAGGACTCATCAAGATGTCATTTGAGTAAAGACTGAAAGAAATGAGAGAACAACCACATCTGGGACAAGAAAGCATAACGTTCAAAGCATATTTGGGTTTTTCAAGGGACAAGAAGGTCTGGGTAGCTCAAATGGAGTATCAACTGGGGACAATAGTTAGATATGAAGTCATAGGTAACAGGAAGCCGTATCAAGTAGAACTTTGTACATCATTGTAGGGATTTGGGGTTTTACTCTGAGTAGAGGGTTTTAACAGGGTCATTCTGGCTGCTGTATTTAGATTAGTCTGTAGGAGGGAAAGGTGGAAACAGAGAACAATTTGAAAGTCATTGCGAAATTCTGATCAGAGATTATTATGGCCTTGACTAAGGTGGTAGTAGAAGTGGTAAGGAATGATTCATTCTAGATATATCATGAAGCTGGAGCCAATGGATTTTGGTGGTGGTTTGGATATGTGTTGTAGGAAAAAAAGATAAACCTAGGGTGACTGCAAGGCTTTTGGCCTATTCAACTGGAAGAATGGAGTTGACATTTACTGATGTAGGTAAAACTTTAAGAGGCAGTACGAGGGGAAATACCAGAAGCTTAATTTTAAACTTGAGATTAAAACGATTATTAGATATTCACAAGATGTTGAATAGGGAACAAGTTTTCAGAATCTGGAGTTTTATGGTTATGGCTTGGGCTCCTAAAGCTATAATTTTGGGAGTCATTAGCATGTTGACAATATTTAAAGCTATGAGCCTGGATGACATCACCAAGATAGTATGGATAGAGACAAGAACCTCTGTAATGATCCCAGGGCACTCTAATATTAAGAAGTCGGGGGGATGAGGAGAAACCAACAAAGAAGAATGAGAAGGAGCAGCCCACAAGATAGTAAAAAAAAAAAAAAGGCAATGTGGTATTATGGAAACTAAATGAAGAAAATATTTTGAGGAGAGAAATGAACAGCTGTTTCAAATGCTGTTGATGGGTCAAATTGTTTGAGGACTTACAACTGACTATTGGATCTAACGAGAAAGTCATTGGCAGCATTGATACAGCAGTTTCAGTGGAGCAGTAGTGGGTGAAGACCTTATAAAGGTGGATTCAGGTTAACCCAGGAAGAAAAATATTGAAGTTAATGAGTATGTCCAACTCTTTCAGAGTTTTGCTGTAAAGCAGTAATCCCCAACCTTTTTGGCACCGGTGCTCCTATGAGAATATCATACCTAATGATTGAGGTGGAGCTGGGGTACTGATGTTAGCCCAGGGGAATGGCTGCAAATATAGGTGAAACTTCTTTTGCTAGCCTGCCACTCACCTCCTGCTGTGCAGGCCTGTTCATAACAGGCCAGAACTGGTACTAGTCTGTGGCCAGGGGTTTGGGGACCCCTGCTTTAAAAAGAAAGAAAAAATGAAGCAGTAGCTGGAGGGAGAAGGGAATATCAAAGAAATGCTTCTGAGAGTGAAGTGTTGCCTATTATAAAATGTCCATCCCTGCCAAGGGACAAAGAAAACAGCTCTGCTGGCATCTGTGGGAAGAGAGTATGTATAGGCTGTTGCCAGGTATTCTCCATTTTACCTGGTTATCAGGTATAATCTTGAGTAGAAGTTATAATGCCAGAGAATAGAGTAATCAGATAGCCTTTGTGCATAGTAGGATGTTTATCAAGAGAACGAAATAAAATTAATTCCTTAAGATGCCTGCAAATGTAAATACTATGTTTTGTCATTTTTATATTCTATGAATGATCTCTGATATTATAAATCTATAAGTATTTTTCCATTTGAATTTCTTATAAATTTTATTTTGTACATGTGTCTATTTGAGACATGTTTTTCCAAAATATGTATTTTAAATTAGATATAGAGAAATAACCTCAATTTATAGAATTTGAATTCTCTCATCTTGCTTATTTTTCTACTTTTTGGCATTAGTCAAATTAATAAGCTCTAGTTTTAAAAGACTTTGGTGCATTAATAATTTATGTAAAAATTTGTTCTGTAGAAACACTTTTATATACTTTAGACATGAAGTTTAGTAATTTTAAGTATAGACTTAATGGTACAGGTAAGTGACCAAGCGAATATGAGAGTTATCCTTTCATTTCTAAAGAAAGTAGAAATGCATATAATCTGCCGGTAGAATCTCCTAGCACATGAAGATATTTGAATGGTCAGAAAACAGTAGCTTTTTTTTTCTTTTTTTTTGTAATGGTACATTTAGGTAAATTAAAGTACCTGTCTCACACACTCTAATCTGGAACCAGTTTACATGGAGCATAAACATAAAATAGGAGAAACAAAGAAGGGAGTACTTTTACATTCTTTAATGAAAAATTAAGAGTGGCTTATAAAAATTATTGTTTTAGCTTCTTTTTTGGTTGAGTCAGCTGAAATATATCCTAACATAAATTTCAATATTTATTTTCATACCCATTGTGTTTTTTTAATACCTTAATATAGGTTAGTTTGTCCTTGTAACTTCAGTAAGAGGCGGGAGGCAGCACAGAGCCAGAATCATCTTATGTAGGATTCCAGCTACATGTCTTACAGACACCAAAAAAACAAAACAAAACAAAACAAAATCTGTTTGTCTGTATTTATGAATATAAATTGATCTAAGTAAAATTATTAAAGTTTTTTGTATTATTCAAACTTTTACTTTCTATTAGACTAGCAGCCAACATTCGTAATACATAAGTCCAATCGCAATACATAAGTCCATTGCCACTTACCTATTTCTGATATATGGTAATGAAGACTTGAGAAATAGAATCTTCTTGAAAAGGCCCATAAAATAAGTGAGCAATTTTGATGCTTAGACTAAATTCATGTTAAAAGAATCAGCCTGCTTATAGCTATGTGCTGGATTGGATTAACCTTGCCAAAATAACATCTAGGAAACTGGGTCTGTTAATAGTTTACAGTTTTTTTATGAGTTATTTTAATTAAGTGTTGATGATGATGGAATATCTAAGATGTATGAGAGATAAACGCCATATTTATGCTTATTAGCAAAATATGCCAGCACAAGTATGTCATTTTGTGAGCTAAATTAGTTTAATACTAGTTGGAATTAAAATGTGTTAATCAAGAGTGTCTTATTCACTGGGGTGTCAGTAATGTCTGATGGAGATTTTTATGAAAAACAGAAAAGAAACTAAACCAATTAAAATATATGAATTGTAAAGTAACTTTGGCAAAATTCATTTGATGTATAATTTATGCTTCATTACTTTTCTACAAAAAAAATCTCATGAAGAAAACTCATGAAGTATTTCATAGAATTATAAATATAAATATATGTGAATGTTATATATAAGATAGCTAAAATGAAATGCTGAAGTCACAATATTTTGTAATGATTTTTCAAAGTAATATTTTCAGTAGCACATGACTATAAGAAACTCAACACATTTAAGATAAAAAGCTATTTTTCCTAAGTGAAATATAGAATAGAAAAATTGAGAATAGAAATCTATATAGGAAAGTCATGTACAGTAAAGGGAATAAATTAACTAAAAACTGGATGCAGAATAAGTAAAAAAGTAATATTTATGAAAAAAATAATATTTAGTTTTTAAAAGAATTTTTATGCTTTTGGTTAAACCTTACAATGAATATGTCTGTTATCTTTCTAGGACTGTAAATAAATAATTATAACCTGCCATATTTGTCATTTTCTACAATTACGTTTGGGAGAAGTTTTTCCCTTGAAGGAGTCTAGAATAATTTTTTTTTTTTTGTCAGAGAATGTGTCTTCTCTTTGTCTGCTTAAAACAGTACATCAAAAATATCAAAACAAAGATTAAGTCTGTCTAAAGCCATGCCCATATAGGACCAAGTAAGGTAGATATTTGATCTTTATGTAATTAATATAATTACTAAAGATAACCCACATTTTTTTCAGGCTGTACATCACTTTTTACTTTTGTGTTTTTGCCTAAATGTTGGTGGAAGCAGATTACTTTTTGGCAAATAATCATTTTGTAACAGATTTTTGGACTGAAGATGGTTATGTGCTAAAGACAGTTTGATTAAGAAAGCAGAATGTTTCATGTTCTTACTCAAATGCTGAACCTTTTATTAATGGAAAGAAAATATGTAAGTTTTGTGGGGGAAGGGAAAATGTCCCCTCTTTTTTCTGTTCTGGCTGGTCTAATAATCAAATTGTCATGAGACAGACTAACAGGTAAAAATAACCAAATTTACTACCTATGTACATATGGGGGATTTACATAAAAATATGCAACCCAGAGACAAATCAGGCACTTGAGGCTTATATTTCACCTTGAGCTAAGGATAAAGGGTGAGTTAGGTAGAGGTTTGAGACTTCAAAGTAGAGGAAGGCAATTCACAGGGAGATACAAAAGCAAATATTTGGTAACAAATGTTTGCTGGGCCATCTTTAACACTGAGACACAGAAAGAACTTTGATCAAAGGAGCCTTGCTAGGTTCTTCTCTGTCTGTCATAAACTAGTTCATATTAAACTATGATTACCTCTGATAGTTCCCTTCCTGGAGGAGATCCTCTATCTAATTTTTTTAGGTGGTTAGGGAGAAGGTCAAAGGTTCTTCCTGAGTCTTTGGTTTCTTATAAATAACCAGCTTCAAATAATCAATATCCCAAAGAGGCATATTTTGGGGTAGCAAAACTTGCTCACTTTCAGCTATTTCAATCCAAAACAACTCGTGTCCCGTGTATAAACACAGCACTGAGAGATGAGACACTATGTGGAATTGTTAGCATTTCTCATGGCTGGTCTGTGCTTCAGAAAAAGATCAGTAAGTTATCACAGTTTCTTTGCCAAATCATGCATAAATTAACCTGACATTCTTTTATAACAAAGAGTGGTTACTAAATACTACTACTCTATAAAACTGCCTAAGAATTATTATTTTTAACTCTGATACCCCAGGAATAGTAGGAGAAACCTGAAAGCAGTTGATGATAAAAGCCCTTATTATCATCTGAATTGTAAGTTCTCTTTTATGTTGTTGATATGAATATTTTAATTATAATTTAGTGTCTTCTTGGGGTCTCCAACACTTTTGTTCATTGCCTACTTTTATTAGGTCCTCTGGAAGATACAATTTATCCTATTTAACCAAGTAGAATTTCTCCCTCTGTACATATTTCATAAGCATTTTCTCATTAGAAAACCAGATATACTATGCCAATACTGTGGTTTAGTCTTCACAATATCAATAGATACTACCTAATTTTACCAAGACAGTATTTCAACAATAAATTGGTCAGGTGAGATTTTATATGAGAGAAACAAACTTTATTATATTTTTTGCTGGTTTTGAGAGTTTTTCATCACTATTGTTCATTCACTCAGTCACTGAGCCAGCTACAGAACCAACCAAATATTTATCAAATGCTACTCTGTATACTCTCTCTCAGAATATGCTTTTTTCACTTTCTTATGAACCTCATTATAAAGTTATCACGTTATAATGATCAGTTTAATTATAATGAAGGTTCTCCTCTAATAATACCACATCTATTTACCACTATTCCCCACACTTCTATAATTCCCTGTTGGCATTTGACATTAAAAACACAAGTAAATAGACTAATGACTACATATATTATCAAAACACCACCAAAAATTCAAGAAAAGAGAGGTAAAGCTTATTAAATTTATTTTTATTTCAGTTGTCACATTTCTTTTATTCCAGTGAATCAAGATAACATGTAATTAGTTCTTTTTAAGCAAATTAACTTGCTTACATGAAATACTACCACCTTTTCAGCTTTTCATGGTTGAGTGGTAGGAAAGGTAAATAATTCTTTAAGTGAATGGTTGCACAGCTGCTGGGTGGCATAGGAGGAAGTACCTAGGCAGGCAATTTATTTATGTCAGTTGGTCATGAGAATGAAATATGCGTACCTGCCTTTATTCTATAAATATATTACTGTAGTAGGACATTACAGCAGTAAGAAAAGTAAAATGATAGTTTAGAAATTTGGTATTTGGTTTTGTTTTACATAAAATAAGGAGATTGAACTAGTAAACTCCAAAAAGGTAAACTTTCTACTCTAAAAATGTCAAAAAGTATATTCTAATAAAATTTTATAAGTTAGATTTTACTGTAATTGTATAATACAGAACTTATAAAACTTCAGGTGATTTTGGAAAGTAAGTCATTTTTTAAGGGAGTGTTCATTTGCTAAATTGTTTTTGTAAGTTCATGTTTACTTAGACTTGGTAATTGTGTAGTATTTCAGTCACTTAGAAAAATATTTTTTCAAAAATAGAAGCAAATTTCACATGAATAATTTTGTCCTCAAAGAAGTTCAAAGTTACTTTGAATTATATAAGTCCTGTATAATTATATATTCTAGAATATACCTCAGACTTCTCAATTAGAAGTATAAACTAATTGCTACAATTGTCCACTCTAAGGAAGTTAGTGTTATCCTTCTCTTCATTATTGATCCATTCTAAATTATGCTCACAAAATAAAATATAGTATACAGAAAATGCCTAGATATTTGGCATTTTAAAGAAACTTTTATTTTTAATGATTTACAATTTTCTTATCAATTAGTTCTTAAAGATTAAATTTAAAGAGTTTCTAAAGCGACATTGAAATATTTAAACTAAGATATAAGCTGATTTATACATTGCTACATCAATTTGAATGATTCTAATAAATACCAATTTTACTTGATGGATTTATTACATTTTGAAGCCTCAGAGGAAGGTAATTACTTGCTCAGGGACAGTTTTGTGTTCTTTCCTCTGAAGTGGTTTTCTACCTATTAAGGCACACATTATACTGCAGTGTAGTAAATCCTCTATGATAATGATTTTAGCGAGTGCTAAGAAAGTAGAAGGAAAGGAGCCTAGAAGGGTTCTTTAAAGAGGAAATGACATTTAAACGGGCTCTTGGAGGATTGATAGAAACTTAACTTGGCTGAGAGAGAATACAGAGTAATCTCTAGTAGAAAATATTCTGATGTTGATAAGTCATACTTGTAGATTTTTAAAAAACTATTATTGTTAGAAAACATTAACGAAGTTAACATTTGAGCAATGTTTTAAGCAAAAAAAATTGAGTAAAATCATTTATGATACACACTTTGATCTTGTAGCTATTAGAAGAAGTTAGTGCTTAAAATGGTTTGAATCACTTATAATTTCAGTACTGATAAATTATTTCTAAAACAATTTACTAGTACTGAAAATTTACCATTGAGGGGAAGGAGTTGAAATCTTCAGAGAGAAAGAATTGGGCTGAGCAATCCACCTTCAACTAGAGAGGAAAGAGAGCTGGTTGCTTTTAAATTCTTAGGGAATTGAGATAAATCGCTAAGGGGTTTATGAAAGACCAAATAAGAAGAGGGAGACTACTGCTTTCCACTAGCAGAAAGGGCAAAGAAAAAAGGAAAATATCTCTAGAAAAGAGAAATTAGGCAAAGCAGAAGTTTAAAATTCCATGAATAATTTTTGATATAATGAAAATAATAGTCTTTTAAAATTGAATGAAATTATACTGAGATAAATTATGATTCTAAATGGTATGATCATTTCTCTAAAAGACTACTTGGAGGAAATGAGCTACATATTTATTTGTATTTCTGTATTTTTTTTCTTTCATTTAGTGAGCAAATATTTATTGATTTTCTGGCTTTGTATGTATTTTTATTCCTTTCACCTTGGATTATCTCATTCGTTCTGGGCAGACAACTGAAACATATAGAAACAGAATTTATGTCTATAAATGTAGTTTCCATATGTAACAGTGCCAACTGTGTTATTCAACTTATAAAGAATCTTCCTCCATGTGTTTTGTCTAATTTTGAAAACTTTTTTAATAGCATAACCTTGATTTTCAGTCATTCATAGCACTAAATGCTCTAACAAATAAAGATGATGTAATATGACTTTTGAGGGAAGGCACCAGATTGAAATATTATTTTCTTCAGATTTTCATTGATACTTGCCATTTAGTGAAGAGAACATTATATTTGTTCCAGATTAGTGGACTGATAGTAGAAAACGGTTTTTTCCAGAAAATTGTTTCTCCTATTTATTACTAGACTGTGATCCTTGAAAAATCCTAAGCAGAGGGCAGTCATCTTTATCAGCCTTATTCTCTAATATGTCCAACCACTAGAACAATGCCATTGTAGGTGTTTAATAAATATTTGTTGAATGAAGAACTGACTCTCTAGCATACCTTTTAATCAATAAGTGTACTTTTTTTATTCTCCCAATTGCCCTTTGATCTGAACAGAGCATAATTGTTGGAGTATTTTTTTCTTTAATTAGATTTTCTTTTTTTTTCCTCTGGAAAGCATGGAAATGAGTTTCTCCAACTTCTTGATAAAGATGGCATGCGCCTTAGGAGCATGTGCATAATCCCCAACCCCACACATTTCAAATACTTATAGATATATATATAATATACTAATATTTATACTTAAGGGTAATTGCTGGGAATAATTAACACAGAATCATGGAGTTTTATTTTATTGATTTTCCTAGGAGACTTTAGAGAACATCTAGTCTAACTTCCTCACTTTAAGGTTAAGAAAACTAAATCCCTGAAAGGTTATTTGCTCAGGGCTCCTTTGCTGATTATTGGTGGTGCAAAAGGCCTTTGACTCCCAAATGTTTTTGCACACACTTATAAATAATATTTTCCAGGAAAGGATTTTTCCAGTTAATATATTGATTCACCATCGTGACACCTTCAGGCAAATATTGTGATGCCCAAACTATTAAAAAAAATTTTTTTTTGCCTCAAATATAACGTATAAGAACATTTCAAGGACTCTTGGAGAACCTGTTCTTCTGAGGTTATTAATGCAGAGTACTCACATGTCTGTCAATAGATGTACTTTATAGTATTAGTAGATAATCTCTGAGATTAGTAATTTACCATAAAAGAATTTAAATTTGTTTTAATATCTTAAATTACATTTGAGAGCAAATTGACTTTTGAATAGTGAAGTACAAATATTTGTACAGAATAATCTCAGTTGATAGTATTACAAACTTTTGGGTTCTGTTGCTGCATCTGTACCTCAACAAGTAAGCAGTCGAGGACCTATGTGGTTAACCACATGGCATAAGGTAAGGATCAACCTGGATATTATGAGCTTATGTTACAACAACACAAATTTGATATTGAAAATGCTTTACTCTTTGCAATCTTTGTATTTTAGGTAAAAGTAGTAGATTTTTGTCTAAATTAACCAGATTTTTGTCACTTTTTGCTTTAATTATGTAGATACAGATTAGAATTAGTAAGTGATTTTTTCCTTTTTTTGCCAAAAAAACACAAATTTGAACTTTTTGGAGGAGGACATACAAGAGGAGATAGCTAAGGAGAGATTCTGTCTCTCTCCCAATCTTATTCTGTCAGGACCTGCAGGGTCCCAGCTGCTACTCGCACTGCTTCTTCCTCTCAGCAGTCCCTTGATGAAGCCTCACAGTCAAATAAGAGAGTATGACGACAATCCCATTAATACATATTTACTCACAATGCCATTGATTGCAGAAAAAATTTCTCTTTTCAAATAGTTCATTAAACTAATTCTATAGCATCATTTTACATTCAGATGAATATGCAAAGCTCAAATGCTCAGTTTCAAATAAGGCACATCTCAATGTTTATCTCAGTATTTGGTATTTAGTAATATATTTAACATAATTTCTACCTTGTATTTCATTTTAAAATGAATTTATTATAGACAAGAATTATTACTAACCTCTTTTCTCCCCATGTTTCAAAAACTAAATCAAAATTACACTTTGGATTAGTGAATATGTCATAAAACACTTTGTGAAAGAAAAGCAACCATTTTAAAACCAATGACACATATTTAGTTATTAAACGTTTTTAAATGAGTCCAGAATTTAAATAGATGGTTGCAGAAATGAAATTAGGTGATTAGGAATATAGCAGAGGGAGTGTGAATATTGGGATATACTAGTTGATAGTATATGAAACTAATTAATACAGTTTGGAGTTTCAGAAATGATAAAAGAGAGATGACTTTGATCAGCTTTGTGTAAACTAAGCATTTTTTTAAATGTTAAGCTTGGAAAATCCACTTAAGTTATATCAACTGGAGGTGACAATATTACCTGAATGATCCACTGTTTCTGTTCATTTAAAATGATCTCCTGGGAATACATTAACATATAAGACCACAGTGAGCAGAAAGCCATATTGTTTGCTTAATTCCAAAGTTCTTCTTGTTGGTTTGTCCAGACTTCCCAAAAGGTATTATGGGAAATGTCTTCACAGCATAAATTTGTTAGGATTTTATTTTTCAGATGCTATATGAAAAATATATATAGAAAATATATATAGCCATGTATTACAGGCCTGATTTCTAAAAAATGTTTGTAGAAAATACATTATAAATGTAGAATTTAATTATGTAAATTATTATAGATTTGGCTTGCCCAGACCTTAATTAAATTGATTCTTCATTTATACTTATTCTTAATATTTTACTTTATAATATTCAACTCCTTTGAGTTAATAATTTGCTTATGTTCCATGAAAGGATGAATCTTGCATTTAAGTAATTTATGTATTGTGAGGTAATTTAAAAAAATTATATTATTTTAATATAGTTTATAGAAAAATATAGAAATGAAATTTTGAATGATTTTATGAATAACTTCAAAAAATTTGATGCCTAAATTTGAGTGATCAAAAATATTCTTCTTCTATTCAACCTTGGACTATCACTAAAATGATATTTTTAGGATATTCTTCAAATAGTTATTTTTTGAGTCAACATATCTTAGCTTCTGATTCATTTAATGAGATAAATTGAATTGAGTTTTAATATAAGACCATTTTTTCTTTTGTTAAAAGTACACACATCATAAACTGTTAGGCTCAAGCTATGCAAAGAAATTTCATCTTTAAAATTTATAGTCAGTTTTGAATCACATCAAACCTTCATTCAAGGAAAACCAAACCTCTTTAGCCACAGTGACTCTTGAAAAAGAAATTTTTTTACCATTTTAAACAGAGCTACAAAAGAAAAGGTGAAGAAATTTGGGAACTTTAAAATTGTTGAAGGAAATTGATAACGAAACCTGATTAATGAGCCAAAAGTATATACTCAGGACCAAATTTGTGTAATAATGTAGCCAGTGAGGCTCTTTCTGAGATTCAACTGCCTAAATTTCTGAATCTTTTTTGCCAATTAGGCATTATTTTCTTAAAAATAATTCAACATTTTAAAGAAATTGTTATAGTTACTTTAGTCATCTTTGATGTTTTTACATTTTCTTTGCAAAATTTTCCATATAGTCTACAAAAAATAAAATTTAGTGGTGACTGTTCTTAAAAGAAATTAGTCGACTGAAAGCAAACAGTAAATTGATTTATGTTTTGTATAATTCTAAAAAATTTTAAAGCAGTTTATTTTCAGTGTATTTTACATTGTGCCGTTTTTGTTTTGTTTTGTTTTGTTTATTTGTTTGTTCTATTTTAATAGCCTTTTATGTCACCTCGATACCCTGGAGGTCCAAGGCCCCCATTGAGGATACCTAACCAGGTAAGATTTATGTGCTAAAGTTTTTGTTGTTGTTGTTGTTGTTGTTGTTGTTGTGCTTTTTAAAGAATCAATAAAGGTCTTGAAAATGTCACAAATATTTACCTATAAAAATATGAAGTTATTCCTTCTCTATTTCAGTTAATGCTGCTTCTAGTAATATATAATCTACTTCAGGTGTTGGCAAACTATGTCCCATAGGTTGGCTGACTGCTTTATTAAATAAAGTTTTACTGGAACACAGCCACACTCAATTCATCTATGTATTGTCTTTGGCTTTTTTTATACTGCAATAGAAGATTTGAGCAGTCACGATAGAGACTATATATGGCCTGCAACCCTAAAGTATTTACTATCTGGATCTTTACGGAAAAAGTTTGCTGACACTTGGAGTCTACCATGTACTTTGAAACTAAGTTTTAAATATGCATAATTTTGGTTAATTATACTCTCTTTTAAAAGATGGCAATAAAATCTATGAACATAGTTTTTTAATTGTATATATTTTCAATATCATGACTATAACATTGATATCAATTTTGCCCAATTATATTGGCATATTAGGCATGTAATTAGCTGCTTCTAGAAGGTTTAGATCTATTAATAAATAAATTATTAACAAATTATTAACAATAACAATTATTAATAATAGGTCTTCTGATTTTTTTTACCTACAGGAGCTCTGAGATTTCATAAACTTTCATCCTCAGATATTTTTTAAGCAATATCATAAATATTTATTTGCTAAAGCAAATAAAGAACAATTTTTATTTTCAAGTAGTTTACAGTTTAGTTTTAGAGTACAGATAACATTCACATATATAACACAAAAAGAAGTTAAATGCTTTATTGTATGAAATGTTTATATCAAGATCATTGTTTTGTCACTTTAATTCTGTCATTTGTATACCTCATAATTTCCCCACATCTAAAGTAAACCTGTTATCAAAATAAATTATTTTCCTTTCTTTATTTCCACTTTTTTCCTGACCAAAAATGCAAGAAAGTTGGGCTTAGGAACACATTTGATAGCAAGAGTATGCTTCTCCTTTCTGACTCTTACTGAAATTATGCAGTGTCCTTGAAGTATCCCAGTATGCTAGTGTTCTCTGGTTCGAGTGCACAGCAGGGAGTACCAGCACCCTCACATTCACCCCCAGGGGAAGACTTTAAGTAGGAAGCAGTATTGGAAGTCCTCATATTAGCAGCTGGAGGAATTTTCTCCTGCAGATTGAATCTGCATTCAGTACATAGGGCCATGGGAACACTGCATGAAATAGGAAAGGGAAGTGCACAGATGCCAAGCGTTTGAACATTTGGGAATTTTATTTTCGCTGTGAGTAAACCTGTATATGTTAAGTCAGATCTACTTACACAGGTATCTGAGTCTTTTAAATTTCTTTTTAAAGGACAGAAAGTTACATCTTTTATTGGAGTCTTCTTGATGTTTCAGATATCCCATTCAGAGTTTTGTATTACTCAGATCAAAGAGATTCCTGAAAATATAAATTAAGGAAATGTGAATTTTTGTATAAGTGTGTTTTTAGAATTTTTATGACTTCATATATTCCATATTAGTAATGACTAACTGGTGGAATTATTGGAACTACATCCATTTGACATTGTTGACATCTCTTCTGTGTATAAGATACTATACTAGGTTTCATACCTGTAGAGACTGGCAGAGTGAAAGACACATTTTTAGGAAGAAACATGGATTGCTTGTGGGGATGCGGAACTGTAAATCTAGATTGTTTGAAATTTTTTTAAAGAACAAATTTATAATGGCTTCAGATTTTTTAAAAAAGAAATTAAAAAGTTAATGGCAATTGTTATGATACAGACTCTTTTTCCTTAAGAATTTTAAAGTCTTTACCTAAGCATATTTTAAAACAATTGTACTATGAATGGCTCTTTTTTATTCCCCTAACCAACAAATAGTTAAGCTTTATTAATTCAAACATCTAACTTTCAAATTTATAATTTACATTTATACTATTTTAAAAATAATTTTCTGAGCACATTAATTGTGTTAATAGTGTAAACATATTGTCTAAGGAAATGTTTAACCTATTTAGGAGTATAACCCTTTCAAACAACAAAATGGATCTTCAGTTTTATTATGGAGTCATTAAAGAAGAATTGGCAAAACTGTTTTTGGTGATTGATTTGAAAGATATGTATGCAAGTTAATTTTAAATATTTTTTAATTAGTCCTCATTTAAAATGATCACAAACGAATGAAATTTCATTTTATTGATAGATGTATCTAAGATAATAAAAAATGAAAAATATTAACCTCTTCAATGATGTCAACTAATCATTTTGAGTATGTTAATAAGCAGATCCTTCAGAATTTATAATTATTAATGTTAGACTATAGATTTTAATTTAAGTTCTCCTGAGCTGGTTTTCATGGTTCTGAGCTAAATTTCCCATGGTTTATACTGTTTGTATATTCATAGGGCTGGCTATTAGTATATGGTATAATATCACTATACCAAGAAATATATGAAGTAGTAATAGCTTCTAAAATGATGAAAGAAAAGTCAAATTACAAAACATATAATATGGCAAAGAATAAATATATATGAAAGAACATATGAAACACAGACGTGAAGTCCAGAAAATATTTCTTACACTGGAATTTGTTTAACTGTCAGAATGGGTCATTGGTATTGAAGTATCCATAATAACTTGCAATGTAGCAGAGCTTTATCATTCTCCTAGATGAAATGTCTAATCAGAAAAATTCATAATATTCATTCAACACTATGGTAAGGAAACCAATACAGCCAGAAATACAGACTGTTAACTAACACCAAGAATAAACTATTGATTTATCAATCTTATAGAATTTTGAGAATTTATACTCTATTTCTGACCATTCTTAAAACTTTGTTAACAGGTATATGAACTGAGATAATACATAGTACAGTTGACCATTTTGTATTCTAAAGCTGATTCTGGTATTCTAAAAGCACATTACATCTAACTATTTCATTGAAACTCTCAAAGATATTTGTCCAATAACAGATGAATGGTTAAATAAATTATGACATATCTAAATGGTGAGATAGTATGCAGCTATGCAAAGTCATATTATAAAATTAAATTGATTGATACGATAAAATGTTTATGTTATATTACCAAATGTGAAAAAGAAGGCACAAAACATATTTAGTACATCATCTGTGCTATGTCGCTGTACATACTCAGAGGATTTCCCCACTCATGTGCCCCACCTCCATGCACACACACTTGTCAGAAAGACCGTCAGGACCATAGCCTTTATTTCTGGGTGGTAGGATTATGAGTGAATTTTTTTTATTTTGTATTTTTAAAGTTTGCATCGAGCAGTTATTTCATTTGTGATTAGAAAAAGATATTAGTTATATAGAGAGATAAATAAAAGTGTAGATATTTTATTCTCTGGTTATTTAATATATAAAATATATTAATATATAAATGTTTTTCTTTATTAATATTGAATATACAGTTTTTCAATAATAGAAGGAAAACAATGGAAACAATGAAAACAAAGGAAAAAATGTGTTAGGACATTTGCTTGTATAATGAAATAAACTTACTATATCCTTAAATAGCCAAGGTTCTTTAAACAAACTCCACACTTAACTCTTTTTTCCAAGTTCTCTTATTCAGGATAAATGCTATTTAGCATGTCTTTTACCAATATTTTCTGTCTTTATAAAAATTTTCAAATGTAGAAATCAACTTATTTAATAATATCAACATGAAAACAAAAGAAAGACTTAAGCTGCATAAAGAGAAATATGTTTTGCATTAAGTGAATAGTAGGAGTCTTCACTAAAATTGTAAGGAGAAAGAATATATCCAAATCTCTGACTTTAAAAACTAAATATTTTGCGCTTGGTTAATGTAAATTAGTGGTTAATGATGAAAGCATAAACTAGCTTTTTTTGCCAGTTCAAAATATTCTTTTCTATCAACTGGGATCTCCCTATTTCTTTGTTTCTTATTGATAATTGCACTATTAATGTATTTAAATTACTATTTGATATCTGATGAAACACGATTAAAATGTATTATTTCTTTATGAATTTGAATTATAAATATATCCTGGAATATATATCTTTTTAAATTATTTTCTACACTTGTAGAAAATAAGTAAATATATATGACAAGTAATAAATGTAATAAATAAGTAAATATATTTAACAAATAGTGAGTTGTGCTTTGGAGACAAGTTTTTCTACACTGAATGTAACATTTCTGTGTTTTAATAAATTTTCTGTTGATACTGCCTTTTCACAGAAAAAAAATGAAAGTGAAAATTGATGAAAGGATCTCAATCGTGCAAAGCATCTTAGGTTTAAATGCCAGCAATGCCAACTAATGGGTGACTTTGAGCAAGTTACTTAACTTTTCTGGGCCTTGATTTTTTTTTTTAACAAGTAAAATGAGAATGCACCCAGATATTTCTAAAATATTTTTTAGTTTTAAATTTTATTGATTATATTATTCCACTTTGCTTCATATAATTGAAGAGGCCTGTTAAAAATTTGGATAGATCAAAATGATTAACAGAATTATATCATAAAAACATTGATAAATTTACTATTTGTTCATCAGTGAGCATTTAGTATTAAATATATATAATGATATTTAAGGAAATATACATCAGAATCTTAAGTTGCCAGAGGGGCTTAGCATTGGAATCATATGGTGAATCCTTTGTAAACTAAGTAATTATTCTATGAAGCAAGACATTTCTCCATTTAATTATTTCTATTTTAATAAAATTTTGTATTTCATCTATTTTAAATTCTAGAATTTAAGGCTTGTCTTTTAGAACCTTTAGAGTGTAATTTGAAGCCCTGGCTTTGCTACATGCTGAAAGTATAACTATAGATGAATGAACAAATTACTTCTGTATTAAATCTCAGTTTCTCATTAGCAAAAAGAATCAATAGTAACCTTACTGTTGTAAGCATCGAGTGAAATAATAAATATAAAGAGCTTAGCATAAGTCCTAGCACAAATATACTGGTTCACAAGTATATATTATTGTTATTATGTTTGTTATTTTTAAGCACCTTTATCATTACTTGTTTTCTGTCAGAGTGAAGATTTCTTATAGAACCAAGAATGTGTGCTGAAATTTTGACCAGTTATATAAGTCTGAATAGAACACATATAACATGTTTAAATGTGAAAATAATACCAACTGTAAGATATATAAATTTTCCCCCCTGACATTGAAGGTTTAAAGAATGCAGTGGTTATACCCTTGTTGATGCTCAAAACCATAATCTGGTCATCCCAGAACTGACAAAAATTTTTAAGAGTTAGAGAGTTGACTTCTAAAAGAAAACAACTGGTAACTAAAAAGTTAAATTTAGATAAAGACACTTATTTTGAAAGACAACTTGACATTGATCAAGATTTCTGTAGGATTATGCTATATTTTAAAATGATAACTAAAAACAGAAAGATGTCAATTATTCTTATATTCCAAGATAAACAAGAAAAAGCAAAATTTTGAATCTGGTTTTGAAAGTGGTTTTGAAAATTTTGAAAATGATTTCCAGTGATAAAATATTATTTCTCCAGTTAAAAATTCAGAATCACAGTCTAGAATATAAAACTAACGACTTGGAGACTTTAAAAGCAAGAACTTTTTAAACAAACTTGCAATTGAAGATAATGTTGATTAGTCATATATTTTTTGTCTTCTTTGTAATTTATTTCTTTACAACTTTGACACTTCCTTCTTGAAACTCTTCTTGAAACTTTCTGAACTGTTGGTCTAAGTTCCCCCTACCTATTTCATATTTATTTAGTTTTCTCTCTTACCTATTCTTGGTATTTCTAAATAATTATATATTTGATCTTTTTTCTTTATACTCTTTGAAGTCTATTCCATTTTTATGAGTTTAACACTGATGATTCATATAACTGTCAAATATAAACCCTATTTCTTTTATTCCTTCAATAAATATTTATTATTCTGAACCAATAGGGATAGATAAGGTCCATACTTTCTCAGAGCTTATAGTCGATCAGAAATACAGAGAAAAAGGCAAGTCATGATCATATTTAAGTTTTATGAAAGTGAATTATAAAATCCTATAGAAGCACATAAAATGCCCTTACCTTCCTTTCATGCTAAGACATTCAAGGAAGCAGGGAGGAGTCACATAGAGATAGCAAAAGAAGCAATGGCATTTGTGGTTGGAAGATTGGCAATATTGAGCAAATAAATACATTGATTGAACAAATCAGTAAAAGATATTGAAGGTAGCAAAAGGTTTCTCCGTGTTGGAAAAAATACAAACATTGAAAGGGAGAAGGATAAAAATA